>VWZO01013361.1:967314-1226778 GCA_013396975.1 Bucco capensis | reverse complement strand
CTCCCCTGTCCCCGCTTCCTCACCATGTCTTTCCCCCAGCTGGGCTACCAGTACATCAGGCCGATTTACCCGGCGGAGCGCCCGGGCAGCGCCGGCTCCCGCGGCGGCGCCGAGCTGGCCCCGTCCGGGACCCTCTCCAACGTGCTCTCCTCCATGTACGGCGCGCCCTATGCCGCCGCCGCCGCCCAGGGCTACGGAGCCTTCCTGCCCTACGCCGCCGAGCTGCCCATCTTCCCCCAGCTGGTAAGAGGCTCCCCCCGGGGCTCGCTGCTCACTCCCCGGGACGATCGGGCAGGGGCCGGACCGGGCCGCGGTTAGCTCTGGGGATCAGCCCGGGAAAGACGCCGGGAAGGCTGTCACGGGAGAAGGGGCATTATCGCTGCCCTGCCCCGGGAGAGCAGCCGGAGAGGGGCAGAGCTGGAGCGGCGACCCCACGGCTTATCCCCCTCAAACACATACACCGCCACCTCCGCCCGCAGCAGGGTTTGACGGCTGCGGTGACTGGCCTCGGTTGCCGGCGGCCCCGCCGAGCACACGCACCTGGGGTGCCGCTTCTCCTCGCTCCCGGGCACCCTGTGGGGCGCAGCCGGCGTGGCTCGGGCTGATGGGGCCGGGGCGCTCCGCGGCGCGGGGAGTCAGCTCAGCCCAGCTGCCGCACCGGTGTCGGTGCTGGTGCCGAGCCGGTTCTGCTGCCGGTAACGGCGGCGGGATAGAGGGGCCCCGGGCCGGGCCCAGCGCGCCGTCTCAGCCGGGCTGCCCCTTCCCTCTCGCTGCAGGGCGCCCAGTACGAGCTGAAGGAGAGCCCCGGGGTGCAGCATGCCGCCTTCCCTCACCACCACCCTGCCTTCTACCCCTACGGGCAGTACCAGTTCGGGGACCCGTCGCGGCCCAAGAACGCCACCCGGGAGAGCACCAGCACCCTCAAGGCCTGGCTCAACGAGCACCGGAAAAACCCCTACCCCACCAAGGGCGAGAAGATCATGCTGGCCATCATCACCAAAATGACCCTCACCCAGGTTTCCACTTGGTTCGCCAACGCGCGGCGGCGGCTCAAAAAGGAGAATAAAATGACCTGGGCCCCCCGCAGCAGGACGGACGAGGAGGGCAACTCCTATGGCAGCGACCACGAGGGGGAAGAGGACAAGAGGGAGGACGAGGAGGAGATCGACCTGGAGAACATTGACACAGAGAATATCGAGAGCAACAAGGACGAGCTGGAGGACGAGCTGCAGGACGCCGACCTCCTACACTCCGACTCCAAGACGGACTCGGAGGGCTCTGAGGGCTTCGAGGACCTGCCTGGCTCAGAGGAGCGTTACCTCAAGGCCGCCGAGGGGGAACCGCACCACCTCCGCCACCACCACCTTCACCACCATCACCACCACCATCACCACCACAAGTGCGAGCTCCCAGCCGTCGCCCCCGCCGGCCTAGAGCCCCTCAAACCTCCCCTCCAGCCACCGCCGCACCATCTCTCGCCCCCCTCCTCCGCGTCCTCCTCCGCCGCCTCCTCCCCGACGGACGGTGCTTTGTCCGGCACCCTGCCGAAGCCCAAGATCTGGTCGCTGGCCGAGACGGCCACTAGCCCGGACAACCCCCGCAAGTCTCCTGGCGGCGGCTCTCCGCCGGCGGCCGCCCCCCAGACGCTGCCGCTGCCCCCTCCGCCGCCGCCCCACAGACTCGTCTCCTCCTGCCCGCTGGGCAAGTTCCCTAACTGGACCAACCGCGCCTTCCCGGCCCACCACCACCATCACCACCCGGCCCCGCACCCGCTGGCCTTACTGAACACTCCTCACCTGCTGGGACTGGGGACCGGCCCCGCTGCAACCCCCGCCGCCGCCGCCGCCGCCTTCCCGCGGCCCGCGGATCAGGCGCAGAGCGCGGAACCCGCCGGAGCAGGTGACCGCTGAGGGACGGGACGGGGACGGGTGCTGAGCGGAGAGGCGCGGGAGGCCCCGCGGGACGGCGTGCCTCGGGCCGAGGCTGTTTCTGACGGTGCCCCGGTCCCGGCGCAACCGTCGGGGCGCAGGTGGCGGCGGGACGCAGGGGGTGGGTGCTCCTGGCCAGGTTAGTCTCAAAGCCCGAGAATTCCCTTCCTCCGACGGAGATAACTTGCTTTGCTGTTGGTTTTGCTGCTGGAATGGTCTCGACGGGCCGTGCCGTGCCGTAGGGCTCGCTGCGGGGCTGTGTGTGCTCCTGCTGCCGGTCACTCCTGCAGTGCAGCAGGCGCTTGGTCCTGTTTGCAACTTGCTGAGAAGAGGTCTTCAGTCTAGAGACTTAACTCAGGGATGGGGGAATACAACGGGGGCTATAAAGGAACTTTTTTTTTTTTCTTCCCTTCTCTTTTTAGATCGATCTAGTGCCTTGGAAGTAGAGAAAAAGTTAATAAAGACAGCTTTCCAGCCAGTGCAGAGGCGGTAAGAGATTGCTTCCTCAGCCCCCTGAGAATATGTGGAGGGAGTTGTCAATGGTTAGCTTATTCTCTCCGCTTCTTTAGTTCTCTTTCCAGGGCGGTTTCTGGTTCTTCCTCTCCGTGCGCGGTGGGTTACTCAGATCATATAGATATTTTTTTGCTGTTCTGTCTCTTGGTGACTTTGCGATAGGTTCCGACTGGCAGGCAGAGCTGCGCCGGGGCCGGGGCAGAGGCCGGGCGGGAGCGAGCCGGAGCCCCTAGCCCCGCAAGCCTGCCTGCAGCACCGGGGGGTCGGGGGAGAGGTACAGAGGCAGTAGGAGAACAATGCACTGAAATTAAAAGTGGCATGGAAACTTGAGGGGCTGAGTCTGGCTGCCCCCAGTTCGTCAGTCACTGAAACCCATCACCCTTTGGACTGAGCGAACCCACGCCGATCGGGCCCGCGGCGTTTCCCTAAATAAATGCATTTGCCCTAAGTCACGTCGAGAAGTTTTTATATTTAGAAATTTATCTTAATAATAACAACAACAAAACTAGTGTTAAAAATATTGTGCCGGCCCAATCTGACTAGAAATCCTATTAAATATTTTTTTTTTCTGTGTCATTTTTTCCAGGCCCCAGAACCAGCTCGATGCTGCTATGGTTCTATCGGCGTTGTCATCATCATAGTTATTTTTTTTATTGCTGTTGTAATGACTGTAAAAAAAAATAAATCTCTGTATAGTTACAACCTGTAAGCATGTCCATATATTAAAACTAAAAAGGAAAAAAAAAACCCTGCTTCTGTACTATCATCCAGATTAGCTGAGTTTGTGAGGTTTTTGGAAGTCCAGTGAGAATTAGGTGTTTCAAATTTTTTGTTGTTTTTTTTTTCTTTTTGTACATACAGTAAAAATGTACATATGTGTGATCCAAATTGTACAAGAAAGTATCTATTTTTGGCTAATAAATAAACTGTTGCCACTTTGACTACACTCTCTTCCCCCACCTCTGGAGTTATTTTTCTTGCCCGTTCTCTTTCCCCGCCGGCTATTCTTTTGCCGGGGCCACGGCGGGAGAGGTGCATCCTCGGGCGGAGCGCGGTTCGGCGGTGCGGGGGCCGTCCGGAAGCGGAGCGGGTCTTGGCGGTGGCGGCGCCGAACGCTGGAGCCGCAGCGCCCCCTGCAGGCGCCACCGCCCAGTCCCGGTGCACGGCGGTCGGTGGTGGCGGGGCGGCTGCACCGGGCGCGGGGAGGGACGGGGAGCGCGAGTTTGTGTGCGGCTCTGGGAGCACCGCCCAGCCCCAGGGAAGCGGGGAATGGCGTCGGGGGGAGCCCGGGGACAGCCGGTAGCGGCCCGGCGGTGATCCATCGCCCCCCGAGGACCTTATTACCGGGTGCCGGCTATTGATCCCCCCCCTTCCTCGGAGTGCAGTGGCAGGGTGGTCAATTGAAAGGAAACTTCGAGGGTCCTTAGTGCCGCAAGAAGTCAGGGACGGAGCTGCGTTATCCCACCCGCCGCGCATCCCAGGGGTCGGTTTTGGGGAGGCTCCTCCCCCCGGGCCCGAGACCGTGGGGCTGAGCTTCTCCCGCCGCTCCCGGGGCTTTGCATCCAAGCAGGAGTTACCGGCCGACACGGCGGCCCCGAGGAGCCAGGCTCGGCGGCGTGCACCAGCCTCAGGAGCTGCCGCTTCCTCGCGGCTGGACCCCAAGCGCGGCCGCGAGAACTTGTCGGTTCATTTCCTCGGCAAAGTGCTGAAATTGGCCCGACCCGGGAGAGGTCGGGCAGCTGCGGGCGGCGGGAGAAGGCGGCCCCGGCCCCAGCCCCTCTCGGTCAGATGAAAACTATCCTCAGGTGGTTGTTGTGGGGGTCGGAGGCTGCTCTCCCTCTCCTCCCAAGTGATCATCGGCAGTCGGTGCCGTGCTTTTCCCCGTGCTCCCGGCTGCAGGGGGTGCAGCCCGGGCAAGGAGGGCTCACAGACAGGCTCACTCCTGCTTTTGTTCCCAAGCTCGTCCTTAACATCCCTGTCGGGGGGAGGGGGTGTGTGCCCCCTCTTCCTCTCCTTACAGTCCTGGAAATGGCATAATTACAGAGGTGGTGACTAAATAGCTGGTGCTTTTCTCGTTTTGGTGACAGACCCTGCAGAGGGGGAGGGTGCTGGGAGCTAGGAAGCAGGAGTTAAAATGAAGTTAAAGTACAAACAGAAGCACATAGCTGACATGCTTCAAGTTTAGACAGTACAAGATATGCAAATGCGCAGGGCTGCGCGGTATTGACATTTTGAGGTCATAGTGATAGGAATGTATTATTTATAGGATTGGGTTGCACTAGGCCGATAAACTACATTTTAAAACCTAGGCATTGTAAGTGATAAGATTTATATATAAATGTTTACACTATATATATGTGCGTGTGTATACACACATTTTATATATATATATATACACACGTTTTAATATTTCACAATTACTGTTCCTCCTGGCAGGCATTCTGATGGGGCAAGCCCTTTCCCAGTGCCTGCCCACAGCCTCCTGGGCTGCTGATAGCCATGGCTGCAGTAGAGCTGGGCCTGGCCCCAGCTCTCCAGGGAAATGGGGAAGGGACCCACAGAGTTTGCAGCACTGTTGCCATCTCTGCTTTCTTCCCTGCACATCCCCTTTCCTTTCCCCATCCATCCTCTCTGGGCACAGCTTGCCCTGGGAATGGCATTTGCCTCCTTGCAGCCTTTGCAGCTCTGTCTGCCAGGAACTGTTCCCCTCTTTCTCCTGGAAAGCTCCTGGTACAAGAGGAAACTCGGTGGGTGGGTGGTTAGAAAATGGATTATTTCTCATGTAAATTTTACCCAGTCTCGCTGCACTTTGTATCCCTGCTTTTGCCTTAGCCAATTCTGGCTGAGGAGAAAAAAAAAAAAAAAAAAGAAAAAGAAAAAAGATTAATGGCATGTAAAATGGGAGGGGTGGTAAGAGAGAAAGCTAGAGGCAGATTTCCACATCCCCTTCCTCTGGACATCCTGGTGGGTTTTCCATAGAAACTTTCACACAGTGGCCAGACAGATGCTTAGAGGGGATGGAAGAAAAGAATGAGACCACGATGGGAAAACAATTGCATCCCCAGCTTTCCACCTCCATTAAAAGCTCCTTTGCCTTTGCAACAGAGCCCCTGGGCTCCCCATTCCTGCAGAGCCCTCTCCCTTCTCCCTGGCTGGGGGATGCTCTGGCAGCAGCAGCGTGGCAGCCATGGGAAAGCTGCTCCTTTGGTGTCTGGAAGTAAGAACTTGGTTTCTCTGCAGGGGGAAAGCAGCCTTTGTGCCTGCTTAGCTTCCCTAACATGGAGAAAATTCCCATTAATTTTGTGAGGAAACATTTTGTTATGCTTGTTTCAACAAAACCTTAAAACCCCTACTCCTGTTTTGTTTGAGAAGTTGCTCTAGCAGCTTGCCAGCCTTGCTGGAGCCTCAGCCAGGCCTGCCCGAGACAGTGCAGAGGCCTCTCTCCCTCGCTGTTGGCTGCTCTTTTCCTGTCTAATCAATTATCTCCCTAGCTAGTCCTTCTCAAAGGTGAGAGCTCATTATGCATATTCATAAATCACAGCTCCCAGACCTGACACTGATTGATGTAATCATCTCCTGCTCACTCCCTGTCTGCGTGGGGCAGCAATAGGAAGCGCAGGCGAGGAGGAGGAGGCAGGAGAAAGAGACTTCCAAGTTGTCAGAGCCACTTGTGCTGGGAGCAGCTTGCTGGGCGCAGTGGCCGTGGCAAGCTCCCCATTCACTGCAGCCAAAGTGCTTGTCACAGCTGGGGCTGAGGCAGGAGAAAGCCCTGGGAGCTGAGAAGTACTGGTGAGCAGCCTCCAGTACAGCTAACTCTTGTGGGGACAAAATTCCAAGAACGAGGAAATGATCCAGCATGATTTTCACAATCAGACATAACACTGTGTGTTAAAATATACACCACCCCCATCCCCCAAATTGTCCACATTAGCTAATACGCTTGCTATTATTTTGCTTAGGTAGCTAAATGTGGCTTATCCCCATAAGAACACATGTATTTTAGTGGATTCTGGTCATGAGTGTGTAGGTAACGGGACATAGCAGGTATCTTCAACATTATACCTGCAGCTGGTTTCAGTAGCTATATTGCAAAAAAATAAAAGGAGAAAGTTGTGAACAATGTAAGTTACTGCTACGAGGGTTTAGGGCAAAACAGCTTCTCCAGCCCAGCCTACCAGCTTTCCAGACAGGAACATATAGCTCAGTTATGAGCTGTTTCCCAAAGCGTGCTCCAGCATGGCAGTATTCAAGATGCTTTTCAGATTATGTGGTTTACCTGTATGGTTAATATTTACACTTTTAAAATACCTCTTTTTATCACTTTGATCAGAACGATCAGTGTACTTAAGTAATAATACAAAAATATATGCCCTGGAAATCATAACAAGATACAAATCAAAGGGAGTCCTAATCAAGTACTTTTGAGAGTGTTATCTTCCTTGTTAACAAATGGTAATAAGAAAATTAAGGCTTATAGCTTGCTTGCGTTTTATCTAAGAAAACCAATAAAGATATCAGATGCTCTTTGTTTTATATGTTTGAATGTAAAGCAGAATAATGAAGAACATGTACCTTCTAAGGCTTCATTTGGTTTATGGATATTAACCCTTTAGGGATGCCAGTGAGATTCTGAATTTGCAGCAGTCTCTGCTGCCACCCAGGGTTTTGAGGCCTGTCTTTGCTGAAGTCAAGGCAACATCTTCTTTTATTAAATGCTGAAATTGGAACAAAGCAAAAATGGCTGCTTACTAACCGTGCATGTCCAACAGGCCTCTTTACTATTCAGCAAATGGAAGATATTAAACAACATTTTGCTTAAAGGTACACTGAGGCCATTTCCATTAGGACATGGTGTCATTCATTTATTCACATGTTAAGTGGATGTCCTTGTGGCTAATGAGTAATAATCAACAGTGACTCCACTTTATTCCTTTGCTCCCAGCAATGTTAAATACTCTGATGGAGTCTCTTTGCTGACACACTAGAGAATATGGTTAAAAAGTGCTAAAGGACATTTTCAGCATAGAGCAGCCACATACACACATGCTGAAAATAGCACTTTTATTACAGTCTATTCAATCAGGCTTTGTCCCTGTTTAAGGCATGGTGTGTAGAAACTGCCAATATTTGTTTGAAGGTAATTTGTGCCTTAAAAGCAGAGACCTCTCTCTGTTTGAGAGTCCATGTGGTTATTGCTGGAAGATGAGCTCTCCTCCAGCTGGTTTATAAAAAAAACCAAATAGCACCTTATGGTACCTCCTCCAGATTCTGTACATGACCTCAGACAAATGTTCAGTGGAGAAATGATCTATGACAAAACCTTTTCTGCAAAAAATCTGGTCTGACTTTTATTTTATAAAATAAAGTAACTTCCCCACCAGCTAATTAATCAATTTTATGACATCATCTGCAGCAGCTAAGTGGGCAAATAAACTATATTAATATATATCTTTTCCTTTATGTGACTGCTTACACTGGAGTCTGGAGTTTGGTTGTCTCCTGTGTCAATTCCTGAAGTTTGAAAGGTATAAATGAATCATTCTTGGTCATGATTAAGCTTAAGTTAGAAATAAAATATGTCAATCAATCTGGTTGGAAATGTTCCTGCTGTCTAAGTTGGTTATGCAAAACACTCTAAGGTGTGTAGGCATGCTCAATTAGGTCAAGGGATCTGATGGTACTCCTAGCCATAAATGTGTGTCACTTGGATTCCTCATTATTTTTAGCTGTGGTGAAAATGCATGTCAGTAGGCCAGCTAGCCAGGCTAGAATAAAATTACTTACCAGGTATGCATAAACCTGAGGTTTTAATACATTAACATTATACTTATTTTCAAGCAAAACAGTGAAAAGAAAATATCTCACTCCCTCTCTCCCCAGCACGAGTCACTCTGTTGAATTTCTCAGAGATCGTTAGTATAATTCACACTGGACTGTGCAATACTCAAGATACCTTAGCAGTAAAATTTAAGTGCCTAAAAACAGAGATGTAATGTGAAATTAGATACAAGGAGTAAAACATCGATTTGCTCTGTTACAGTCTGACTTGCTTCCAAGAGAGATAAAGCTTCACTAGGAGATTAGGGTAGCCCCATTCCAAAATAATTTAATGAAAAAGGACACTTGAGATGGCTATAGAGCAGCAGCACCAGTGCAGGTGCTCTCAGACGGAGACTTTTGCAAGTGATTCCTACAGAAGACAATGTCAGAAATTTACACTTGATAGACAGATTTCCTCTGGTGTGTTAAATCAGAGCCTGATACTAGTAGAAACGTTTCTGTGTGATTCCAGGGAAAAAATGCCAGGAAAAGCAAGTTGGAGTGCTCATGCCTGCCCTCCTGGCATCTGATATGGTTGCTGAGATTACCTGAATTGGCTAAACAACCAGGGTTAAATCCTCTGGTTTTAAACTTTCCATGCTGGTACTTTCGAAACACACCAAGACCTTGGGCTCAGGCACAAGAAACTGAAGAAGAAACCAGCTAAACACAACACTCCAGCTTGTTTTTGTTATGCAAAAAAAATTTAAACAAACTAAAGGCAGGAAACTGACCAACTAAAGAAAAACCTCGTTTCCAAGAATCGGAAGCAGGACTAGTACTGCAGGTAAGGCTAGTGCTGCATAAAACACAGTTCTTAACTGTGGTGATAAAGATGGCAGTGTCCCTTTAAGGACTGCACCACACAGCTAATATTTTCTTTACTGCCACTAAAATTCAATTAAATCTCGTGAATTAATATATTCACTTCAGGAAGAATTCCCATTCTTTTCTTCAGATATCAAAATGGAGCCATCATCAGTCAGTTAGTTAAATAGGAGAATCTGGAGAGTAAGTAAATGGAAGAGCTTTCAAATGCAGGGCTGAAAATGCCCAATGAATGTGTAGGGGGCTTCAATAAAAAGATTTTGACTTGTGTTTTCACCCCTTTCCCACTTTGCTCATTGTTTACTGACACTGCTATGGACACAGTATTCAGTCCCTGCCCGCCCCAGCCCTGGGATGTAAAAATGTCATCTCTATTGTGCTGCTGGCTTCGCTTTGATGCTGCCGCAGCCCTTTGTGTGCCCTTCTCAATCCCTTTATAAGGCTGTCCTGATTGTCCATACTGAACATCGCCACAAAAGCTCGTCTTATTGAGAAAATAAAAAAGTCAGAGAGGGGCCAAATGACGGGAGATTGGGCCTTTGCTGTAAAAGACCTACTATTCACATTCAGCAGTCAGTTTTTCTGCAAGGAATTACAAAGTTGGGACTGTGACTGTGTCAGCAAAGCCATGTTAGATACTTTCTGCTAAAATCTTATTTATAATTAATTTAAAAAAAAGATTATATACTACTGAGCACAAACATTAAATGCTAGAAGCAGTTGTGGAGAGTGTTTTTGCCTATCCAAAGGAAAACCTACTGCATAACTCTCACATGTGTGGCTTGTCTGGGAAGTTTAGACAGGCAGGTGGTTGTATGGAAATTCAACTACTTGTATACTACAAAAAGGGTTTGTTGTGATAATAAAATAAGCCTGAAAGAGATCCCACCTACCCCTGCACACATATTTGCAACTGAGAACCTGGAGACTGAGGGTTTAAATTGTTGGTCTGGAAAATCTCTGCCAGTTGTTCTTCCCCCTAACACTATCCTAACTTCTACTGAGTGTCCGTGGGCAGGATGGAGACAAAAGCTGGATAAGGTCTTATTCTTTGGGAATGGGCTATCGGAATGGGAGGATGGTGATTTCATGGCTTTTGTTACCGAGGTTAGGGACTGAATTCTCTCACTGAATTAGAATGGTAACAAGTGGGACTGGGGATCTCTGGGGCTTTTGTAGTGCACTCATCTGAGAGATTGTGCTTTTCTCAGCCCTTCAGATTTATTTTGCCAAAGTTACAGGGCAATTATGGAAATGTGCCCTTTGAAGCTGGGCCGATTTCTCTTTATTTTCTCCCCCCTCCCCAAAGCAAAGCCTCCCTTGCCTCCTTTCTTCAGCCAGTCTGCAGTCATTAGACAGCAGGGTTTCGAGGGGCCATTCAAATATTCTTTTGAGTTGTGCAACGAAGTTTTAATAAATATATGTTAAAAAAACAGATTTTTAACTTTTATGGGAAGGAAGTGTAAAATAACAGTGAGGGAATGAGATCCTAGAAAACAGGCTCTGCATGCAAAAGGTATGGGAACATGAAATGCTTTCCATGAAAAGAGGCTCGGTGTGCCAGGACTGGGGCTGGCTGGTGGCATGGGGGGGTTGGCCAAGTGGCCTCCTGGGTGCTGCCGGTGCCTTGCCATGCTCTCTGGCAGTGCTTTGCTCCTCATCCCTCACATGTCCCTAACAAGAGGCCCAGGACAAACAGAATTGTACTTTCACACCTTTGTACATTATTTATCATTGGAGTTTGGAATCTCAGTGCTGCATGTGAACTAAGACAACCTATGTTTCAGTTTACATGATATAGTAAGGGTAAGGAAATACGACTGAAAACCAGATGGTGGGACCTGGAGCTAGGCAGGCTGTGACCAGGACTGCTTTCTGCCCAGAAACTCAGTTTTGCATGTTGCTGTTCACTCTCTACTCTGTTTCTTTATGTAGTCAGAGTACTTTGCTCTTCTAAGATAAATTGGTATTTTCCTGAGCCATTTAATAAATGCTATGAGCCAAATTCAGACTTGATGTAAGAGGGAGGAGATACTATTGGTGTCCCTGAAAGTTATATACACTTACACAAGGCCTGAGCCTGGCCTGAACTGTAGACCTTCCACCATCAGTAAAATACAGTAGGAATATTAAAGTTTCTTATAGGAGTTTTGTAACTGAGATGCAAATACCTTTTTTACTCCCCATGGAGTTTATGAGGGATCCTAGGACCACATCTACAGCAGCATGGAACATAAGAGATTTGGTTTTTTCTGGACATTAGGGCTTAGAAATTTTGCAGCAGAGACTAAGTTCCTCTTAATCATGAATCTATTCAGAAGCATGAAAACCCAGCTCAGATTTCTACAGAAGCGTACTTGCTAATATTTCTCATGATGGATACAGAAGGTTACATGCTGCATCTGTAGCATTCAGCACTGCATACAGAGGTCTCAGCAAACAAACTTCTTGTGAGCTGGACTCAGTGGAGTTGCAGTAGGTACCATGGGAAGACCAGCACCTCTCCAATCTTCTCTTCATCCTCCTCCCCTAGTTCTCTTTCACACACCTAAATTTCCCCTTTAGCCTTATACAAGTGGTGAGGATTCCTCCCTATTCTTCAGTACCAGATCTCCAATCTGGGATCTTCTTTATTTTTTTTTATGGAACTCATCCCATTATTGGTTCCAAATCTGTCCAAACTGATTCCATTATTTAAAAGCTCTCCAGGATCTTTGGGGTAGCTGATTCATTTCAATGTGCAGCTGGGTCTGGTGTGCTCTCATTTTGTCCACAATAAAGAGAGGAGAATTTGTAGGATACTGATCTAGCTTCAGGTTTGGGTATAAAACCTTAAAATGGTTTTTGGTTCTAATACATTGATCTGCTCCAAGAACATTTCTAATCTTAAAAGTCTTAAACTTGAAAGTCAAGATAAGAAATTATAAACTTCCTTACATTAAGAAGCTATTCCAGTTGTGAATGTAACAAGGTGGGGTGTTGGCTCCTCTGAAAAATGGTGCCTTCCAACATAACTATAGGAAACGTGCAATGGCAAATGTCTATACCTTGCTGGGGAAATCAACAAGGAGTATTAGTGCAATCCTTCCATTTCTGCCTTTGACAATGTCTATATATTTGTTTAAAAATCTACATAAACCCTAAACAGCACACTTGTGTTTTGAGCCTTAAGCTTGTAACAGATGCTGCGAAGGGTCAGCTGGCAGCCTTCAAGCCATGGGCTGAGCTTGCCTAGCTCATGGCCTTTTTCTTGGCGGAGATGAAGAATTGCTGTCTGGGCAGCACAACCTGCCTTTCTAGCCCTCTGTCTGCTGCCCTGTACAGCCAGGCACCCAGAGCTCCATATCTACGTAGTTCCTGTGGGAGGAAATATGTCTTCAGATTACCTTCAGGTAACTGCAAGATGAGCAGGATGCTTGTCTCGTGGTAGAGAACAATTTCATGTGCCTTTGCTGTAGCTTGTAGCAACTGTCATGTGCATCTCCCCTGAAGAACACCACAGCGTGATGAGTTGTTGTGGTGGGCTCCTCAAAGAGTCTGGCTTTTTACTGTGTAAGGCCTTAAACACCAATCACAGAATCACAGAATCACGAAGACTGGAAAAGACCCCCAGGATCATCAAGTGCAGCCTATGACCCTATACACCCAACATCTAAACCATGCCACTCAGTGCCACATCCAATCTTTTCTTAAACACCTCCAGGGATGGTGACTCCACCACCTCCCTGGGCAGCCTATTCCAGAGCCCAATCACCCTCTGCGTGAGGAAGTGCTTCCTAATGTCCAGTCTAACCCTCCCCTGCTGCAACTTCAAGCCATGGCCTCTTGTCCTGTCACTAGCTGCCACGGAGAAGAGCCCAACCCCTACCTGACTACAACTTCCCTTCAGGTAGTTGTAGAGGGCGATAAGGTCCCCCCTGAGTCTCCTCTTCTTCAGGCTGAACAGTCCCAGTTCCCTCAGCCTTTCCTCATATGGCTTCCCCTCAAAAGACTTAGAATCATACCTGCTAATGTGGTTTGCTGAATACAGGGTTCCTCAGCTTCCCCGCGTGAGGGCCCTTTAGCAGTGAAGCTTCTCCTCTCCACCAGCAGCTCCAACCTGCAGGTGGTTTTGCAGGGTGTGTTGTAATAATCTAGCCTTAAGGCTACAGAGACATAGATCACCATGGCGAAGCCTCTGCTGGGAGGTAAAGGTCACAGATTTTGAATACTTTAAATACTTAGTAACTCACTTTTGAAGATTCTAAAAAAAACAAAAACAAACAAAAAAAAGGGTTTCTGTGTTCAGGTCTGTCAAAAATGCCCCTCAGGATGCAATGCTGCTCCGCATGCTTGGGTCAAAGCCCACCAAAAGGTAGGGCGGTCATCAACAGGGTGAGATCTTCCAGATGCCTTGTCTTACAGAGAATAATTCTGGCTCATCTGGGCTGAGTTTTAATCCCTGGGCCTTGTATTTCCTCTGTAGTTCAAGCAAAAGAGCAGGTCAGAGTTGTGACAGTCAGTGTCTCAGAGGTTTTGAAATAGAGGGATGGGCATTATAAACTACAATGATAAACTTATTTATGGTACAAGAGATGATGTCTCCCTACTGCTTTTACAAATAGGCTTTAGATATAGATGTCTACGCTTTGACTGCCAGTTGGAAGTGTGTATCTTATAAGGCTCTGACCTGGTTATCTTCTAAACTCAAGCAATTAATCACTAGCATCTAATGGGGAGTGCATGAAAGGTGTTTGGTGTCCAGCTTGTTCAAAAGAATGCCTTCACCTTCCTTGCAACTATCAGATGTATAGCTTCCCTCAAAGTGGCACCACTGCTTTCCTTTGGAAGAAGAACTGGCACAAAACGAACTTTCCCCTGTAAAGGGAACCACCAATCCCAATCTCTTTAAAAAGAAAAAATCCAAACAGCACCACAAAACAAATGAGAACACTCAAACCAGAGCAGTTTGTGCAATAAAGCCACCATATACCAAGGTCTCACTTAGCAGCCGTGCTGCTTGCGGGAGCTGAGGAGAACAGGAAGGGTCTCCCTTCACCCTCCATGTGGGTCACTTGTGCTTCTAGTGCCTGTGTCTGCAGGAGGGGACTGGGAGGGGATTGAAAACTGCTGCTATTTCTCACTGGCAGGGAGGGCTGGGGACTTGCCCCACCATTTCAGCTTTAAGCAAGAGAAATGGCTTTGTGTGCAGCAGACTGTGCACAGCTGGAGTAAGGTAGTGAAGAATCAGGCCCCATTGATTCTTTGTAGTACTGGAGCTTTGTTTTTGAAGTGTAATAAAAATACAGGTGGTGGAGGAGATAATGCATGGTACCATTCCTCTGGGACACTCAGGGAGATGGTAAAGAATTCCAAAATACAGAGCATGAGTTTTTTTCTAGCATTGATCACAAACATTAGTTCGAGAAAACACCCAGAAGTAGTAAATATGCAAATTTGTTATGAAAGAAGAACCTACAAGTACCTGCTATGTTAGGGAATTTGTTTAAGAACATTTGATCCTCATGCAGAGTTTATCAGATTATGGTTTAAATTTGAACATTCATTTTTTTATTAAAAAGGGGGGAGGTTCTCTTTTAAAAATCTTTTCTTTCTGTTCTGCTCAAATACTTGTACTGAAGCTATCTCACTACTGCTAAGATCTACAGGAAGTGTGTTTACAGTGTAATATAAATCTAGGTTGGAGAATACCAATTTCATATAAATTAGATGGCAGAGCACTGTTCCGCTATTTTGTTGTCTAAATTATATGGAAATTGGTCTTATGCAAGGAGTGAGTCCTCACAGAACAGGGCCCTTAGGCTTTTGGTTTAATTATCATAAGCTTCCATTTAATTAAACTTATTAAATGGTTTGGTGTAAGAGCAGACTATCGTTTTGCAGAAGCTTTCTGGAACAGAAAAATATTTATGCTCTAGCTGCTTGTGAAGGAAATAACACTTTCCTTGAGAGCTGTTTCCTTAGGTATAAGAAGAAGGGTCACTTGGGACATCCTCCCAGGCACCTTCAAACTCTTCATACCCAGAGGCATTTCAACATGTTCCTTACTACGAAGCCAGTAAGTTCAGTTTGTCTTACAGCTGGTATTTCAGCTTACAGGCTAGAAATTGCAGGACAGTGTTGGCATAAGAAGTAACAGATGTAAACAAACCATGAATACCTGGAAACTGAAAGAAAGTCCTAAACCATCAGAATAGGGAGGTTTTGTGACACAACAAATCCTCAAAACAATCAACCAAAAAGTTCCAACAAACAAAAAAACAAAACCAACCCAAAAAACCCCCACCCCATCAATCCCAAAGCCAAAACAAGAGCTCTTGTTTCCTTTCAGATTAGCTCGATCAATTAGTTTTGGAGATTACATTATATGGTACCTGTATTAAGAGGAGATGGGACTTGATGATGCAGGAAGCCTCCTCCAGCCTTTTGTTTATAGGCAAACCTTCCATGAGGCTTTGCTTCCAAGAAAATACACGGCAAATGGAGTTCAGCCCTAATGTGCTGGCCATCTTCATATGCAATCATTGTCCATGGTATATATCAGTTTAAGCAGGAAAGACGTTATTTGAGACTTAGATATTATAAAAATCCTTGTTCTGATGAATTTGACTCTTGGAGACTTCCTGCAGAATCCTGACTATGTATTAAGTCACGCCTATAACACAATCACTGGCATTGGTGGCTTCTAGGAAACATTGCACCTCTGATTTTATTGTACAAAACATAAAATTCTGTCTGATTTAAAAAAAATCCTTATTGATCCTATATGTCCAAATACAATGTTGTGGAATAGCACTGTGTATTAAAACTTGTGCTAGTGTGTACTGGCTCCTTTAAAAAAGGAATAATTAAAATAGTAATTAGCTGAACATGTGAAATTGAGATGCTTCTTCAGGGACATGTGAGAAGCTGATTAATAAGAGGAAGGAGGGCCACTGTGTGTCAGGGACCTAATAAATGTATTTAAGGACAAATAGGTAGAAAAAGAAAGTACACATTACTAATGTTGATAGAAAGCCTTAGCTGCCTAATGAATTTCAGAAATTGGTTGAGAATAGTTAATCTGTGTGATAACATGACCCTCAGGGTTAGTTAGATCTGTGAATTCTTATCCCCCTGGGGGCTTAGCAAGTTTCCAGAGATTCACAGCAAATTCTTACAAGGCAAAGGCATTCATAGTTGGAAGATTTCATGCAGGTTTTGCTTCTGAATGCTCATGTTACACAAAACCCAATATACTGAGATAATGGCACAGAGTGAAACTCAGTACTAGCCACACTGTTAATTAAAATTTTCACTTTCTAACAAACAATCATGCACATTTGGATTTATTATGGGTTCACATATAACTCCAGATGAAAGGAAGTGTTTTACCATAACAATACTTGATTCTTAGTTGCTTCTCTATGCTAAATTAAACTCTGTATATATGCTGAGAAGCAAACGTATCACTTGGTATTTTCTTCATTGGATCAGGCATTTCTTATACACCCTTTACAAAAATTTCATGGGAAACTGACAGAAAAGCCCACCTAACTTATAAAGACTAGAGCTACAAAGTGCTCAGTAATTACAGTCTCATCAGTGTTTTAGGAACACTGCCAGTGGTAAGGGGAAACACATATTTTAGAGAGCTTCCAAAGGGAACGTTGGCAGTGGAACGTTACTGACCTGAGCAGTGATGTGATCATCAGACTGCTTCTTCCAGAGCCACTGGGCACCAGCACTGCTGGGGAGGGACAAAATGTGTCCCTTTTGTGAGCAGGGGAGGCCGGAAATGCCATTTCTTGTTTCCTTGAGATGCTGTGTCCTGGCTGGCCTAGGAGAGAGGTGCAAAAGGAAAAGGAAAATTCCTTCACGGAAGCCAGTTTTTAGACAGCCCCCCCCCCCCCCAACTATTAGACTGGGATTTCCAAAAGAATTTAGGGCAGTTAGGCACCCAAATCCCACTGAAATCTCCTCTGAAAAATGTCAGCTGTGGCTGTTAATGGCGTATTATAGCAGCAGCTTTTTCTTTTGAGGTGTGGGATGGATTTCATTCTTCTTAATATGGATGTAAAGGTGCAGAAGGGGGCAAAAAAGGAAAGACCCTTAATCCTCAGAGTTGGCAGTGCTGTAGATTGAAAGGATATGTATGTCCCTGTTTATGTGGGGAATCTATGGATTGTGAGTTCCATTCACCTCCAACCTGAGCTTTTGCCCAAACTGTAATCCTGGATTTGCATTCCTACACACTGTTAAAAGAGGTGAGGCCAGAGAGTGATGATCCTGAAAATAAGAAGCAGATAGACATTTTGGACATGTATCTCCAACTCTCTACCTCCAACTTCAGCCTCTGAAAAGAAAGCAAGATTTGTTTGTAACAGTGACATTAATATAAATGGTGTTGAAGGTATACTTTTCAGCTGATACTGCAAAAGGGAATGCTCATCGCATAGTTGTGCATAGGAGGTCCTGCTGAAAATACTTACATATAATTTAACAAAGAGCAGCTTTTGTACTAAGAAATTATGGTTTAAAGCTTTCTTATTTGGGAAAATTCCAGCCTTTGTGCTCATATCCCAGTTATTACAGTAAAGACTTCCAAATGGGAGATATTTTAGAAGAAAACAGTACCAGAGTGATAAGGGTACTGTGCTTATTTTTCTTCAAGTAGTGGTATGCTTTTAGTTTGAGAAGGAATTTTAAAAGGTTCTAGATGAGATGGTACAAATCAAAATATTCTTATAATATTTATATAAAATATGTCAAGAAAAAGAAAAACCAGGGACTATTATAAAACATTGCCTGAGAATCAATAGCAGAGGCAGAATGCATCTTACTTACCATAGCTGCATAGAGCAAAAAATGTATGAATCCTTCTATAGCAGAGGACAATAAAAATGATTTTAGAAACAAAAACCTTTTCCTGCATGAGAACAACATCTCATTTGTCATTCCATTTAACTGCTCATCAAATATGTCTTTTATAGGAAGACTCTCACATTAACATATACACAAAATATACCTGTAAGACTTGTATGGACTGAATACACACACCAGCCAAACCAAGGTGATGCTTCCTGATTCTGGAATTAGTATTTGCTACTACAATATCACTTCCTGTAGAGATATTAACATACAGCCAACATTAACAGAAAGAAAATTTATTAGCAATGACAGGAAGGCAAGGAAGATTGGTGAGTAAGATCCAAGGGTATGAAGCAAAAGATCAAAAAACATCACAGAGTCTATCATCAGTCTGTTCCTGGGTACCTACAAGAGAAAGTGAAGCTTCAAAAAGATGAGAAGAAAGCTGACAATGGGGTGACAGAAGGAGCTCTTCTCCAGGACAATGACAGAACAGTAATTATAGACAACGATAACATGTGATGGAGATCTTTACCCTCCAACTTTACAGGAAAGGATCTAGGCAAAACACATGTATCAACACACTCTATGATAGGAGGGATAGGGAATGAAAGGAAAGGTGAAATGCATCCTCTGCCACAGCCATATCACCATGATTATGGCATAAGGAGTGAGAAAAACCTAAAGCAAGAGAAGCAAATAGATGTAACCCTCTGCAGAAGACAAGTGGGGCATTTCACAGCCAAACTGGTGGTGGAGGGATAGCCCCCTGTGTCATGAGCCATGCTCAGGGCTGTGCCTGGAAGGCTGAGCTTTCCTCTTGCCATGACATCCCAACAGCCTGCAAGAATCACAGATCAGTGCTGGATGCTGCCAGCAATGAGCCCAAGAAGTAGCACTTACGTGTTTATTTCCATTTGTAACACATATATTTACAGTGCTTCCTGTAGGCTGAAGATTTCACAAAACAAAGAGAGTGTCAGAGGAAATACCTGAACTGCAGCTGCTCTGACACAAACACTGAGCAACCGCCGACGTCAAAAGCCAGCCAACAGCCCCTTAACACCATGACCAGCTCTGCATGCCCACAAGTCAGAGCAGCAGAACAGTAGCACACAGAAGCACTGCTTCAAGCAAGGTTTTTTTGCAGTCCCATCTGACATGGTCCATGGCTCCTCTTCCATGCCAAAAGGTCTTGGGCTTGACCACACTCCCTGCCCACAGCCACCACCCTGCTGACGCTGTGAAGGCAGCAGATTGTCTCACCCTGGGCTTTCCAGCCTCGTGGCTTCTGACCTGGCATATCTTTACTTTACTCTGCAGATAGGCTAAAGGATGGCTGGTGTGAGATGGACAAAGTCATGAGGCTGTTTCAGACCCTACTGTTGTAGTGCCATAGTGCTGACCCCCTCCACGGCCGGGCTGGGTGGGATCAAAGCACCACAGAATCACAGTATCACAGCTTCAGCCTCTGTTACTGGTGCTGCACGGGCCCAAGGAGGTTTGTTTGCATTTGGCTGAAAGCAGAAGTACAGCAAAATAAATTCCTTATTTCATTTTCAATCAGTACCAGTCAAACAAACAAAAGCAGCTCCAGTGAAAAAGTGTTTCTGAGACCTGCACTCTTTGCATCAGAGACAAGCAAATAGTTTATTAGATACTAGTCAAAGAAAAATTTTAATTGTATCTCCAATAAAGTCCAACTAACAGCAGCCAACCCACTCCTAAACTGCTTGATAATATCTTCCATTAAAAGTTTTCCAATTCATATAGCTATAGTTTTTAAAACCTTTTGCCTACTTTATGTTGTTAAGAATAATTTCTTGCATAAAGCTCCTGCACAACTGCATGATTTTTGTTTACAGTATATTAGCATTTAGGGAACCACTCAGGGCTGTAGAACAGTAATTCCTTCTAAATAATACCTTATGAAAATAATAAACACTGGGGACACATTTATGCTGCCATGTAAATTCAGAGCTCAAGGCTGTGCTTGGTGGGTTTGTGGTCCATCATACTGCTCACATACTACCCTGGCCTTTGAACCAAGGCTGGTGGGTGACCAGCACCCTGTTGATGCTGCTGGCTCCTGCCACATGGTGCAGAGAATTGGGACCCACCTACAAGCATAAGATGTGACCTAAGATCCCCATTGTCAGCCCTGACCAGGGTATTGAGAGAGTGTTGTCAGAGTCTGAAGAGAAAGAAAAGCAGAAATGTTTCCTGTTTGCATGCACACACATATAGATGCTATAAGGACCAATTAAAGATCAAAGGCAAATAAACAAAGCAAATGAAGAAAAATGGAGGAGTGTAATCACACCCAACCATGCAAAAAACCCCACCAAATCTCCAAACAAATTAATATGTAATACACTACTTCAGACAGATGTTCAACTAGGAACAAAAGGAAATAAACCATACTGTGCTGGCTTGAGAACTTTCAGGAATATGAAAGTAAATAAAATATAAAGTATAATTTCCCATTTAGCCTGGAGCAGAAATAAGGCTAGATTCTGATCCATTGAAGATACTCTTTCCATTACCTTCAACAAAATCACCATCCAGCTCTGCAATAACAGCTGAGAAACTTGTTTCCTGAACAAAAAAGGGCCTGGCCTTGCCTTGCAGGGCCTTGGGCTCCTGGGCATGGGTTAGCAGTTAACTCCAGTCCCAGGGTTCTGCTTGACTTGCATGGTGTTTTTCTTTCTGCTCCTCTGTAACTATTATTGCCCACAACTTTTAACCACAAAAATCACAAGTTTTTTCCTTACCATGTTAGGATTTTGGAAAATTTTATTTCTGTTATGATTGTAAACAGATAAACAAATTTCTGCAAGAGCTTGCAGTGTGTAACTCTAGGACTTGGCTACAGCAGCAAACTGGGTACAGAGCACTGCAACTGCACTGTCTTAGGCAGAGCCATCACCTCCCCAAACCTCCAAAGATTCCCAGTTTGTTCTGTCTACTCACCCCAAAAAAATTCAATATGTCACCACTTGGAGGGAGAGGGTACACAGTCATCAGTGATTCACAGCAGTTTCACATCCTCTGCACTTTCTGGCATCAAAATATTCACTTTTATTGCAGCCACATAAATGAAAAACATTCATAACTGGTTTTTTACTTTAAGACAAACTGTATTGGATGTGGATTGACACCAGTAGCTTTTTGTAAATTTATCACTGTAATTTAGCCATTTCAGAATCATATTCTCAGCTATTAGAAATGCGTGTAATATATAATGTAATGTAATACATAATAATGACTGGACCCCAATGGTCCTAAAGGTCTTTTCCAACCTAAACAGTTCTATGATATACAACAGATTAATGAAATGGTCTTCTTGTGGGTGCCTGATACTGTTAAAAACCAGGAGGATTTTGCAGTGAAACCAATTCTTCAAAAGTGAAGAAAAAACACTTTCCCAGAAAAGACTCACAGTTGGGAAAACCTTCCGTGTTGGCTCCAGTGTCCTCCTGTGGTTTGGTTTGTCCCTTGACCCACAGCACTGCCAGGTCTCTGCAGCACATTTGGTGTATCATCTGTCCACTTGCTGCTCAAGCAGTCTCTGTTCTGCTGCCCTCTGCAAGTTCAGTCTCAAGCAGGAGGTTATCCTTCATCAAGCAGATGCTTAAACAGCTGGAACTTCCACCTCAAAAATGCACCAAACAATTATCTTTTTTGTACTTGTCTGTTTTCTGATTGTCTCTGTTCTGATGTGGTTTCACTGTCTGACTTTACTCAACCATCTGCAGTACCTCATTTAAAGGTCAGCAACCTTTACATGTTGGGCTTCCTGAAGGTCCCTGTTTGTTACAAACCATCCTTACAAACAAATAAAACTTGAGCAGCTTGAATTTTCTGTAGCAGACTATCCTTTATCTTTCCTTACTGACTTGAACTCCTCTGTTTTCCCATATGGAAAGGCTTTCTCATTAGCATAAGAATCTGCATTGCCCACATTGGTATTGCTTAGTTTAAGTCCTGCTCAGTTTTTTCCTGCATGGAGAAACATTGTCCTGGCCACACTGATGTGCAGTCTGTATTATTCACTGCTACTGTGGAGGAAACTCCTTAGCTCAACAAGGCTTTAGTCTCCCAGGGTCATTGGTGAGCCTCAGATTACAGTTAGACTACCAGATTGTTTTTAACCTGAGGTCTTGGCCATCACAGTTCTCTCCACTGCCTTCTCAAGATCCAGAAGGTGCCAGGATACACCAAAGCCTGTCCATTGTTGCCTGTAATCTTGAAGCCAACACTTACCTTACCTTGCTGTTAGCAGGACTAAGGATTGAGTCTCTTCAAATGGAATTTTAAGAGCTGGATGAATGATTTCTTGTCCAAACAGTAAAAGCAGCTCTTGACTCATCACGCCAGATTGAGCAAAATGCCTTTTGGAAGCAAACAAAGCAGTTAAAGACTTTCCCATCCACTTATTTGAATTTGTCTGCAATCACTTCAGGCATAGGACTTAGTAGGCTGTCCTATCTGCACTTTGAATCTCTGAAGAATTTCTGAAGAAATCAACTCCCTGAGTGGTAAGACCATGAGTTTACATACTGTGAAAGGCTGAAGTCCAGGAACAGAGCCATGAATCTGAAACCTCATCCCTCCATATCTCAGTTACATCTGATAGCTGGGGAAAGGGAGAATTGCTTATCAGTAATTTTATACCCTAGACGTACAAGCCTGACTTCTTCACTGCTCTGCATGAGAATTACTCATTACACTACCAAATCAACTAGGAGTATTATTCTGGTGTTTCTCTGTTATAAATGAGGGTGAAAAGCACCGGAGATCTGCAACACTTATGAGAGTCACAGTAACACCACTACAAATTGTCTTGTGTTTTAGTTATTGAGGAAGGAAAAGAAACTAACCCTTGCTGAGAAGCATGTTGCTGCAGCAGGATTGCTACTCCTTTCTGACCTACCTTGTTTATAAAGTTATACATTGACTTGTGAAGTCAGTGGAGCTATCACAGATTTGAACTTCATGTAATTAGGAGAAAGCATCAGGTCATAAAAATGCAGAGCATGTCCTAAGTGAAGCAAACAGGATTTGGTGGTCTTGGCTGGAAGGAACAAGACAGAACCAGAGAAAGTGTATTCAACAATAACCCACAAAAATGGCAGTTGGCTGTGACACCCATCTTGATGGGCTTTGCAGCATTATTATTGGCTTCATCTGTCCTCTTCCCTTTTACCACCCATCCAGCTTCTTTCCCATCCATGTAAATACTCCTCTCTGAGCTTACTCCTTGCTTTATTCTGAGGAGGAGGTGACTTCTCTGGAGGGTCAGGTTTTTGGGGTTTTGTTTTTAAAATAATAATTTCTATTTCCTTATGCCAAAAGATAAACATGGCAACTCATTCAAATACTTAAAGGCTTATTATTAAAACAGAAAATACTGAGTGAGTTAATTAAAATAAAAAATATTTATTGCATTGTTTTTTTTCTACTACCTTACACAGTGTATCAGGATAATACTGACATGCTCTTAAAGTAAATATACTCAGAGACTCAGGTTCTGTTCTAACTGCAATAGTTGCAATAGTATAGAATAGAAACTAGGAATTTCTTAACAGAATTGCAGATACAGAAAGATTTAACAGAATTAACGGACAGAGAAAGATGCTCATGAACCTTCACTTGCCCTCAAATTGTGTATTTTTTTTCAAGTAGTATCAACTCTTTAAAAAAATCTCATTGATTGAACATATACATATCTGTGCAAGGCAACAATAAAGTCTGGAATTATATTATACCAAAATGTTTTTGTATTTTCCCCTAGAAGTCAGTGATTTTCTGATGCTATATTAAATCATAACATAATACCCTTTTACTAGCTGACTATATGACCAGGGCCAAGCAGCCCTGGAACAGTATTTAAGTTAATTTAAAAGCATTTCTTTGCAAAACTTTTAGTCTTAGAAACAATTTAAACTTAATGTGCACCTCTGAATTTACCTTTCTTCTCATGTCAGGAAAGTATTTGCAGCAACATTGTCATTAGGCAGTTATGTTTGTGATATTAAGTACATATGATGGCAATTAGAGGCAGAACCTCCGAAAATCCTGGTAGTATACCCAGGCATGGCTATAACTATTTTAAGCAGATTTATACTTAGGGCATCAAAGAACGTCACAGACAGAAGAAAATATGGTAACTGTTGCTTTAAATTATAGCTATCATTACATCAAAAGGATATTCAATCAGAAACCACTGCAGACTAAAACTATTTATGTCTTCTGACACTGAAAGGAAAGTAGGCAGTTTCAGCCTGTCATCTCTTAATTCTTTTTTTTTTCTCTCTTTTTTTTTTTTTGTAATAATAAAAGTACTGTTTGGTCTGTAAGAAACAAGTTATAAGTCCAGGAGGAATGAGTCAGAACAGGTCTCCTGCTTGTTTTTGACCTTTCTCTACCTGTCAGCCTCGTTAAGTATTGCAGGTTCTTTGCTAGTTATTTTACAAAAGCTATTGGAAAAATAGAACAAGACTGTGCAGTGGTGCTGCTTTGGCTACTTGGATGTAATGCTCAGCTGTGTTTGCCCAGCAAAACAGTTGTGTGCCAAGTAGGAACAGGTACAGCTTTTTTTACTTACACAGAAACTTTTCCCTACAAATGAAAAAGACAGAAGTGAAGCCATGGTGCTTGCAGACTAAATCCTGAACAAAATCATAAGATCATGAATAAAGTATCCAGAGGGATTTGTGACCTCTTCCATCAACAAGAACACACCTCTCATAAGTAAAATGTTGAAAAGTAAGAAACTGTCTATTCAACAAAACATTTAGAGGTTGGCCATGGGATAGCCTGCAAAAATTAGCAGTTAGAAGTTACAGGAGTTAAATAAGGCAAAAACAAAAGCTGTTTTCTTTTGATGTGCCTTCTACTCCTTCCCCTCCTGATGCACTTCTCAGCTGAGCAAAGACTAACAAAGACATGGCATTAAACAAAAACAAAAAAACAAAGAAAGAACTCTTAAAAGAGTGAAAAGGGTCTCATGACAAAAGAAAGGAGAAAAGGATGTCCTCTATCCCCCAAAAAACCCCCATTACTTAAGCAAAAAATATGCCTCAAGCAAAATGAGCAGCCCATATTCCTAGCTGCAGGGAAGAATTAAGATGCACAAGTGTGCAATTAAGAGGGGAGTGGGTGGGTGCAGAGGTGAATTCAGGTAACTTTGTGGTCCGGGCTTTGGGAGAGCAGCCAGAGGATGCTGAGTAATTCTGTAGGGCAGATGTAAAGAGCTCACAGGGTTCCTGTGTTATGCCAATGCAAGGTGTACTTTGAATTACAACACACTCATTACACAGATATATGTAGCTGAAGCAGGAACAAAAGAGCCCCAACCAAAAAGCAAGCCTGTTTTTTAGTTTCCAGAAAGAGGGACCATTTCTGAAGAACATTTCAATTTTGAACCAAGTGGCTCTGAAAGCACAGACCACAGCCCTAACAGTGATGGAAGAGTTCTGTGAGGCTCTTTTCAGCATGGAGAGCAATATACCACTACTAATGAAGGTTTCTTGTTAATTTTTTTATTCCCAGTGTAGCTGGTTTAAGATTCATCTCCCTGGCAGAGTAGCACTAGGCAGGATCACAGCTCGGTGGAAGAGAGGGCTGTGAGCAAGCTGATCTAGTTGGGGATGTCCCTGCCCACTGCAGGGGGGTTGGACTAGATGAGCTCCAGAGGTCCCTTCCAACCCTAACCATTCTAGGATTCTATGATTCTATAAACAAAAAAAGGCAATTTCTGGCCCAGCTGACTTCAGGAGGCTGCTTGCAGTGTCCCACAGCACCTGATCCCCTGAGTGCCCCTGGAGCAGCTAGCTTCACAGGTTGAGATTGCCAACACCATTCTCCCTATCCAAGCACTGAAGCCACTTTGGCTCTTCCTGAAGAAGATCCTCTGCACCTAGAGTAAGAAGGAAGTCAAAACCAAACAGGTTCAGTACAGAATGCAGGATCTGAAATTTAGAAAAATGGCCAGTAAAAAACAAGCAAAGAAACCAACCATGTGACATGTGGCCACTCCTAGCTGTTGGCATTTTAGCTGTATTTTGAAACATGCACACAGTATTTGTCACAGTTTGCTAATTT
The DNA here is from genome assembly GCA_013396975.1 of Bucco capensis. Classification (NCBI taxonomy): domain Eukaryota; kingdom Metazoa; phylum Chordata; class Aves; order Piciformes; family Bucconidae; genus Bucco; species Bucco capensis. The sequence continues at coordinate 1,200,730 of VWZO01013361.1, read as the reverse complement.
TTTTTAACTCTTTCCTTGGTAGAATCTATTAGTGAAAAAACCTTTTACATTACTCAGCTTCCTTTTCCCATTTTGCAGAATCAGCTAATTAGCAAGCAGTTTGTACTGTTTCTGGATTTATACCAATCACACCAATGAAAAGGCAAGTTACCTGACCCACATCTACACCAGTAAGCAGTCTCCTGTTGATATCTATTCTTAGCAAAATTACCCATAGTAGTTTGCTCAGGCACAGAGTCCAGAACAGTTTTGCCCACTGAGATTCACGTGCCTTTCAGTCAGGAACGTCAGCCCAGCTCATTATGGTTTCCTGCTGCATGAGCAGGACAGAGCACAAAGACTAGGGAAGAAGCACAAATACCTTCATGTGATTTAAAATAAACATATAATAATAAAATATTTAAAAAAAAGTCACTGAACACCTAAAAGAAATTAAAGATGCAATAAAGAGATCAAAGATGCTAATTGGAGAAGTAGCTGGAAATAAGCATGTAAATGACACTGAAAGCAGGAAGAGATGATCAAAACCTTCTAAATGTTTCATTCCATGGGGCCACTGTCCCTTCCCAAGGGGATCACTGTACTCTCTAGATGTCATAAACTACCTCCTGATGATGGTTGGTCTCACTGGAGACACAGAGGCAATGCAAGACAGTCCGTACGATAAGTCACGGAGAAGGAAAAGGGCTGCTGACAGTCAGCTCTGTGTCTTTTCATTACAGGTAACTACTGCTTTAAGCAAATTGTTTCAGGGATTGGAATGTAGCAATAACTGATCTAATTAGTGTAGGCTGTAATTTAGGAGGGTTCATTATGTCACAGACATTATGACTCCTGGGTATTACTAAAGGACTCATTTGTAGTACTTGAAATGAAATTCTCTGAACACATAAAATGTCAGCCATACAACTAGTATGTAGCTTTAAGATGATCTGACATATTTAAAAATCTCTGACTTTGAGCAGGATTAAGTTTCCAGACAGTAATAAACAAATCATCAAATAGTACAGATTTACTTCTTGCCAATAGAAGGAAAAAAACCCAACAACTAGGTTTAATGGCTATTTCAGACTGAAATGGCAAGTAACTCTATGACAAAACTACAAAGGAAACTAATAAATCATGCTAGAGAAAATATATATTGTGATTACAGACACACACACACACAAACTTGACAAAGACTTTGCATTTCCAGGTACAATACCTGTTTACTTCATCTAATATGAAAAAAAAGTTTAATGGCTTCTTTGGAGAAGTCAGTTATTTATGATTTCTGCTCTAAAAGCTCCCACGAGCCTTCCTTCAGCAGGAAAGTAAGCCTACACTGCAGGTAACAACCCCAACTATGTGAAATACATAGTAAGACAAATGCAGAAAAGTGTACAGGCAGGTTTCAGTAGTGCAAAGTTAAAGTAAAAATCAAGTTAGAATTAAGTTTAAATTGATAACCTGAAAAGGTTACAAATATGACCTCTATTATTTGCTTCCCTTCAGGGGTCTCTCACCAACTAGTTATTTCATAGTTCTTTGCTTTTATGACTTAAAAAGTTCATTCTCACACATATACAAATATGCTTTTTCTTTTGACTTACATAGTCTGATACAAAAAAAAGAAAGAAAATTCTTCTGGAGAGCACTTATGCATATGCTTAACATTAAGCAGTCCTTAGGGCCCCCTCCTGCACCTTCTTAAATCAATATTAAAGCCTCTGTTAATTTCATTTGCTCATGATCCCCACTCAAGAGGAAAATGCTATCATGACATTGACATTAGTAACTTCTATAGAGTCCTATTCTGAACACACTGATCTCCAGACCTGATCTAAAATTAACTGAAACTGATTAATTCTTTACTTACTTTCATATGATTTGCATTAGACTTGCCTTCTCACTGGGAGTCAGAACTCACAGGTTATTTGTTTCTTGGCTTCCTTTTGAAAGCTTGACTTTTACAGAATTCATTTTAAAAGTCCTAGTTTATAAAGTAGAATATTAGAATTAAATCCTGTATATAGAATACAGTGTTGCTCAATCAGAAATAGGCACATTGTGTATGAATCCAATAGGAAAATGCTGCAGCATGAGCTGCTTTTGTTTCACTGCAATATATTCCAGGGGCTTGGAGCACCCCTGAACTGAAATGACAACTTCAAAAATTATTTTGGAAAAAATCTTTCCCCCAGAAAGCTAAAGACTGAACTGGACAACTTACTCCTATTACTTCCTAATACAGATGGGGATTCAATGTCTCTTAAATGGTTTTTAAAATCTCAGCTATAAATTTAATTTTCAGATACAAATTAGATTTCCATTCTCTTACAAAACCTTCTTTAATGTTGTTACCACTGGTATCCTTTTTGGCTGTTAGTATCAAATATATTTCTAAGTGGGTACTGAACCAGCTAGAAAGAGTGACTGTATTTAGTCTTTAATTAAATGCTGATGGATTTCCTTCAATAGCATTAAGCTCAGAAGAGAAAAAACATAATTAAATGATGCCCTTACACAGGCAATGATCAGCATTCTTGCATGCAAGGTGTGGTAGCAGAGTAAGCTAAGGATTACTTCTCAGTTTTAGTTTTCATATTGAAGTTCTCATAGCTCAGGAGAAACCTTATTCTGTATGCATGAAACACAAAGCAGGCAACTGTCCTAAGGATGTAGTGGATTTATAAAAGTCCATTAATCTGATTAATAATTGGATTGCTACCAAGTTAAGTGTCTCAGTGCTGTTAAAACGAAGTATATTTTAAATGTATCTGACTTCCTCCCATTATCTGTCATCTCACTGAAGATGTGAGCAAATAAATGGTTGCCATGAGAAGAGGCTGCTGTATTGTTAACAAGAAGAGGAAAGCCCCAACACTAGTGGATTGTACAAGGTTTTGGAACACACTGAGGAACTGAATGACAGCAGAAAAGGAGGGCTATTAAGGTTAATCTTTAACACTCCTGCTCTAACTGGAAATAGTTCCAATACTAAGTGAACTCCTGCAATTTCCACATGTATATCTAAAACATTCCTTTTTTGTGGACATGTTCTACGTGATGTCTTGGCAGAAACCGGAACATATAGACTCTGATCTTAGCTTCGCCACTGACCTGCCCTGTGACCCTGGATAAATCATTCCACTGTTCTGTTTCTCTTCTTTCTTTTGCCTGTCTTGCTTCTTGAGAGCACAAGGTCTTATGAGAAGCCAGCCTCTAGTTACATTTTTTTCCAACATGTTGAGGCCCTGTTCTCAGATGAAGCCTCTAGGTACTCTTGAAAATAACAATAATGGTGAGGAGTAGATGGTACTGATGTTCACAGCCCATTAAATGCACCAGCATCATATGCACAGTTATCTCTGCAATGCCTTTGTCATGGATTTTGGCCATGACTTAGTGGGGCCCAGGTGAAAAAATGCACCTCTTTTAGTGTCTTTTACTGCTCATTGCTGAAAGTCTAGTTTACAATAAATAATGGAATTACTTTTCCCTATTGCAAATGTCACACTAACACCACAAGCTCAAATAGACTGAGAGCCAAAGGAAATTGTATCACCAATCTAGGGGGGACTAGATGAGCCATTCTTTGTCTTTGACTTCCTTCCCTAGCAATGTGTTGAATACAAAGACTTTTCAAGATAAAGATCAAAGTGCTGGTCACACTAGATCAAGGCATAGCTGCTAGATAGGACAGTCCCGAGATGTGAATTTGAACCTCCCCCCAGCCAAGTAGATGCCACATCTTACACACCTCAGAAGAGCCCTTGAATGATTAACCTATTTTATACAATACTTGAGCATACTTCTGCCTTCTCTTGAGATTGCATTTCATGAAGGATTGACCCTACTCTGATACTCTAGATCTCAGGCCCAGAAGATTTGAATCCTGACCTGACTTAGGATCTCCATTAGGCACACAGACTCCCAAGAAGGGCACAGCTCCAGAAGGGCTCTCTTCAGCACCTCTGAAATTTTCTTAGGGTGGTGCTTGCTGTGATTCCTACTCCAAGTTGTCTCAAAGTGGCTGAATCCCTCTACACTCTCATGGTACGAGATAGACATGCTTAGGCACAGCCTTAGCAGCAGTGATACCTAAAGAACAATGTAAGAAAGCCAGTCCTACCCTCCAGCATGGGGATGGTCAACCTGTGACACTTGAGCTTCCTGATGTTGATTGGCAGATTATGCAGAGCTTCCATGCTCGAACTACATCAGATGTTTGGCACAAGGACTGTGTTGGTGGAAAACATTCCGAGTAATCCAGATCTTCAGCCGTGGGATGCTATAAACCAGCAAGAACTGTTAATAAAGGTATTCCAGAACTACAGCGGGATGCAGTTGCATGCTCAATCCAACCCCATAAGGTACCACAAAATCGAGATCCTCTTGGACAGCTTCCATTACCTTACACCTGCAAACTTCTGCCTGTGTCTCCAGTGTACATACATGTCCCAGTGCCTGTCAGCCATAGAAAAATTTTGGTGTATGGCCCATAAATTAGAGGAGGATCGACCACTTTCTCACTATGACATCCGTCCTCACCAGCAATAGCATATGCTTCCTTCAACAGAAGAGTTTCAGTTCCCTGGAAACTCCAGCAGAGCTGTGAAAATTGTCCCAAGGAATCTAGATGAATGAATATATACCCTAAATTGCTAAGACAGATTGATTGTAAGAATTCTGTGTCATATTCAAGTTGAGCCTCATAAAAAGCAAAAAAAAACCCCCCAAACCTAGTGATAGTTTTGGTAAAGAGGTTTTATGAAGGAAACTACTGTTGGCCCAAACCCACTCAGAAACACTGAAAAAGCTAAGACAGCAAGATATAAGAAACTAAGCTTTCATCCTTTCCTCCCTTTACACTTCTTCCTTTTTTTAAAGTAAGCATGACCTAGTGTAACTCCTAGAAGCTACCTGCTGGGCACATCAGAAATATATCTGTAACTAGAGAATGAGGAATATATCTATGGAACAGAAACCAAAATGAAAGGTTTGTCATAAGGAATATTAATGTCGGTGCTGTCTGAGTTAAGACAGTTAACACTGTTATTGGGTAAGTAGGAATATCAGCAATTCAGCCTGTGAAAGGTAGTACTTCAGCTGGTAGAGCTGGAATGGAAGAGTGAGAGAAATTGAGGCCTTTTGTCTCAAATTACATGTCTAAGGGCTAGAAAACTCTACTACTTTTTTCCCCTCCTGTAAAAAACAAACAAAATGAAACAGAAGGAAAAAATCCTACCAACAACATAGCAACATGACAGTGATGTGTATAATGAGCTCTGGCAGCCAAAGATAAGATCACAGCCCTTGGGACTGGTGGAGCCTGGAGCTAACGGACCCCTGCATTTGGGGAAAAACTAGAAGTGTAGTAGTGTAGAAAAAAACCCCCTTCGGTTCTCATATTAAAAAGAAAGGAGAGGTATGTTGCTAAATCTATTCCTTCTGAAGAAACTTTTGAAAATATAAATGTATGAAAACATCTGAGTCATTTCTGCACCCATGAGTAAGTGATTGCTTCTACCCTCACCAGTAATGCCAGAAAGGAACTGCTCTACTCCCAGTTTACCCCAGGAACTATGCCATGTTCAGTTAGTTTCATCAGGTTTTTTTCAGTACAAGTCACTGTGCATATATCATCCTCCTGTTGTAGCCATTTTAGAATTGGTTTGGTGTTTTTTAATGCAAACTTGTGCATAAATTTTACATTGAGGGTATAATGAATGGGGTTCATCTAAATTACTGTCATCATTATCCTACCCTGAAATCTCCCTCAGTTCTTGGGAACAAGCCTGTATTTTCAGGGAGGTTGTTTGGAACATCTGTAAGATAGTTGAATAATAATAATAGTAATAATTTAAAAAAAAAGTAAAATCTGTTCTCTTCCAAGAAAAGACCCAGAAGCTCCTCAAAGTCTACAAGTGGCTTTGTTGTTTCTACTGATTTTAGATGGAAGGTGTGAAACATGGCAACCAAACAGCAAGTACCACTGAAAAAAATCAAGTTATTTATGGCTCTCTTCAGCTGGATCAGTTTCTCTACATAATTCCTTGTTTATCTTCAGCTAGTGCAGTGCAAGGCAAGAGCAGGATAGGAAAAACTTGCTTTACTTGGGATGCTATTTAAGCACATGTCAAACCGTACCCTGGCTGCTGCTGAATCCTGAGCTCTTACGAAAATCCAGCCCTTTCACTGGGTGCTGAACAAAGAGAAGCCATGCTCCTGGTTAGCTTAAAAGCCTGGTACCAAAAAAATTGCAGGCTTGGCAGCCCCATGCATGTTTGAATAGAGGTAAATACACTATAAACAAACACTGAGTGGGTGGAAAGAGAAGGGAGCAGCAGTTCTATGAATCAGCTACTTTCCCAGGGCCTTGCTACACACCCCACAGGTGTGGGGTTTGAAAAACACATCTTGTCCATCCTCATATTTTAACAAGTGTTAGTGAAAGCAGTAGCAGTTTTAAGAGACATTTACTAGTCAAGATAAACCCTAAGCTCCCCACTCTGGGTTATCACAGTCAGCTAACATGTTAAAACTGAAGCTGCCTGGTCCAAGGAAGGATTTTAGCATGAGTTAAAAATGAAGTCCTTTTGTACATGCATGGCTTAAGAGAGAGGAGTCCAAATCCCTTCTTCCAGCAAAAAAGAATAGAAAGAAGCAGAAGAAAAAGAGGATTAAAAGCAGCATATGTGCTCTGTCCTCCCTGTTTTCTTCCTAAGCATTTATTTTCCTTTGCTTCACCTACCGAGTGTGCCACTGGATGCCCACCCAATTAATTTCTATACTACCTTTCAAATCAGGCCCCCATAGAGGATAGTCAGAACATGGATTTCTGCTGCCAAGTACCCAGTGATACAGGAAGAGGTAAATGTTTTGCAAAGCAAACCCATCTGAACCTGGCAGTTGTCATCAACTCAAAATCTGCCATCTCTTTAAAAGCATTAGAAACAGTGGATAAGAGATATGCTTTCGCATTCATCCAGCTCTGCCACTGGGGAAAAAAAAGAAAGCTCTCAGGCATTTTCTGAGGTATGAGATGAGGCAGAAGACCCCAAAAGCATGAGAGCAAAGTTTACATCCATTGTCGTGCGACTGTATTTACACTAATACTGAATTTGGAGCTCAATGCCTGGTACTAATCACTCATTCTGAGTCAATTTGAACGTACCTCTCTCTAGAGGCAACAAAAGTCTAAAGTGAAACACTGTAGGAAATAAAATGCCATTTAACTGGAGAGAGGAAAGAACCTTGTGAAAGTAAGAGAATTCAAGGGGCACTCCTTTCTGCTGTCATTTGTCATGTATGACACAGGAATGTTGACATCATCCTCTGATAAATGACACTGGCACCTGCATCAGAGAGAGATTCTTCAGCAAAATAGAAGTTTGAAAATCCACCAGCAGGGCACTACTAGTAGGTTCCAGGAGCTTGCAAGAAAGGAAAGATAGATGATGGTAATTTTCTTCCAAAGAGAAACATAAGACTTCTAAAGAACCATTCTCTTTTGCTTCCCCTTCTGCTCCCTCTGGGCTTTGGGAAATGATTCTGTTTTCTAAATCTAATAGTGGCTTAGACACAAGCTATATGTTATCCAAGAGCTAACCTGTGGCATTCATGCCACTACCCAGTGTAGGGGGATAAGTGTCAAGCAGAGTGTTCCAGCAGGCAGCTCCAGGAAAGGGACTTTCAAAGAGGCCAGTTTGACCTTCTCCTGTCCCAGACCAGTTAGGGATGTCAACAGATAGCATATTCTAGCACCAATCCTTCCAGATCTCACCTTTGCATCCACAACCTGTAATGTAGGGACTTTTTCTTCTTAGAAAGAGCAAGAATACACACCTCCATCCCACTCCTGGGAGGTATTCTGTACAGCTGCAGGGTGGGTTTGTGGCAGAGAAAGATTTTCAGGTGACTTCTGCACAGCCACTCAAAGCCTGTTGTGGAGTGATTTAACATCAGGAGGCAAAGGTAGCTAAAGAAAATCTTTCCACCACATCATCTTAAAACAAATACATCACAAGTTGTCTGTTTTGAAAAGCTGAAGACAGTGGATTAACTGTATTTGTGAGGGAAAGTCCTGCTACTCTTAAAAGTGAAAAGCACATCTATTGATATGTTTTCTCCATCAGATTTTTTCCATTTGGTTGGCTCACAGAATTTATATGCAGCTTGATTTTTCTTCTAATTGTATGATTTATTTATCCTATAAAAGAATTTAAAAAAATCTATTTGATTTGGAACAGCAGGTTGGGGAGGCAAGTATGCAAGCTCTGGGACCAAGGTAGCCTGGTTCATCCTCAGGAAGCTGGCATTCCATGCCAAGGACATGCCTAGCTCTAGCTAGCAGCTAGTCCCAGTTTGCTCTAACTTGCTAACTAACTTCCAGTCTATTCATCATTTTCCATCTCTAGGGATCATTGTGCAGTGATATGGACTAATAGCCCAGCAATATGCCAAGACATATCCTTTTCATCCTGCACAGCCAGCACTGTCTTCCAGACCTCTTAGTGCATGAGGAAAGCTGGAATCTGGATGAAGAACAGCTGGCTTAAAACACACTCTGACAAGCCAGTACTGTCTGAAAGAGAAAACACTGGAAGAATGAAGCAGTACACAGGCTCACCTTCATTTGCAGGGCTCTTTCTCCAGGACAGTTAAAATACTATGCTGCTTTGGGGTCTTTCTGAATCCACTTTTGGCACTGAGTACTGGAGCAGAAGCAATCTCTGCACTCCTGATTCTCCTGCTGGGATAACAACCCCACATTTGTGTCTTCAGTATTTTCAAGTTGAATTATTACAACCTGGGCTATGTAACAAATTCACTGGGAAAATATACTTTCATATTCTAAGTTAGAGAAGCAAAAGAGAGTGTATCATCACACAGATGTGCTCTTCAGGCTGCTTTGGACTGGAGACTTGTTAAGCTGTAGCCTTGTGCCTGGTGAGTCCCAGCCAGCTGAGCTGAGTGCCTTCCCCCTCAGAAAGCCCAAGACTTTCTGCATCACAGTGAAAGGAGAATGATAACCCCAGGTGCTGACACCCTGACTTGATGGAGTCAGAACAGTCTCATTTGAAAAGGCTGCTTAGCAAAAGGCAATTCATTTTGTCTTCTTATGTCACATGTGTGGCTGTGGTGACCACAGAAGACAGGGACACAATTTTCATATACAAGCATATACTAAATTTTAAGTGCTTACACTTGGATGAACAGCTTTCACCAGCCTATTCTTCAGAGGAAAACAGTGACTTCAGGGACTGAGGGAGAATGTGAATTCTTAGGAAGGAGAGAGAGACAGGGGCTTGATTTCTATCATATATATTTCTTCAACTAAATATGGACATTTATTATCCTCATAGTTTTGATACTCCTAACAGCTTTTCTATAGCAACCTATTACTTAATTAGTTTACACTGTTTAGAGCACAGCAATGATGACATAATTTTGTTGTAATGAAGATAAATATTGTCTCAGGATGTCAGAAAGCACCTCATCACCCGTTAAGTGTAATGACTTTAAAATACCCTAAAGAAAAGTCTTCTGGGCTGGTTGCAGGAAAATACACACATACACATGCCTGATTTTGATTAAAATACAAGCTATTGAAATGCTTAGTTCAGTCCAAGACTAGAATCAACTGTTTGGCCCAATAGATTGAAACACAGAATAAAGGAAAAAAAATTCCTCCTGGGATTCTCCACGTGCTCTATGCATTGGCCAGACAATGAGCTAATAACAACAGTGACTTTAAGGATATTGGTTTATCTAAGTGACTCAGAGGTAACACGGCATTTCACCCATGTTCTGTTGGACCTACCCATGTTGTGCTAGGAACATTATCCTAAAGGAGGCTATTCAGAGCAGGCATTCAGTAATGCTGCAAAGGTGGTGATTTGAAGAGAGATACAATCACATTTGTGTTACAAAATCACAAGTAAGGCAACCACAAGTCTTCATATTTTATCTATGTAAATGCGAATATAAAATGTCAGGGCAGGAGTCCTGAGGGTTTCTCCCAGAGAAGTGATGCTAGACTGATTCTTCATCCAGGTAATGGGAGGTGGGATCACAGAATCATTTGGGTTGGAAGGGACCTCTGGAGGTCATCTAGTCCAATCCCCCTGCAATGGGCAGGGACATCCCCAACTAGATCAGAATGTTCAGAGCCCTGGCAAGCCTCACCTTGAATGCCTCCAGGGATGGGGTCTCAACCACCTCCCTGGGCAACCTGGTCCAGTGTTTCACCACCCTCATGGTAAGGAACTTTTTCCTAGTATCAAGTCTAAATGGACTCATCTCCAATTTAAAACCATTGCCCCTTGTCCTTTCACTGATGGTGATGTTAGGGTGGTGGTGTCTCTTAATAGTTTTGATTATTAGACTGCTGACTATTAGTCAGGAGTACAGAATCAGGCCCTTAGCATAGAAAATTCTGTGCTCAATCTTTTCTGACCCGTCCTTTGGAAGTATGTTTAGATGTAAATGCCAAATACAGAAGATTGAGGAGATGGGAGCTAGGACAAGAGCTGAAGGAAAATATGCTATAAATATGAACTGAGTCATATAAAAAGATTAAGTATAAAAGACAGCTTTCTTGTAATGTCCAGCTGTTTCTCCTAAATATTTCTAGCAAAACTACATATGTACAGTTCCAAAAATGTACCAAGAGGGAATATTAGTACTTCAGTGGAAAAAAACCTCCATAGGATAGCTAGTGTTTTTGAAGCTCTAGTGCTGAGATGTGTCAGGATAGGACAGGAGTTATTTCAAAAGTACTAAACAGCTCTCCCACTGCTTTACTGTGGATTGATCCATATTCACCCATTCTTGCCTTTCTGCAGTTACACACAGATGTAAAACAGATTAAGGCTCTGTAGAAATAAAATAAAATAGACACCTAGGACTTCTTTTACTTCCCCTACAATAAAGTGCAGGGAGAGGTGAATAGAGCCACACAAGAAACAGTAACAGAATGACAAAGGTCCTGACTGATAGACTGATAGGACTGAGATGACAACTCAGTGAGTTTTTAGACATTTCTGGCATGAAGACTATTTTTGTTTTTCCACAAGTTAAAACATATGTATGATCAAGACAACTGCCTGCCTATCTGTTGAAGCTTGTTTCTCCCCATTACCTCTCTCTAATAGAGCCATACCTGACTGCAAATACTCCTTCTGCATTTTAATGTACTTTAGAACAACAGTTGACAATGCTTGAAAAGAAACCAAAGCAAAATAACAGACCATTATCGAGATATTATTTATGCAGCATCCAAAAGCTGAGAAACACCACTAATAAGTCAAATTTTCAGCCACAGATCTCAAGCATCATTATCCACACCTTGCTGCTGGAGAAACAGTGCAGGGAAATGACTGCATGGTCATGAGAAGGGTTGGGTTGCTGCTTCTTGTAGCAATTCTTACCAGTGAAAATGAAAGCAAGAGGCTTTCTCTCTGCCTTAGCAGCATTTTTGTGCTCTACTCCTTTTGGTGCAGAGCACTGCACAAGGTCCAGAACAGCACAGGACCGATCCCTGGGAGCCCATTCCCTGCTCTGTTCCTGACCTCTGCCACCAGGTCTTTCGCCTCCCAGCCCAGGGCACTGTCAGTTGGACCTTGCTGCACACAGTATCTAGGCTCTGGAATGCCTCAGATTTAGCTTTAGACACAGTAAGGATTACAAATTATAGAGCACAGTGGGAATAAAAGAGATGGGTTGCCCTCTCTGACTATCCATCACTGTTTCCAATGTCTCTGGGCAAAAGCAAACCAAAGCTTTCTCAACTTCCCAAAGATAAAAATAGGTTGTATGCATTTTTAAAGTTATACTTTCCCACTCCTAAGCCAATAAAAGTCAGAAAATAGAGAAGGCATTGATTTTATACTTTCTAAAGTCACTAGCATAAGAGTGCCCCTACAGCTTATAATTTCAAATAGTAAAACACTGAAGCAGAGTGAAGTAGTTAAAATAACATTTTTTTCAGCTCAAAGTGCTTAAAAATGAAGCACTTCTTGTATAATTAAGTATTACTTGCAAATTTTGCTATCTCTCTACAGTAACTTTAGGCACAAAGCAACTAAACAAGCTGCTGCAGAGTCACATGGCAAGTGAGAATCACTGAGTTTATATATTTGTTCTGAGGTTTAAAATATGGAACTGACTGAAAACTGGATGGTTTTGAAATTAGGAAAAGGCTCATACCAAACCTGATCCTGTCATATGATCATAAGCGCTCAAAGAGCCAAACAGAATTTAAAACCAACAGTTTTTGTGATGATAATGCCAAAAATCAGAACAATATTGGATATATCTGGGAGTTCTAGTTTCTGTCTTCTTGGCCAACTCTAGGGGTTTGCCAGGGACTGTTGACTGCTGGAGGCACAACTGTCACTAGCTTGTGATAAAAGATCTGAAGGCGATAGCTGTAGATGGGGCAAAGAGAGTGTGCCAAGTTACAGATACATATCTCTTGTAGCTTATTATTATTAAATTGTAGAAAAGCCCTGAATACATACACAGATGCACACAAACACTCATGCACCAAAGCATGCATTTTAGAACAAGGCTTCCCTGACAGTATTTGTTGTATTTTGATGTCAGTCTAAGGAAATCTGTTGGCAGCTTCTCCACACAAAAACTTATTTTCCACAAACAGCATATTCTGCCAGTATAAAATTCATCATCCAGCCCTACAAAGGACACAGGGCCAAGGGGCTTGAGTGACACACCAAAAACCTCAAAACACATGTCTAAGCTGCCACATGACTTGTATAACACTATTCACATACAGCCGGAAATCAGAGCTCTGTAAGCTGCATCTTCACAATATTTTGCAACATCCTGTAAACTCTTTGCAGGGAAACAGTAAGAGACCAAAAGTGGTTTGGCCACTGCAAGGACAGAGACTCTCTAATTTTTAAATTTTGAATTTAAAGAGGGGCAGATGGTGAATGAAGAGGAAGTCAGTCATGCTGTTCATTCAACGTGAAAACAACTGAGCTATGCATCTTGGTGAAGAAAAAAGGTACATCATATCTCAGCTGCTTTTAGTGGAAATAAGGTACTGCTGAAGTCATATAATTGGTGACTTGAGGCCACATGTCATCTCTGAAATGGAGATAATTCCAACAGAAATATTTTAATGATATAAGGAATAAGGGCCACTGTGGGGAAATATCTTAATAAAGCAGGAAAAAAAAGTTCTTCGTGGAGCATTGATTAGTTGGTTCTTCAGAATTCAAATGCAAAGATAAATCTCATACCTAAGCCAAATGGATTTGTGAAAAAGATAATCATCTATCCTCAATTTCTATTTTTATCCCACTTCTCAACGCTGGGAGAACAATTTAGAAATTGTTCATGAAATTGATACTAATCAGCACTGAGATGTTTTATCATTTGTCCTGATGGGTAATTCCTGAGAGGGCAGCAATTTCTGCAGGCTTTAGTATCCTGCAAATAAACCAGCAAAAATTAAATCTTGGAATCTAAAAACTGCAGAAAAGGGGAACTCAGCCCCGCTTTCAAATCTTAGTTTAATAAATCTTTTTGGTGGTTTTATGACTAACATAGGACTGAAAGTAAGCAAATTCCATCTGTGGTTCATCTGAGCAGGAGCAAACACACAGTAACAATATCATTTCATGAAAACAGTGCTGGGCAATTTAACATAAGATCTGTGATATTTTTAAAGGCAGAAAATATTTTTGTGAAAATGCTCTTTTCCTTAATCACAAAAGTCAATGTAAGTTGAACAGGGAGAATGTTTATCTTTTAAATAATAGTGTGAGAGATTCTTACAGAGCACTTCTAGCTTACTAATACATAGCTGCTTTACCTCCAGAAATCTATTCATGTATTGGGTAAGCAGCTTTCTTGAGCAACAGTTGTCCTTCCTTGGCCAAGACCAGGTTGTCTCAGCACATTTTGGGGCAGGAGAGTTATGCAGTCTGGAGCCACCAATGCCCAGCCCAAGTCTTCCCCCTCCCCGAGCTCCTGTTGGTCAGCCTCAGGTCTGGGCTACATAGCCACAGGAGGAGGAACTTGCAGCACTCAGCCTGCACTAATTTGCCTCCTTCAAAATGATTATTAGACTGCTAGGGACTGTAGGTCATCCAAGGGGGATTTGCTTTCCTTGCAGCAGCCATCTCCATTCTTCTTCTAGGAAGACTGTGTTATTGAGAGCTGCAGCAATTCCTGTGACAATATTCCAGGGGTAAATTCTCTTTTGATACTGTTGGAAAATCCTTGCCAAGCTGACACTACGTATTAAAGAGTTCACAATAACAGAAGGTAGAAATTAAATTGAACAGGATATTAATACCTTGTAGTTGAGGAAATGGTATTTCCTTTTGGTCTTACTTTTTGCTTTGTGAATTAGCCAAAACCTGCATCCCTACATAAACTGAACCAGCTCACCACTTTCTCCACAGAGCAGCAGCAGTGGCCCTCCACCCCTTAAGCACACAGCAACAGCAACTGCCTCCAATGCCTCCCTGGCTAAAAACTCTTCAGAAATGTGGCAAGTTTAAAATAATCAAATCTAATTCATTCCACATCCCCTCCAGACCTTTTATACATCATATTAGTTTCCTCTGCAGCAAATACTAGTTGGCTTGTAACTCATCTGAACCACCAACAGATGTGAAGAGAAGGTTTAAAATATGAAAAAGGTTTTTCATAGTCTGATTTCATTCTGATATGTACCAAGATCTTTTCCCACTCTCTTTAATTGCTGCAGAGAGTATTCAAGCACATGAACCCGAAAAACATGAATAAGCACTACTTGGGCTAAGACAGTTGGGAACACTGAGCCCCACTCTGACACCTCCTCTGTATTTTGAAGGGAATCAGACTGAAACACCTGAATATGTTAAATAACACCACCAACTTATTTCCAAGAAGATTAAAAGCATTTTCTGCTGCATGACATTCTAGTGGGTTGAGGACATGTTGCTTACATGAGAAACCCTTACTGACTCACTGTAACTTAGTAATGCTTCAAACTCTGAAGCACATCCCTGGTAAGACATCTATATTAAGGTTCACATAGGTTAAAACATGTTACTATCTTTCAAAAAAGGATCTATTGCACTTTAAACTAGATATGAGAGACTACCCAAGTCAAGGTAAGAAATACCATTTTCACAGCTGCTGAAATTGTGTCTTTACCTTCAGTGATAAACAAATGATCCCGCAGCTCAAAGGTGCAGGTTTGTAAACCTGCATTTACAGAGCAGCTCTGGTCCTGTGCATGGCCTCTGGCCTCCTCAGCCTGCCCTGGCCCTTGGGCTCCTGCAAAGCATTTTTCCATGGTTCCATATTTCTTTGGCTCCATCTTAGGGTGTGACTCCCTTGGCAGGAGGTGGGTCTGCTGCATAGACCAGGCTCTCTTTCCTTTTCCCCTCTGCAGCAGCCTAGAGGAGAAGGGCTATTTTGGTTATGTCTAGGGAGCTCCATTACCTAATGGAAGAACCACTTCAGGAACAATGTGCCAACATACTTCTGTTAAGTGAATCCTCACTAAAATCAATATATTGGCATGAGAGGTGTATGCATAGCTACACATATTTAACAGAAACTTCTCTGTATGTATGCTCTTAGGAACTGACTTTTTAAAAACATTAGATTGCAGTATTTGTACATTATCTAGGTTCAATTTAATTCAGCTTTTAGAGTGCTGGCATGGTGTAAATAAGTTGGTCTGCATGCCAGAAGCTATCACTAGTGTAACGGCAGAGCCAAATTGGGGAAACATTAAAAAGCACATTTTGTGTACATAATTGTGTGTTTACAAATGAGGCATTTGAATATTATATAGCTAAACCTGTGCAACACAGAGATGGGGAGTCATAAGAGTAAGCAAATTTGGCATCCTGGTATCAAACCCTGGCCAAAAGCATCATTTAATCCAGACAAGGATAAAGATTGATCAATTATGCCAGTAAGCTTGAAACAGCACTATAAAAAGAAAAAGTGACATGGCATAGGTTTGTGGTTCCCAACTAATGGAGCTAAAATCTAGCATCAGATGGTTTGTATTTTACATTATTGTCAAGCAAAAATAAATCATCAAAAACATGGCAGAACCAAGCCTAACTGGCAGGATATACCATAAAAAAAAAAAAAAGCAGCTAGCGGTTGAAGTGAAAATTAAGAAGTGCTGTTCTTTCTCCCAGAAATGCCAGGGCTAACCAGAAGAAGCAGCTTGCACTTACAGGCTTTACAAGTCATGCTCTTTTTTTCTGCAAGCAAAAGGCTCTTAAGGCCATAGCTGAGTTCTGCTCCAGTAAGATTTTGCTTCCTGATATTCAGAGATTAGCATATTAAGTACATTATGTACTGTATTTACATAACCATTGTATTATGGCACAGTTAAAATGTTGTTGGCTTTTCTATTGTAACCTCTAGTTTCAGAGCCTAGAGTTGTGATTGAAGATTATCTCCAGATGACCATCTTTACAGAGGTTGGGGAGAAGGGAGATTATGTATTTATTTTTAAAACATATTTCAGATTTCCAAAAGAAACAATAAGCTGCCAGAGACACAGCAGTCTAATCAATACATCAATACTGGAAGGGAATAAGCATTCTTCCAGGAAGAACTAATCTTTCAAATGTGAGAGTTGACAGGCAGATGCTCAAATGACATTATTATTCTTTACATTACCACCAACCCCAGATATTCACATGTTATGACCCAGGCCCCAAAATTAGAAGCTTGCCTTACAAATAACAAGACCCAAAGATTACAAATTCAGAGATATTTTTATATTCCTTCTATTTTTTGAATCTATCAGCTTTAACATTATCAAGCTTTTCTTGGACATTGTATGTGCTATACATTTACTAACTAAAGAATACACCATCCTTTGAATCTGGGAGATAGACCTACACAAATGAGAGTCACGATAAAGTCAAGAAAGTTGCCAGCCCTGTATTACACTTTATTCTAGGTTATTCTGTGTTTTTTATACCAGTCAGAAGAACAAAAGTAGCTATTTCATCAAATGATTTCTAGCCTGTATTTCCAAACACTCTGATTTTCTTCCCACAAGCACTCGTGGCTGGGCTGTGCTCTCTTCCAGGCCAGTACAAGGTGAGAGGTACACTTTCAGAGCAGAGCTGGAGCATAGCTGCTCATCCTCCTGGCCCTGCATCGACTGCTGTGCTTTATCAAGTTAAAGCCATCACGGGGCCATAGACTATGGATTGTCATCAATGGGCTGCATTTACCTTCAACCATGGGCTGTTGCACAGGGGCTAGGAGAGCAAGAAAATCTTCCAGGCATAGTTTGCCCAGATGAGTTCTTAGTCTCTCCCATGAGTCCTGGCATCGTGGGCCATGCACAGCCCTGAGCATTCCTGCCCCCCACTCTGCTGGCCAGATGATTCCATGGTTTCCTCTATTGCAGTGGGTTTTCCTGTCTCCATTGAAGGCCCACAGTCATAGTATAACTACAGCTGTGTCTTTACTAGCAATTTCCTTGCAGCAACTGAGACAGAGCATTGTCCTGAAGCACTTTTGCTTGTTATTCTCTCATCTTTGCTACAGTTAGAATGGGGAATTAATTTAGATTTAAATAGTTACATCAAAAATTCAATCAAGTTTTACTTCAAATGGCTAGCATAGACAAATGGATCACTCCAGCTGACTTGGCATGGTATCAGCTCACATGTTGAGTTCAGGACGTTCAGTGCCTCAGTGCCAGATTCCCAAATGCAGTCAGGTGTCTGGAAGAACAGGAAAATGTCTACATGCATTCAAAAAACAATTAAAGTCACTATTTGACTCTTTAGTCTCTTGAAGTCTGGTGCACGGGATTTTAAATCCCAGCAGCTCTCCATGATCCTCAGTCTCTTCAGTGCCTTTCGTTGCTTTATTAAGGCCAGGTCTAAAGGCCAGATTTTAAAAGCCATTTAGAGTCTTAACTCTCATCTGGCCCTAAGCCACTGAGAAGCTTTGAAACTTTTAGCCACTCTCTCTTCTAACTAGGATGAAGAAATGGAGAGGATGGTGACACATTTTATAATGAAAACATTAGATCCTGCTTAAAGAAGAACCTAGAGGAACACTGGGGCTGTTGAGCACCATACTCCTGCCTCACACACAGGTTGGATACTTATGCTCTGTCACTCAGAAACATGTATAAAGTTCTTATTCATAGTTTTTCTATGAAAAGTTACTTCTTCAGAGTATAAATACCTTTCTACTTGTAAACTCCATGTTGAAACAGGTTTTGTTTAAAAAAAAAGTTTTTGGCTTATGTCACATCCCAGATCTTTCTCATGAGGAAATGTTTATGCATAAATTATAATGTCCTGAAAATAGATGGTTATAGTAGGAATAAAAAGACATCGAGACCATTAACTGAAATGGCAGACTGGGGCAGTGTTGACACACAAAAACACATATCATATTTATTGACAAGTTACAGCATTTAACATTTTCTAAAGTTTTGAAGTTGGAAAGACTGCACCATATGTGGAGCTAAAGGCTAAGGGCAATATTTCACCACTGAGGTAACTTTCTTAAGCCATGAATTCACCTGGCAGTAGATCATCCTAAAATATATCATGTGGCAAGTCTACGTCAATGAGCAGTTCTTTCAACTCCCAAGATTACCATAAGTTATATACATTGCTCTATGCAGATGGAGGTAAAAATCCTTAATACACTGAAGCATCTCACCTTGCTAAAGTAAACATCTTCCTTGTTTTGATTACCAGGAAAGTGATCCAACCAATTTAGAGCAAACTTGGCCATTCTCCACTCAACCAAACACTTAGGAAACTTCAGTTAGTTTATCCTTCCAGCATATTATGGAAATATTAGTATTTGCCACTCTGAAAAATAATTTTTTTGGCATCTTCATTTCCCATCCCTATTCTAAGATAAACACTGACAGCTGATGGTATTCAAGAACATTGCCATATGTTTCCTTAGAAATGGAATTCTGAAATATGGCTGTTATCCACCAATTGGCATATTTGCTAATTAGCAGAAGATTGCTCAAATACACTCATTTCTCCCCCAAGGGAGAATCCCTCTGAGGAATTCTCATCTGATGCATCAGTTTCTTCTATTCACCACTTACCCACTCTCACAATTTCTGATTTAATGGTTAACACAAGGACTCAAACAACTCTCCTAGGGAGCAAAGTCAAACTGTATATCTCCGATTGCTATTTTTTTCCAGATGAGCAAAGCAAGCAGCACTCATAGAGTTAATATTTGAATGTCTTTTCTCATAAAACCAGCTTCCAGTTTTTCAGTCTTTTGTGCAAGTTTAATAAAATAAATTTTGAATATCAATGGAGTACATTCTATTTTTCTTGGCATGTCTCTGCCTTGCTGTGTCCTTCTATTGCAAGAGTCATGCCATGGGGAGAGCACTTTTCCACAGTCCATTGAAGTTGTGCCATAAGGGCTGGAGATGATTTGCTAAAATGCTCCAAAGGTATTCAAATTTCTTTAAAGAAGAAATTCAATTTATGTGCATTTATATTGCAGTGTCTGTCAGGAAGAAAGGTTATAATCACCAGCATATTTTAGATTTACATTTTCTCCTATACATGAGGTAATGGTATTAGAGGTAAACTATGAGGTTTAAAGCTGAATTCAATGTATGGTACTATTTTCATTGCTGCTAAAAGCATGTTTTTGAAGTTCTTGAGGAAAGCATATGTTAGCATATGTTACTGAAATATCAAGAACAGGATGCTGGATGGCTTAGAGGATAAAGCATTTGTCTTTCTTCTCTGCATTCTTATATAAAGTACGACTGGATTTCATGAGCAAAAGGAGCAGAGGATTCTCAGCTCACAGATCAGTTCCTTTCATGAAGTCACAGCACAGTTTTGTTAAGTAGAGGTCTTGGTTAGGCACTTTTCTCAATTAACATGCAAGTTAATGTACCTTTAGTTGTACCACAGAGGAAGGGAAAAAGAGGACTTAGAATTTTGTGATATTGCTTGTGCAACCCTCTGAAGAACAAATACTCATCAAAAATTAAAAGAAACCCTGTTTCAAGCATATTGCTGTGGGAAGCACTTTGCCTTATTTTTCTCTGAGAATTTACTTCATTTAAATTTCCTGTGGCTGTATTAAATATTTAGTTGTTGATATTTTCATTGAGTAGAAAACATTATCACTGTCCTTATCAGGTTGAAATCCTTTTAAGCATATGCTGAAGTTATCTGATAATTGAATTGTCATGCTTATCTCATTTAGGACCCCACTAATTATAGCCCAAGTACTTCAGTGCTACATACTGCAACTGATTTTGGAACTGTAGCCCAATGTCCTCTTTTAAATAAACACTCATAGTTGGCTTGTAGATTTAGTCTATAATTTCACTGCTACCCCTGCAATCTCCATCAATAACGAAGCATCAAAACTATTATGATGGCTTTTGCACAGCAAGCTAATTGTGTTTTAAGCTTCCTTCCAAATGAATTCCTGATAGCTGTCCAACTTTGTAAACAGTCATTTAAGCAGGGCTCTTTGGGGAAGCCTGCATGCACACATACACACGCACTGTTTGCTTCCTAAATGCCAACAGATAAAAATCCTGTTTCATTTCTCACAGTGTGTTTATTTTTAATACAATAAAACCAGATACTGGGTCAGATATGACAAAAGCAGGTACTTGCTGAGTACCTGACTGGCCCTAGCAACAACTGGGCTTCAGTCCTGCAGTCAGGTTCATGAGCTATGACCCCCCCTCACTTTTCTGTGAGCAAAGAACATTAAGATACATACTTAGGGGGGAAAAAAAAGAAATCTCAAGAAAAGGGCTCTTTGATATATGTGTAATTTTCCATGTTCTATCTATGTATAAGCCTGGTTCACTGAATACTCTTATCCTTGTCCCTCCCTCATAGGCTTCTCCTGACTATTGCATCTGGTTTAGATGTTGTGGTGTATTGGGTTATAGGCTGGACTTGATGATCCTGGGGGGTCTTTTCCAGTCTTGGTGATTCTGTGATGTGAAACATTGCCATAACATGGGATACATTGGGATGCCCTTTTTGAGATCTCTTGGTGGAAAGTTTTGTATGGTATTTAATGCCATTGTGTGTGCAAACACACATGCACACACAAAGTATGGAAATTTCAGTTGAATGCAGAAAGGTCCAGGTCCAACCCAGGATAAGAGCATCTCTTGAGGAGAGCCAATCCCTTATCTTCTCACCAGGAAATGGCTAATCAATTGTCTGGGAGTTCTCCACTGACATGGACAGACCATGAAGTGAGCTCTTATTTTCAGTCTAAAGTCCTAGCCCATGCATTCTTCATTGCCATCTTCCCACCAACTAAAAAGCCCCAACAAAACAACATCTACAAAATGTGGCTAATGATGACACAAGCAGTACCTAACAGGAAGAAATAAACCTAGTGTATATTCTGTGCATTGGACCATGTGACAAGGAGTTGCTGTAAACCAGACAACTAAAGCAACCGAATCCAGCAGAATTACCTATAAAACAGGATGGGAGACATGGATATGTTTCCCCCATTACTTTGAACAGCCTGATCTTTGACTATAGCTCAATGTCCTCAGCTTTGGAGGGCTCATTCCGAACATTTTACATCCTATCCCTCTCTAAATAGCAGTAATAGTTCTGTAATGCATGCATTGAGTCAAAGTTAAAAATCAATCACCATGTTTTTACCAGATTGCTACTTACATTGCTGTTCACTTATCTGAAGGCCATTTGTTTGGCATCAGAAAATTAAAGTGTTGCACGTGATTTACCTGCTCTAGACTTGCCTAGGAACTCTTCCAACTTACACTAGAGTTTGGGGCAACCAACAGTGGCAGGAATATTAGCACACAACAGATAATAGCATTCTTACTATGTGGTAGGATCTGGGTGGGTTTTGTGCTTTTCCCAGTGTTGTTAACAGTTTCTGGAAGATACTCCCCAAACTCCAGAAATATTCAAAATTAATCCATTCACTGGATAAAACCTTTTGTGCATATTCCAGTCTCCAGTCAATACACTGCAATACCACCAGTGCTTGAAAAAACATAAAGAAAAAAAGTAAAAAGCTTCCAATGGCTCAGTTGTCAACAGCAGTACTCAATTTTATGTACAGTTTTCTGAAACAGTAATTGCAAAGTGGATTTCTAAGAGCAGCAAAGCCAGCTTAGGGAGTTCCCATCACCCATGAGCTGATCACTTCCATCCTGGGCAAAGGCTCGTTTGCAAAACTGTTCCATATACACTGCTGAGGCCAAAGCTGCATCACTAAAATGATTCAAGTTAAAAACACAAGCATTCTACCACCATAGGAAACATACTGGGACATAAATGTGAAACATACTGACACTCTACATGCCTCAGAACAGCAGCAGTGGTGATGTCACCAGCTTGGCAATCAGCAATGATCATGTTTTCTGGAGAGATCTACATGGAAGGGCTGAGCTGGCACAGGAAAGCAGTAGTAAGATGCAGCTCAATGAACACACTCCTGTGTAAAGGGAATTCATAACAGGAAAGGGAGAAAGCTTCAAACAATTGTAATGAAAAGCACAGAAATGAAATATTAGCATGGGGGAAAGGATGGGACAGCATAAACAGTATTAGATAGTAGATGTTGTTTACAAGAACTCTGTTGATCCTTGAATCTGATGCCATTTTGACTAAAATCAGATTGCTTTAATTCTCACACTCCCCATATTCACCTGTAATAACAAAGACAATCTATACTTCCTTACTGCAACTAGAACTGCTGTTTTACCTAGTGCTAAATAATGAATATCAACAGTAGTAATCTCCTACTAAGCTTCTCTGAATTCCTTCCTACACATTGGCTGTAAGATCACCTTTATTACTGCTTAAAACTAAAGTGAATTTTCAGCTAAGCACAAAGATGCTCCTGAAACACAGGAAAGGAAAGAGCAGAGTGACAGGCTCCATGTCACCACTGGCAGAGAATTATCCAGTGAGGTCTTTCATTAGAAAACACCAACTGTTAGAAATAGAAATGTTCTGTTGGGAATGCATTAAATTAAGAGGAGCCCCATCTTTCCAGGTCTACTACAGGCCACATGGTGTGTTCCTGGGCCTGGCACCAAGGACATTCCTGCTCTGGGACAGCTCTACCATCCATAGGGCTTGGTAGGTGAGGAGGCCTCAGAGAAAGTAGGGAATATGACATTTTGGGCTCCTGCTAAACGCCATGTGCAACACAAAGGTCTCAAGGACATCTGTTAGTGTATTCAGCCCTCAGCTGCTTCAAATTCAGGAAACACATGCCTCAAGGGCAGCCATGAACTAGGGAATTCCTACAGCCACAGGAAGACCAAGAAGCAACTTGAAGTTGGGGTAGTAAGCAGCCCCATTCATTTTGGAAACATTATGTTGAACTTACTTCTCTAAACTTATTTCTTACAGGAAATATCAGTATCTCTAAATTTAATTCCAGCAAGAAATAAAACTCTTAGCATGTTCCTGTTTCCTCCAGCTGTAGCTACTGAAAAAGAAAACCACCAGGAGATGAGCTGTATCACTGGGACAGGAAGATTTTAGGAGGCTCAGCAGGCTCATAAAGGCCTGGCTTGCACTCAGAGCTTTGGGGATATGTTTTTTGTTCCATTTTTACAGCTTTTCCTATTACAGCATTGTTGAGCTTTTTCGCCTCATGATACCAGCATGTGCTGAGCTAAACATGCATAAAGGCTCTATATGGTGTTATGGCTGACCCCACGACAGCTCCTTTCTGGTTTACCTTCACTGGTAGGCACGTATTTGTACTGGTGTGACTGGTGTATCAGGAGCTTTGGACTCTTCCTGCCCTCACTTGCTGCACTGCTCACAGCCAGGTACCACAGTCCAAGTCCTGAATCCACAACAAGACCTCATGAGCTAAAGAAGAAAGGGAGTCTCACCAGGAGCATGAATGGCTAGGGCAAAAGCTGAAAGGATTGGAAGAATGAAAGCCTGCCTTACAGGCTTCCCCTGGCCTCCTGGGGAAAGGGAAGGACCAGGGTTTTCCCTCCTCACACTTCCATATGAGAATGTACATTATCAACACAATGCAGCAACATACACACGTTCTTCTGCTAAACAGGTACAGTATTTCTAGAGACAAAAACTAGATCCTCCTTTACAATGGCTCTGATGTCCACAAGAAATACAAAGGCTGAGAAGTTTAAACTGGATCACTTCTCTTCTTATTGTGACATGTAAAATTCAAATGCCTCTAAGGCTTGTCAGATGTACTTTCTGATGCCCAGTTCCACCACACTGAGCAGTAGTTTCTCACATCCAGTGATAATGCCCTACCCTTTCACTCAGACCTGTGCTCTGCCAGGTCTCCAGGCACAGCACAGCTCACTTAGAGCAGTGCTGAAGAAATGTTCCTGCTCTTGAAAAGGCAGTTATTAGTGGGGACAGACTGAATTGTTGGTTGCATTACCCAGGACAGAATGCAGTTCCTTTACACTGGCAAAGCAAATGATGGTTTGAATTTATGATGATGCTATACATATAAAGATGGAGCCTTATACTTGCACAAGGCTTTATAACACTTGAAGGGTCTGCCCACCTTGAACCTCTTGCAGGACACTGTCTGTAAGCTCCTCCCAGGCTGAGAGGAAACTGCAAAATAAGTATAGTAATAAATCTGTATGTTCATCTGCCATCCCAGTCTAAAAGAAAAAAAATTAGGAAATCCAAACACTTTTCTGAAGGCAAATCAATCAAAAGAAGGCACATCTGAAATTCAGAACAGTCCTACATATTTGGATCTGTTGAAAGATATTACATGAGAAATCATAACCACAGTCAGTTCAGCGAGTAGCGCAAGACACTTGTCTGCACTGTTTCACTGCATCCCTGCACATGGTACTTCAAAAAGCATGGTAATTTGCAAAAGTAATTTTGTAAAAGCTTCCATACATCTCCTATTAAGAGCAATTTGGCTAGTATCTGTTGCTAGCTGTGAGCGTGCTTTTAGACATTAGATGGATGAGAGCAGACTAGCAGGAGGGAAAAAAAAATAGGAGAGGATAAATACTTGGCAGTTCTCTAACAACTTTCACTACAGGATCGTAGAATGATTTACAAACATCAATTAATTAAGCCTCAAAAAGCCCCGGTGAGATAGGTAAGTATCATTACTCTCATTTCACTAATGCGTAAACTGAGACACTGAGAGAATAAGTCGTTCACCCAAGGTCACACAGCAAGCAGCTGGCAGAGCCAGGCACAGAAACCAAGAATGCTGACTTACCTTGCTCCTTACCTACTAGACCTCTATATATCTCTTAAAACAGTTTAAAGCTTCCCTTGCTCTTGATTCTAGCAAATGGCATGTCCTGCAAACCCAGTAAAGTACTCCTTGCTATATCTGGGATCACAAGTCAACAGAACTCACCAGTGCCAGGCTACACATTGCTCCTGCTGCATAACATATGTAAGTTCCTAACCCCTTGGTTCCCAGTCTATACTGCCTAGCCCCAGACTGGTCATATGGTCAAAAACTGGAGATAGAATGGAGGAAAAACCCAACAACAAACAAACAACAAACCCCCACCAAGCAACAAAGCAATCAAACCCCACCAAGCCTCCAGCCATCAAGGCTGGAAGCATGACTGGCACTGATGGTTTCTGTGCTCTGGCCCTTGTACATGCTGCCTTGGCCATAGTGTGGCATCACTCAGCCATGATCAAACAAATACATTTGTTTTATATCGTGGCTCAGCTGATGAAATAGATTCACAGACAGCATTTTTCAGGCTAGGCAGGATGTACATCCAGATGCACAGACTCATGCCATGCAGAATAAAAGCCAGAATGGTCATGTTGTTAGCACTAGGTAACACCGTAAGCTTGGAAAGCGACACATATTTCTGTTTTAAACTACCAATATTAAAAAAACCCAAACTTTTGATGCCTAGCATTACTACTGAATACATTACCAGAGATCAGTTTACAAGGATTTAGGGGATTACTTAAAAATAGGAATATTATCCAGAAATAGACATTTGTAGTATATAATATATGCTCAATATGGCTGCATCATCTCCCAGGCACTACGTATAAAACATTTTAGAAAACACCTGACTCCTAGTATCAGCAGAAATAAACTCCCAGCAAAAAACCCAGCCCTAAACAGATTTGTTTCATCTCTGAAAACATTTGTTTATATACATAAGTATATTTATATATGCAGACAATCAACAACGACCCCTCAAAGGCAAACAGATAAAGGACAGAAAACCTTTGCAGTATTGCCCAATAATCCTCAAATTTGGATAGACCAGTAGGGGAAAACAGTGCCAAAGCCCGTGAGCTATCCATATTCATACAAAAGTACTCTGTTTGGTAATAAAGTTAACCAGTTTGCTGCTGAGATCTGGCAGCTGACTACAGAAAAAACAACAAAACCAAAAAAAACCCCTCCACATAACCGTCATGTAGCTACATGCTGGACAGTCATGTGGTCAGGAAGCAATTTGTTGTCCACTGATCATAGATATCATCAAAAAAGCCCACATTGTCAATGTAGCTATTTAAAATGAAAAACAAATCACTGAAGACAGGAAAATACTTGCTGCTTGCCTATGCTGCTTTCCCACGGAAAGAACTGCAAGGACTGGCAGAGGAGAGGTATCATCTTTCACATGGATCCATTGTTACAGTCAGATTCCCTCACCAGAAAGAGGAGAATTAGATAACGGACCCTGTGGTTTTGCAGCTGAGGAAGGCCCCTCAAGCAGCTGGTTTAGCATCACTTAGGTAATGGCTCTGGGAGCTGAACCAAAAAGGTTACAGAAGTTATATTCTCCAGACCGTCTGTGAAGTGAGACCCTACAGAAGAATGGCACTCAGCGTCCTCCTGCAATGCCCCAGGGACCACACTCCCCTTACATCCTTCAACTCTTGCATTGGCCCGATGATTTCATCTCACTGTGTTTGGTACTTACAATTACAGTGAAGAACTAATCAAAACTCATTCTCAGTTACTCATGGGTGAGCAAGGAGGTTGTGGATTAACCTCTTTTCCTCACTAATCTAATGTTCTGTCTGGGGCTGTAAGCATACACTGCTTGCTTCACACTCTACAGAAATCCATGCATCAGCAAATGTACTCAGTTTGTCCTTAGGGGCTAATTCACATAAGTTTTATAGTATAGGAGGCTTTGCTTTGCATTTGCCTTGCCACACCCCTGCCCCAGCTGACAGATGACTAGTAGAAGACAGATGGACAGAAGGAAGCCAACATTCCCACTCTTCCCTCTATACATCCTCTTTTCCTTTCCTTACAGCCCACGCCACTAGCTATCCATCAACCCAATCTGCTAGGCTAGCACATCTGTAACAAGAGGAACATGAGAGACAACTAAAATTCAGGCAGACTACACATAAGATCATTTATCCATAAAGCACTATTAGTAAAACTATTGCTTTTTAAAAGCAATTGGCTAATGTCTTTATGTGCAAAAAAGGATATATGTGGTATGCTCAGAAATAACTCTGGTGTGCTCCCAAAGAATTTCGATTGAAATTATTTATTCTAGATTCTATATTAAATCATATAATAAAACACAATTCCTACATAGAAAATAGATTTATTGCACACAGATGTACTAAAAGCAAAACATCTGCACATGAAGAATCATCAATACCATGATATTTTATTTACTTTGGGCAGATAAAGCAACCAACTAATTGCTTTCTGAAAAATTCAGAGCATAAATTTATTGTACCAAATATTTATGGGTTAAAAAGAAATGTAGTAATTACAGAATCCTGTATCACTTCCATTTGTACACAGTATATTGTGTGTATGCACATGCCATAAGACCTCAAGTAATGCTTTGTAGCTTGATGAAGTCTGACTCAAACAATATGTCACAACAGGAGCCTGACAACTGAAAGCATGCTTAATGTAAACTTGTAAAGTCTTCGAAAAGAATGCTAGATTTTTAGCCAGTTAATGATTTGAGCAGTAGGCTCTTTTTACTGCTACTGAAATGAAATCCTTCAGTAAATCTCTCATCATTTACAGATGTCCTTCTCTATCAAAATCATGCACTGCTTCTGCTTCTTTTACAAAATCAGATGAAATAAAGCTGGATCTTTTACTTTTTCCTAACTAGCTGCAATTAGTAGACAGACATTATTGAACAAGACTATTGAATAATTTTCTCCCCAGTCTAACCTATTTTGCAGTTTTCTGAGTAAAAATGTAAGCCAACCACCTTAGCAAACAACTCTGGTTATTACTTTTGCTAGAAAGGTTCATAAAACCTGGTAATGTGTATGCTTTCTGTTTCTGTCTGGCTAGCAGACACTGAAGTCATTGGGGACATTTATTAAAATGCATTCAGACCCTCTTTAGTATGATGTTAATTCTGAATTTATGCTTCCATAGAGCACTATGTATAACCCTATAATGACACTTGTTTAGTACTTTATCCAAATACAAAACTGTTGGCTGTGAAAACTTCAAGGAATAGAGAGCAGTTGAGTTGCATTGAAAAAATATAAAGGTAAGAAATCTACTGAAGTTTGGGAAGAAGTATTCTTGCTTATGTTTAAATATGTATTTAAAAAGCAAGGACATAATTGGAGAAATTTGATTATCTAATGTCTTTTTAATGCTTCTTTTCTATAGAAAATACAGATCTATGGGGATGGGTTTTGGGGTGTAGGAAGGGATTTTAAAATTAAAAAACTGTGCTACATTTTATCTAAGATGTTGTCTTAAATATTTGATGGATGCAGGTGCCTGACTACAGCTTACATGACACATCTGATACTACTCTGCTCATTTTTATTTAATAAATCCTCTGTCAAAAAAAGAGAAAAGAATAGTTTCTGGGTAGAGTGTGTATAATTTGAAGGAATAGGCAAATTGTGACACTTGGGCAGCTGTTACCCTACCTAGGCAAGACACCAGACCAAAGCTGCAGCTGTCTGTAGGAAGGATGGATACAAAGGGACTAACATTTGGTTTATGAACAATGTAGAAAATACAATGGAAAAGATGTCAGTCTAGCAGATCCAGCTGGTCTGTAGCACCAACCCGGAAACCAGCCTCACTGGACAAATTTCCCTAAGGAATATTCCACCATCATCAAAAGGAAGGACCAGGAGAGTTGCTTCTTTCCCACTATATTTATGAAAGGTATTGCATTTCCAGGCATTTAAGGGGGAGACAGCTCTTTCAAACTGGGGTTTGGAACTGTTATTGCAACAGCCTGAATTATCAGCTCTTTAACTCTACTTTTTCCACATGTCCAAAACTCATGTGGGCAGACTTCTGCTTAAAAAAGAAAAAAAGAAAAAAATCTTCTAAAAGAGCCTCATACCAGAAACTGTTAATTTGTCAGCTGTATATTATCAGAGGCAGTTTCCACATGCCTCTCCAGGCCTTTGAAACTTCATGGTACATCTGTCTCCCTGTAACAACATTTACAGATGCTCTTTTTCTGGCATGTGTAAGGTGCCTGGACTTAAGCTATTAGCATAGCAAGCTCTGTTTGAAATCCTGCCTAGCCTCTATACAAGAGCACATGTAAAAGGAAAATTAACATTTTCTGTTCTCCTTAATTTGCAAATCATTAATATATTAAGATTCAAATGAACACATAAATATATTTAGTGTTAAAAAAAGTATGTTGAGTGCTTCTACATTAAGAAACTGAGTAACAAGCAACATCAATATTATGTTGCACATAATTCAATAAAACCAATAGCTAAAGAAATTCAGGATTTTATTTTGCTGCATGGAGTCATGAATGCCTTGACATTTTCTTGTGAGGCACTTTGTCAATGTAGCTGCTATTTAATAGTCCATGTTTGGTTTGGGAATCAGCTTTTATTGCAGCTGAAGTCAGCTGAGAATTTGAAAGAGGAATAAAGACAGAGCAAAGTCGAGTTTCCAGACCTGTTTGGGGATGTGACGTTCATTTGAGGACAGTGGAACAAGTGCAGCACTGCAGAGGAGCTGGAGAAGGGGAGCAGAAAAGGGCTGTAAGCCAGCTATCAGAGGCTTGTTCAGCACTTGATGGCTTTAAAAGCACCAACCCAGACAAATACCTTGATGTGAGCTTATATACAGCCAATGCTAGAACTAAGGATGCCAAGACAAGAGAGAACAAACTTCTGATATCTCCTGGAGCTTTGCTATGTTCCAGCTTTTCATTTGTTAAACTCAATGCCTTTCTTCTATACACACTTCCAGTTTGAGAAGAGGCTTCTGCTCTGCAGTGCTGCCCATACATACAATCCATACCTGTATCTGTAGAGATTTGTGGATATTCCATGGACTACATTGCTGAAAATGGCCAGGCAACCTTTTATTTTCCTTTCCTTTGCCCATAATTGCAGTTACTTATTGTATCTCAAGCTGGAATTTAAGCCCCTCTGAATATATGCATACAACATGGCACAAAAGGACTATTATCACAGCTGGGATAGTCAGGAGTTATCACAGGTTGAGTGCACTACTAGTTTAGTAGTATGTGAGTGCTCACTATATAGTCACAAACAAATGGAGTCACATATTTGTCCTCGTATGTCTTTTTGTTCATGTAAACTTAAAAGTGGAAAAAAAATAAAATGGCAGAACAGTGACTTGAACCTTGCCAATCATCGACAGAGTACCTAACAATCCTGTTCATTCAATTCTTAAACTTGGAAATGAGAAGGTTGCTCTAAATCACTCCCCAGGTGCTCAAGAAAATCCTTTGGAAAAATATTCCACATGCTGACACTCATCCTCTACTGTTAAAATCCAAACTTAAAAACCATAACAAGATCTAAGATTTGAGAATTTGAAAAGCCTTATTCTTTAACATGTTTTAAAGAAACACTAACAAACGTTTGACTACCATCAGATTCCAAGAATCCCGACCGTGTCTCCTGGCTTTAAAAGTGTTTTGCTGCAAACTGTGAAAGAAGATACAGTCTTCCATTTGTCATTATTATTTCACAATCTGAAAAAACATCATCTTTCAGTCACCACTTGCAATGGTATTATCTATTTTATATGTGTGTATACTACTACACACACATATACATGTAAAGAAAATCAGATTAAATAGGTGTTAGCATGTAAGTACATATGAAATAAAGACAGAAATGTCAGCAAGCACTGCCTTCACTAAAATAAACAGTCAAAATAAAACCTTTAACAAAGGGCTGCAGACCTGCTCCTCTTTTTTTCTGCCACGTTCCAGGAATCTTACCCTATCAGCCCATTATGTATCTTCTTGTTTCTTTTGTCTATGTTCTCAAACTGGGCTAAGTCTTGCCAAGGGAAATGTAATGACACTGATTTTACTTGATGTTGTTGATCAGCATTTAAAAAACATTTTTCTTTTAAACTCTTCTGGCTCCTATTTCAAGCCCTTTTTATGGCTATTACATTTTAATCATTTTAGGAAAATGGATGGAGGTAAAATAGCAAAACCATAAGAAATTGCTAAGTTCATCAGTACAATTAATGCAGTCATCATTGGCAGGGTGGGAGACAATCAACAATCAATGCCTGGAAGGTGACCTGGCATAACAGTTTTCTACCATAGCAATCAATATTATTCTTACTGCAGACAGGCTACTCTAGATATTAGATGTTTCATCTCAATGGCTTTTATTTTTGTATAAATACTTTAAATAAATGACACAAGAACACCTAGGGCTACTTTAAATTACATCCATAAGACGCAAAGGTGAAAGTAGTTCCACTTGGTAGAATTTGCCCTTCTGTCCAAGACAAGATACTTTAAAAAGGAACTTAATGAAGTGTTATTCACACACTGTGCAAGTTTACATTATGCTATTTCCACATTATCAGAAGCCATTTCCAGTTCAATATAATCTAACTTTAGTAATTAGGTAAATTCTTATAATTTCTCTTGTTTCCAGCTGGAAGTTCATGGATCACTGATACTATTTAGTTGTTATTTTAACACCAGCAAAACCAGTCCCAAAGCAAGTACCATTTGTCTTGGATATGTTTTTTTTTTCCTTCAGAAAATACTGTATAATTCCCTTAAAGATTATATATGTTAAATAGAAATCAAAAAGCTTTATCTTCTATCTTTTTTTTTTCTGATATGCAAACAGATTGGAAAATTATTATACAGTTGTTCTGAGATAGAAAATAATGCAAAACTATTGACAAACAATTGGTTTGGAATGTTGTTGACTAGTACTATTATTTATGTTTGGACTAATTCATCAAGAGTGAATTAGGCAGATCCTTTACAAAGATATATGCAAGGTTTCCCACAGCATTAACATCATCTTTCTCACCTCAACACACAGACTAGCTGCTACAGAAGCCTGTGGGAGTCTTTCCATCATCAGACAAAGACAGAACTGCAAGTTTCTTTCAAGCGAACTCCATTAATTTAAGACAGGCTAAGAAAATCCCCTTACAACTCTGAAAAAGTTCCAGTAAGCTAGTAACCAACTTCCATGCCAGGCACAATATTCTCCAAATATGTCCCAAATAAAAGCAATAAGATAAAATTCTTAAGATAGACTGTATTTGTAAGGAACAGTACCACTCTGTTTAATTATATGAAATCAAATATTTGAATGGCAGTGCATGACCTCACAATTGCTGCTTGAAAGCATACTTTTAATTATCTGAACAAATGCATCTTAGTAGCTCCTTATGGTACACAGATTGCGAGACAGTTAGGCACCTTCTTCAAAGCCCTGAACATGGGGTGACCCTGATCACAGAGAGATCTGTCCCCAAGGCTGAGCATGACTGTGCTGGAAGGGCTGAGAGTAGCTGCTCTTTGCTTCCCCATGCACAGATTACTTGTGGAATTGCAGACAGGTGGCATGAGTTGAGGAATTATTTTCAGATTTGTTTTGTGGTGGCTATGTCTGTAGCAAATACTGAAAATATTATACTAACTACTGAAAGCATGCCCATGGCCCCCAGGGATCAACAAGCACATTTTTATAATGAAATTACTACATACTTCTGACCCTTAATTCCAAAAGCTACATCAGCACACGCATCCTTACATAAGTGTATGTGTAAGCACATGCTTAACAATAAACACATCACTAGAGGGGTTTTTTTTATAACTAGAATCTGGGATAAGAAGAGCAAAATAATTTGGATGCATGATCTCATTAGGAAAAGGACAACAAGTCTCATCCAAACTAAAAAAAAAAAACAACAACCAAACCCCTAGACCATAAACTTTCAATAGTACCCGAATGCCTGTTTCAAATTATGTCCCAGACCTGCACCATTTCTTTCAATCTCAAAGAGCTTTAGGAAAAAAAAAAAAAAAAACACACCACCCCAAACCAGAGTTAAAAGCCACACAAAATGGAAGTATATAGGCAGCAATATTTATCTTACAGAAGTTAGTTACACTCCCTTAGCTCAAAAAACCCAAACAACAACAATCATATTCAAATGGCTTTGTTAGGGAAAGATTATAATGTATTGAAAGCACAGAACAGTTTTGCATATGATTAATAGGAGGTTTTTTTAATTACAAAGGAGGTTCATCACTAAGCTTTCTTGTTGCTACAGTCTGTTAAAGAACCTCAAAGTTGCTGAGCGATGCACTTTTAACAACCAATAAGCACATGCAAGACCAAGGCCTGGTTTTAAATGCACAGATGTAAGTTATCAAAAGTAACTATTCATTTGACGTTGGTTTTAATATTCACCACTTGATATACTTTTGATGATTAACTACTTCTATTCTTAAAAACGATAGCCTTTGACTCAGGACACTCAAAATAAAGAATGGCAACTAGAGTTTCAGTTCATCTAAAGCATGTCAGTATTCTTAATAACTGATTAAGCTACGTACATGTTTCAAGTTGGGCAGATGCTTTAGCAATTTGCTAAATCAGGCACAAAATCCAGTAAGTATAGTTAAATTTCCTCACATTCCATTATATAGAAATCAAGGCATAAAATTTTTTAATGAACATCAGAGAACTGTGTCAGCATTGTTCTAGGAGAACTACAGATTTGTACAGTTTAGATATGTTCTAATTTAAAGATTTCCACAATAGGGAATTAAAAAGACCTGAATTATAATTCCTTTAATGGCAGATCACTTGATAACACTGCCATCTCAAGCAGTTCTATTTTAAAATGCATGGTAGTGCAGACAAATACTTTTTGAAGGAAAAGTGTTTAACATTATCTTTTAACTTTGTTTAATTAGCTGAATACTGTGTTTTTTCACCCTGCAGCTCTTAAAAAGCTGATCTAATTTCACAATGAACACTTAATGCCATTATATTTGGAAGTAGTTGCATTTGCCAACTCTTGTGCAATCACCATTCATCCCGCTGCACTCACTCCTTGCTTCTGTTTCCTTGGGAAAGATTCTCTACTTTCTCCCTAGATAAGCTCCTTCCATTAAAACAACCATTTCGCTGATTCAAATAAAAAAAGTCAGAAAAGTTTCTCTGTGGATGCATGCAGATATCCACGTACCACTACAAATCCTCCCCTTATGAAAAGGAAGCTAGTGTTTGCTGTCCACATGCACATTTCATCTCTTCCCCCCTGAGAAGCTCTTCAACAGCACTGAAATTCAGATTTAGGGGAGATTCTATGCTCACCGTGTGCCCCTTTGTAACTGCTGAATCACAGAATCACCCAGAACAGATGATATGGAAATGAACCTCTGAAAGTCATCTAGTCCAACCCCCTTGTTCAAAAGCAGGATCAAGCTGGAGCAGGATACCCAGGACCATGAATGGTCAGCTTTTGAATACCTCCAATGGTGAAGACTCTCTCTTTGAGACTGAAAGAATTGGTGCACCAGTGTGAAAAGCCTAGCTCTCCACCTTTTTTTAATCCTTATGCTATCTGGTGTATATTCACACTGATGAGGTGCCCCATAGCCTTTTATTCTCAAGACTGAAAAATCCCAGCTTTCTCAGCCTCTCCTCATATGACTAATGTCCCAAATCCTTCATCACTTTTGTACCCTTTTGCTGGACTCACTCCAATATGTCCACATCCCTTGTACTACTACTTCTGTGTCCAGAAGAGGACAAATAATTCCAGATTTAGTCTCACCACTGCTGAGAAGAGGGGAAAGAGTAGTCCTTACCACCACTAGAAAAATATCTTTCACAAAAGCTAGCACACTACCCAAGTCCTAGGCTGTAAGCACATATTTCCCTCCAAGCCCAGCTCCATTAGCAGATGAACAACTAACCTTTAATACCTATGACCAACTCCCTAGCAGAGGGTACAGACATTTGATAGAGCTCTGACAAAATAAACAGGACTTCCTTATACAGTTTACATGACTAGTCTACAGCAACCCAGCTGTGAAGAGGTCTCTTCAGAGCCTAATTTGTTAGTAGTTTTGAGCAGACTTTCTGAATAATGACGAAAAGTCTCTATTCACCTGATGATACGTTCTCATTGCTCCAAACCCAGTAAAGCTGATTTTTGCAGCACTGGCAATACTGCTGCACATCTCTGAAAATATATGTGTAGTGACATGCACGACTGGGACTGCCCGAGATGAAATACTAATACAATTGATTAATCATGACAGCTATTGAGCATTTCACCAGTTAGGAGGATAAATACATTACACAGTCAAAGGAGACGTTGCTTCAACCTTTCTTTGACTCTATTACTGCAGAGGGAAAGCAGCTCCCAGCTGGAGAAAGGGACTCTCAGCACCTATAACTGCCCTAGACATGACTGCATACATTTTGGACAAACATTTCTCCAAAGCTGAGCAATTGTTTTTTCTTCCATTTTCATTTTCCATTTGCTTGCTCAACCTCTGCAGGCCCTTTGTTGCCTGGTAATAGGTGAGATAGGCAAATACAGGCTCTGGGCACTGGAACGAAAGGGCCTTTCATGTTGTCGGCACCACAGAATGAGCAAGTGGTGTAAGCCCTCTCTGCAGTTTACATACTGTAGTGGCCTGCTATAGAAACTATGTAATTTGGTTTGCTTTGTTATTTGATAAACGGCAGGGAAAGCTTTGTAGCATGTTGACTGACCCTACTTGTAAGGTCATAGGCCAGCACTGGAGTGAGAGAGGACAGCCGTCTGCGTGGTCCCAGCATGCCTCGAGATTGCCTGGGAGAAAGCAGGCTTTATTAGAGGTACAAAGAGCTCGTGGTAAAGAGCAGCAGCTCTTAATCAGGAAAAAATACTGGGCGAGTTCTCAACAAAAAGATACCAAGAAGTCTTAATGTGTAATGTAGCACATAATGCACAACACAGAACAGTAAGTCATACACATGATGCTACCTACTTATAATTCTATGACCTAGCCCTCCTTTTTGACCCATTCCTACAGATTTTCTCACCCTGGACAGGGGTTTTTCTAAACACATGAGCTGTAAAAACTGAGGTTTTTGTTTATATTTCAGAAAATATATTTGAGTGAAAGATGTGTTCACTTCAAGCGTTCCTTGCANGACCACAAGTGATTTTCAGACTGTGCCTGCAGCAATCCCCAAAGCAGAATGAAAAAACAGACCATGAAGAAGATGCAAGTCAGCCTGTGCACATGAGCTTTTACCTCCAGGAGCCATTTGTGACCCAAGTTGGTTAAGAGGGAACTATGCCCAACAGTGGCTCTGAACAAAGGGGTCTTCTGGACCCCAATTAATTGGAATGTGGAGATGGAAAAGGAATTTTAGTCAACCATTCCCATCCTTGCTATGTTCTTCCCTTGCTCCCAACTCCCCTCACACACCTGAAAGATCATAAACTGGGATTTTCCTTTAGCAGGTCTGATTTAGCTGATATATATTTTAAAAAGCTTGTAAGACCTATGAAGGAAGAGGCTGCACAGCATCTGTGTGCTGCAGCTCAGTGGGCAGAATGGGGAGAATAAATCTGAAACAGGACCGTCCGACCAGGATTAAATCAAGACTTTGAAACTGGAATACAAATACAGCACAAACAATTGTATTTTTATATACAGAATGTTTTTTCCCCATGGAAATATCTGGCTTGCTGTAGTTCAAAACCCTGTATAGTTACACCTCTCCTACCACTAAGAACTCACTGACACCAGCAAGGACCTCCTCCTGAAGACATTCCACAGAGGTATCAAGTTAATGGGGGTAGCTGCTCTATAAGAAAAATTTGGCTCTCTACTGTGGAGTATACAGGGAAAAAATTCAGTTGTCATATATAATGCATTCTGATAGACAATTAACTTAATATTCTGAGTACAGATTATTAACTTGTACCATCATTGAGAGCAGGGCGAATCCAAAAACCCCCTAGAATGAAGGGTGGGAAGTTACCAGAGACAGCAAAGCAACTGGTGGGACCCTGAGCCACAACAGCTCTGACCAGCTGGGTTGATGCTAACCACACACAGCTTCAGCTCTAGGAGTGGGCTCAGTGCTTGAGATGAACCTGTTGCCAAATGACAGATGTGTGACAAAGGAGTAAAAACCATTGTGTGAGAAGCCTGCACATTAAAGCTGGAATCTGCACCTACCATTTTCACAGCAGATACAAGGCAGATGACACTTCACACAAACTGAGATCCCTCTTCTGAATTATTTGGCTTCCTTTGTATTTATTTTACTTTATTCTGTGCCAGCTTTATTTTGAGAGTCACGGGGAAGCACTAAGTAGAAATTCCTTGTTAATCACTTGGTCAGAGCTGGACTACAGAGACAGTCTTAGCAAGAATCTCTTAAAACACAAACCAAGGGCTGAATTAGCCCAGGGAAACTCACCTGGAAGCAAGCTGTTGCAAAGGGGCACCAAAGTTTGACAGGCAAGGGATAAGACTTAATTAAAGCTGGGGGGTGGGGAAGAGAGAGCAAGAAATTAAATGCTATTGGGGAACACACAAAACATAAATAACTCAAAATATGAAATATTTATTATTTGTAGCTGTGAGAGGTTATTTGGGAATATTTTATTGCTCTTCCTCTGTCCCTAGTGCTTTTTATGCGATGGGAGAAAAGTGGAATACTTCAAAGGATAGGAATCAGGAACGGGGAAGAAAAGGGGGAGGGAGCTATTAATCCATGTTCTTGTGGTCTTTCTTTCCTTCTCTGACTCATTCCATCTGAGCCTTGGATCTTACTCAGGTTGAAAAGCCAATGCACACAGATTTGGAAGTAATGGGACTATTCCCACTCCAACTGATGGCTAACTCTCATTAGGTCACTTAATTTGGGGTACCTCAGGGCTCCCTTGTCTGCCTTTGAAAGTCTCCCATTTTGGGGCAGCAGGAGGGCATGTGTTGCTAGCAGGAGGTGTGGATGTATCCTTATCCTCTCTTCAGGGGTCAGGCTGCTCACATGATAGCTGAGCTGTAACATGCTTTGAAAGGATGCAGTATATATGCACACAAGCCCTCCTTTAGTTACTATAGAAGAGGGATTCAGCCTACTCCTAGCCTCTTTGAGGTGCCAGGCTTAGTGAATTATTGAGCTTTTCTGGTGCTTTGAGTGTGCTTCAAAATAGGTACTAGCTAGTCTTTAAGTGTATGGATTCTCTATACTAAGCCATACTGATTGCAGTATCTGTGTTCTGTTGATTGCAGCACTGTTATTATCCCTTTAATCATTGCCATAAAAAAAAAATCACAAACTTTCTGAAAAAAGAAATTCATTCTGGATTTTGTTCCCTTTTCTCTGATGCTAACTTCATTACACAAATTATTTTACATTTTTCTCCACAACTAGGTAGACTACAAGTTTCTGTGTGGATATTTTAAATGAAATCTTAGAGCTGGGCTCCAAGAAAACCACCAATTATCATAAGACATAAAGAAACTCATATAAGTTGATACAGCTGGAGTTCTAAAAGTGCATTGTAAGTGTTGAATAATCAGTACAATGTTACTTGAGTAAATAGTATTACCTTCATGTACTGGGAATGGGCTAAATCCAGAAATACTACTGAGCTGAGCAGTGCTACTTCTGACTCCAGCTGACTGCAGTGAGCCCAGAATTTCACTCCTTGTGATGCTCTGCAGAGCTGAACCTAGCATAAATTCAAACTGAAGAAGTTACCAAACCACTGTGTAACTTCACACACTAACACATTTGCTAACATGCTTAAAGTTTCTCTTCTATTACATGCCATAGTTATTCATGCCAACCTGCTTATTCACCTAAACCTACCATCCTTTTAAGCTTTCTTTCCCTTGAGAACACTAAACACTTTTGTGACCATATCTGTAAGTTAAATAAAGAATTACAAATGCCTGTCTTCCAAAGAAAATGTATAGATCCAGTGCAATTGGGGAGCTACATTAACAGGATCCTGACAAAAAGAGAACAGCTTAAAGCAATACAGATAGGACAAAAGCAGAGATATTCAAGAGTAGCCTGTCCCAGCTTGAACATCCTAAAAAGTTCTGAAGTTCATTTAAAAGGAAAATTCTCTTTATTATCCTCAAGAATAACTTTCAACATTTTGATATGGGATAATCACATAAGTATGGTCTCCAGCCAACAATTTGAGCAATAACATAGCACTGTAGGACCTTCCAGAACTGCTCACAGCTTTGGGCAGCAGAAAAGATAAAGCTAAAGTCAGCAAAAGACAGTGAAATTATGAATGTAGCCTACAACATTTTTGCAATGGAGACTGCTACTCCCATGCTAGCAACAGCAGTATCCCTCTGTTTCTACCAGCATGCTTGTATTAGCAGCTCCATCAGAAAGGTTAAAGCAAAGTTGGGCGTGCGGAACAGAAAGTTTTCCTTCTCTGGTCCAGGGGAAAGGAAGTGAGCTGCACACTTCCACTGGAAATGATCTGTGCTCATCCGAGAGCAAGGGATGGACAGTCTGAAGGCATAGTGAGCATCCTTTACCCAGGCAATACAATCCATGATCTGCTGTTCAAACCTGAATGTAACTTTATAAGAACTAAGGAACTAACTCCAGGTTAAGGTAGGATGTGGATTTAATTTGCTATGGCATTGCAAAACAACTCAACTAAGCTCAGTTAGTAAAAAACCCCACACTTTTAGTGCCTGGTCCCTGGCTGCAGCTAAAACAGGTTAGGAGATGATGGGTGACCCCCATGCTCCTCACCTCCACTGAGCCATCTGTCTGCTCCATCAAAGGAAAAAAAAAAGCTATTTAAATTAAACAGGATAATCCTAACAAAATGCAGCAGGGAAACACGCACCATTGTGCCAGAAGATATGACAGACAATAAACTAGTATGGCAAGTCTATATGTAGCTCCTGAAACTCCTAACCCCATTGGGCTCAGGCAGGAT
Source organism: Bucco capensis (assembly GCA_013396975.1). NCBI lineage: Eukaryota > Metazoa > Chordata > Aves > Piciformes > Bucconidae > Bucco > Bucco capensis. The sequence continues at coordinate 1,160,518 of VWZO01013361.1, read as the reverse complement.
GGTGCAGCTGGCTCTGCCCAGCTTTGCCCCATGAGTTTCACAACTGGGCTCTTTCATCTTCCTAAGCCAGGTGTCCCTGGTCAGTTCTATGCTCACTGGGGTATCCCACTGAGTGAATATGGTTATGTGTCTACTCATAAATAATCCCTTGAAATATAGATCAACAGTCTTTTCAGGAAACAAACAAACAAAACACTACACAACACCACAAACAACAAAACAACCCAAATGCTGCTTGTGTTACTGCTTGTGTTACTTCTCATGTAAAGGACTAGGCCAGTATTGAACAATTATGCAAACTTTCTGAGAGAACTGGCTATAAACCAGTTCTTTCACCAGGTGTCAATACCAGAGCCCAATAAAATCTTTACACATTATATAGATCTGCATCTATCACATCTTGATCAAAGTTTCCTGCCTCCTGTTAAGGTGCTAATGATTTCCTAAGCAAAATCAAACACAGCTACTTCAACTGTCTGAACAAGTCAGATGAAGTCACTTTAATTGCTGACTTTGATGCATCTTTTCTTGCATACCAATTTGAGCTAAGAGGGTGAGCAAGCATTAAGTGATGAAGAAAGGCAGCAGGAGAGCCAGCTGCAGGTATTCTTGCTAAAAGCATCTCACTCATTCCTGAGTCTCACTTTTAGGAACTTTCTTTTTCTTCTCTGTTCAGACAGACCCATAACAAGAGGTCTTGCTCCACAATTTATTCTATAAGGTCCAAAGAAATAAGAATATCCCAATGATATTTGCAGTCTTGCTACAAAGATTCACACTCCTATTTCCCCCCACAATCATGTTGTTATTATGTTATTATTATTATTATTGTTTCCATCTAGTCAACTTTTTCAGACCTAAAATGGAAATTTGAGGAATGAAATCAAAACTTAAAATTTATAGGCCTCAAGTGCCTTCTCCAAACAGCTGTGACACACACCCAACCCAAGATTTCCCAATGCCTCAGCCCTTGGTAACACCTCTTCTGACATGGCTCCATCTTTGCCTCTTTAAAATACAGAGAGGCTCATGTTTTCTGTCTGTGCTTGCAACATGATGAAAGAAAAAATTAAAGGGAATGGGACTCTTACAGTAAGATATTTGTATTGCTAATGTTAAACTTGTGTTAAGAGCTTAGAACTTGGCCATAGAAAAATTTGTACTTGGAGGAAATCTGGGAAGAAAGTGCTTGGCTCTGGAGGGAATTTCATAAAATACCAAATTAAGAAATGTCAATTGGGTTCTTAAATTACGCAAGGGCAAAGTAAATAAGATACATTAGTGGCTCCAAGTGCTCTTTTGTAATCAAATGATTTGTGTTTCAAACCTGAAATAGGGCAAGTAACTAACTCCTTCTGCAGATTTACTTTGTATGTATTTTTTTCATTTTTAGAAAAAGGTAGATTGCACCATAATCTAGCAGAATATAAATTATAGGAAGGCACAAACTTTCCAGTCTGTGTCTGATTTTTTTTTTTTTTTTTACTTTGTAGAATATATAAGTGCTCTTGGAAATTCTTTCTCCAATTTTGCAATTCATGTTTTGCAAATTTTATCTCTGACATGTTTGCTTTATTTTCGGGTGATTGCCACTCTGTGCACAGATTAGACCTCCTGTTTTCAAGTGCTGAGCCCCTTATCCATTACATTTCCCATTGCTTTCAACAGCCATTCAAGCTGGGATGTAAAGGTCCTCTGCACTGTGCAGAACAGTGCCATCAGGTCACATGTGCACGGCAAGGAGTTGAACATGTAACCTGCCACTTGGTTTGCACCAACACTGCTCGTGAACTTACAGTATTTGCACACATGAAGATTTCTCACAAAAAAAAAATAAAGAATGAGTTTCAACACCAGTGGGAAACTTAGTGCTCAGAACTTGACAAATCTCTCTCAGAAATGCCTAGCGTATATTTAAAGCAGAGCTGATCAATAGCTGGTGGCTTCTGCCAATGCAGGGAAGCCTTTTCAAATAGGCACGTACGCGCAGTTGTCATCTAGCAGATACTCCTAATTCATGTTTCTCCTTTTCAAGTCCATGCCTGAGTCACAGTGTTTTGTACCTGCATTACACAACCTAAAAGTACACAGCACTCTTCACAGCACAGATGACTAAGAGACGGGTCATCTGCAAGTGACAGGTTTCACAGAATCACAGAGTCTTCATGGCTGGAAATGACCTCTCAGATCACTGAGTCCAACCAAAAAAACACACCAACCAAAACCAAACCAAACCACACAACCCCTGCCCTCACTAGAGCATGTCCTGGAGCACCACATCTACAGGTTTCTTAAACACCTCCAGGGATGGAGACTCAACCACCTCCTTGGGAAGGCTGTTCCAGTGTCTCATCACTCTTTCTGTAAAGAATTTCTTCCTAATTTCCAATCTAACCCCACCCTGTATCAACTTCAAACCATTCCCTCTGGTGCTGTCATTAGTTACTAAGGAGAAGGGGCCAACCCCCACCTCTCTACAAGCTCCTTTCAGGTAGTTGTAGAGGGCAATGAGGTCCCCCTCAGCCTCCTCTTCTTCAACTAAACATGCCCAGCTCCTTCGGCCTCTCCTCATGTGGCTTGTCCTCTAAACCTTGGTAGCTCTCCTCTGGACATGCTCCAGCATCTCAATGTCCTTCCTATAATGAGGGGCCCAGAACTGAACACAGTACTCCAGCTGAGGCCTCACAAGTGCCAAGCACAAGGGTCCATTAGGCAAACTGCACTGAAAAGGATGTGTGCGAGCTATTGTTTCAATACGCACAGGTACATTTGGGAAAGTTCAAATGCACACTACATTACAACACCAATTTTTGCTGTGCTGTCATTTGATACCTCCAATGGACTTGTGATGAAGTTTTCCTCTGTTCTGCAAGTCACCATGTACATCTGCCAGCCTGCAGTATGGCCCTGGTTGTTTCTGCAGTCCAAAGCAAGCAGGGAGCACTTTTTGCCTAGCTATACTTCAGTAGCAGTAATGAAGAGGTATGACTTGTCAGACACAAACCCAGTTCTGACCAGGGTGAAGGACTTTGCCACCCAAATAAAACACATAGAAACACCTCTGCAGTGAAGTGGACATTTACTCAAATTGTACTTGCAAGAAGCCTGCTGCAGAGCTGCCTTTCTCTCCTCCAGACACAAGCAATCTATGCTGGGGACAGAAACAGAGACTGTTGCCAAGACAGTTGTGTTTATTACAAACAAAAGTAACAGCTTGAGCCCCTCAGGATATTCTGTCCCCTAGCACTGGTGACCTGCAGCAGAGGAAAGAGGATATGCTGACCATGGCTACTGCCTTGGATGAGTTCCCCAAAAGGGGATATCTCATCAAGTAAACAGTTGTCCAATGTGATGGGAGACAGTTCTAACACAAGAAAATCTTGTCTTTTGATCTCCACAAGCAAATCTCTGATCATTGAGAACTCTACAAAGCCTTCATACATGCAGAGATGCACTGGGTGCAGGATAGGGGCAAGCCAAAATAATTTCCTAAGGCCTAGGACTCCAAAATCCTGTTTTATTGTGCCATATTCTTGTTGTTCTCATTGTGACCAGTACATGTAATGCTTGGCATCAGTCTAACTTCATATTTATTATCAATGCAGAATATTTATTATCAGTGGGATGAACACTTGCCTCAAGCAATGAGCACAAGCGCTGTTTTAAAGAGAATAGAACAAGGTATCTTTTCATATTCTACAGGCCAAATGACATCCCTCACTGAATGGTATATAAGTCTCCCTGGAAGGAATGAATATGCAGGTTTTTATTTTGAAATGATTTGCTCTCCTGTCATATAATCTGAAAGTCCTGAATGTACATTATCAGAGTGAAACAAGCTACATTTTTTTCCCTCTTTTTTGTTCATTCTGTAGCCAGTACTACTACCATGCAAAAGGTAAATTATTTTGGATTTGTATTTTCCTTTATGCCATAAGACTATTCATTTAGCTTTAACAACAAAAGTATTTACAATCTCCAGGTTTAAATGAATGCATTAATTGTTCTTTGTGTTCATGAGAGGCTTCACTTTTAAGGTTGGGAAATATTTCTACTGTAAACATGAGACCAACGAGCACAAATTCAGCTTTCATTTTTCTCCATAGTGATCTTTGCAAACGACAACTTGTGACAAAAAAGTGAGTCAATATGTAATACAGCAACAACAAAACATTTCAATAAAAAGAAATTCCATTTTGTAAATATTTCAGTTGCCTCTACAAACAAAAGATTTGCTGCTATGCCTCTGAATGGCTGGCTTATTTGTAAGGTGTAAGGTTTACAAGGTAAGTGTTGCCTTGTACTGAAGTGCCCTGAAGCAGGAAGGTCATGAAATGTCTTCCTGATAATCTCTTATGTGACTGATAACCAACAAGACTTCAGTTTCAAAGCTGTGAACACTTACATGTATCTGGATATATGCATTATGGACTAGAACTAACAAAAGCTAGGGCAGCCCTGAGACAAAAACTAGTATCTCTCACCTACTTAATGTGTTTGGGATTTGTTCTCTCTAAAAAGAAATTTGGTTATTCATTATGGCATTTACTTCAATTGTATGTTACTCTGTGCCATTATAGGAATAGCCCTCTCCTAAAAAATTACACATGCACTTTTTTTTGCATAGATATTGTGTATTAAAACGTCATCAGCAGCTAGATAACAAACAGAACACTTGTCCTCAAAGTCTGTTTTCCACTCTGATAAAGGTACACACAATTCCCAGTTCTACCTGCTCTTACCAGCACACCCATCTCAGTGCTGTAGATCACCAAAAGCCACTGGAACACTTCATGTACCTTAATGGACCTCTTTTCCTGAAAAGCCTGATAGATATGAGGATGCTTTTTTAAAATAAGTGATCATTGGATTAAAATCATATTCATGTTGGAGACATTTTTCTGCTCTTGTGTTAAATTACTTCATTATGAAGTTACAACAATAAAATAGTCCAATTTCCCTTTATCAGTCATAGGTCTAAGTCACGGTAAGATTTTTGCTATTAAAGAGTCTCCCTAGGTACATTGCTCTGTCACAGATCTTAACTCAAAATCCTTTATTTAACATGGGTTCCACAATAATTTCTTAAAGATTTACTTTCTTTAAACACAACTGGGACACTTGATCCTCCCTTGTTTCAATCTGCAATATCCTTTAAAATAACAGAAAAAGCTGTTATGAATACAAAAGTAAAGCTGACACCAATAAATTTCAGTGACTCATTTCTCTTGCAATATTCCTGCTTGGCTGCTTTCTAAAAGGAGATGAACTATAGAGACACTCAGAGGCAATTTAGTGGTATTACAGAAAGACACATTCATTCTGGATTGAAAAGATTCTCTCAAAATTACAGAACACCACTTTTTTTTTTGCAGAAAAAAAAAAAGAAAAAACTTCTCAAGAAAGAAGACCCAAATCACTGCTAGAGCTATGTTTAGAGTGAAGTGTGTACCTGAGCCAGGCACACTGTCCCTTGAGAACCAATACTGCACAAATGCAATCGCTATGCATGGTCACTTCAGATTAAAAAATTGGTTTTATTTCACATAGGAGGTTATCTTTGCAAAATTCACTGGGGTGGGGAGGTTGCCTCCATAGAACTAATAATATATTAAAAGTATGAACAGATTTATCAGGTACTAGAAGATTTTGTCAGGCGACGATGGTGTTGCCATAGACTTGTCCCCTTTTCTCCACCTGGAAATATTTCCTGGGCTGAATGTAAAGATTCTGGATATCATTTCAGGATTTCTGGCAACCCAGTGAGAGCAGTAACTACTGTCAAGCTGATGGACATCCAGATATGCCAAACAAACAGCTCCCAAGCAAGTACAGACAAACTGTACAGCATGAGCACCCATCAGCTGTACAGGCCATGTGCTGTAGGACCCATGTACCATAGATTCACTGCAAATGCATAGACCATCTGTGGTACACAGGAGCAAATATTTCAGCTCAGGAAATCCTCAGGACTACCTGAGCTCGCTGCTGCCCTCCCCATTCATCAGCAGGCGTGCTCCAGACTACAGCTGCCTTCCCGGCCATACCCTGACCTTATCAGGTCTAGCTGAGCCACGTTGGGCTGCTGTGCCATTGTTCTCAGCAAATGCTGCTGTTGTCCTCAGCATATGCTACCATTGTCCTCAGCAAAGCACAGGATCCAGAGCACTCATGCCACTCTGAACAACCAAGCCAGGTTACATTTTCAAACAGACTAAGCTGATACTTCAAATTCCATCATTTTACCAAGGGTCTTACAATGTTTGTAGCTCTTGTAGTTGAACTTCTGGAGTCATAGGACTGCACAAGAACTGTAACTTTTCATTTGAGATAAAGGTTTTTCAGATTAGAACTGTGCACTGAGAAAATGTAAATTATCTGATGATCTGATTCCAGATTATACCTTGTCCAAACATAAAGAAGAAAGAGGTTGCAAATGTGTTCTAAGAGACTTGAAAAGCATAGGCACATAAAAATAATCCATATTTTGTTTCTTGTTAATAATTTTTAAGCCTCTCATAACTATTGATTTTTTTGGAAGTGCATATCCCACTGATAAATTGGGCAATGTTGTGTGGATAAAAGTTTGACTTGAGAATTAAGTTTTAAATGTGGGGGGTTTTTTTGTGGGGCTGACATGTTAATAATAATTGCTGCACAAAAGGTTTTCCTAGATGGAGACTGTAGAAATGATCACAAGCATTTGTGCTGGAGATATGTCACAGTGAGTGCATGAGCTCCCCTCCCAAAGGGCTGGAGGGTCTGTTCCAGCAGGCTGTCAGGTCATCTCTGTGCCAACCTACTGCAGTGTTTCAAATGGTGGGAGGTTTGCATCTCTATGGTCAGAGATCATGAATCCCAATAATGTGGGTCAAGTATCAAGGATAGAGAGTAGGGGGGAGAGAAAATTGTGACATTCAGGAAAAACACAATGGTATATTTCTCAATCCCATAGTTTCATGGAAATACTTGTAAGAGGTAACAACTATATTTTCAGTTTTGTTCTTAATAGCAATGCTTGTGAAAAGTTTTTTTTTATATAAAAAATGGAATTACTGGAAGTCTAAAAATTTTACACATTCTAATTTAGGTTCATCTGAAAATGTAGGAACACAAGTTTTCTGAATTTATACAGATAATCTTTGTAGAAGAGGTGTTTCTTAAAATTATTCTATCTTAGAGATTTGCCTCTTGTTTTCCAACAGTACAAATCGGAAGAAACTCACTGAAATCAGTGGTGACACACTGGTATAAGAACAATATAAGCACGTGGAAAATCCATCATGACTGCAGTAAGGAATTAAGCCTGGTCCTCCTTCAAATGCAGCACAGTTATCCAGCTCCATCCAAGTTAAAGTATTTAAGAAGGGAAATGAGATTCACTGCATAATAAAAGAAGTCTCATGGGATGCTGTATACCTTACTGAAATATTATTTCATTAATGACAATTAATGTGTATTTTGCAAGAGGGCTCTGCCTTACTCTGCCCTTTGCAACACCTACCCCAAGCCACATTCCCACATCCTACCAAGAAGCTCTTTTTTTCAGAAAAAGCAGTTTCGCATTACTAGCATATTGCACTCTGTGTCTGTACACAAGAACTAGAGGCTGAAAGCTTTTCAACCATCTCCAATGCTATCATGAATTTATGAATCCTGCTTTCAGAGTGACTCACAGCTTTCCAAGATGTCTAGGCTCAGTGACCCTGTGCTATCTCCCTCTCTCTGCATTACAAAATCCCCAAAGTTACTGTGCCATGTTCCTTCACACAAAAAGCTTGACAAAAAAACAAGTGTACAATCAACTACTGAGTGGCCAGCCTGCAGTCCTGTTTACAACAGTAAATATGTTGGATGGAGCCCTGACTAGCTGTATGAAGAAAGATTGCATGGTTGGATAAACTATAAATAGCCAGGAGTTACTTTAGGTTCTTCAGTCCCTAAAGAGCCATCACTTTTCTATAGAATCAGCTCCTTAAATTTCCAGAACCAGAACTGACACTGGCAGAGAAGCTGAAGGTGGCTTCCTCCCTGTCCTAGGTTTGCCAGCTGTCCTGCTGCAGCATTTCCTCCCAATCCTGTCACTGCAGATGCTGTACCTTTGTCATCAGACCCTGATGTGCAGCTTTTCCTTCCTCAAAAGCACCTCATTAATCATGTGGTGCTAGGTACTCACAAAATATTCCTCGCCCACACAGCACCCAGTTCACTGTCAGAAGAAGGAGACAGCAGAGGTCTCCATCAACCTCCTTCTCAAAGCTGTTCTTTTCTGTCAAACCCATACAGACTATGACAGCTACTCAGTGGCTCAGCTGTGCTAAGACCTCTCTCCCTGTGTTCTGACCCTTAGTACTGTCTGCATCTCTCCTTTTTCCTGGCTCACAGGACTAACCTGTCATCTTGCATGTTTGTGCAGCACCAAGCACAGATGTTCTTGACTCCAGTGGAGCATTTAAGTCCATAACTACAGGTCCTTGACACTAGAATACTGTAAATAAGACATGACAACGTGCCTCAATCCACTTTGCCAGAGAGTCACTAAATAACATTATTTTAAGAGAAGTGATCGTCATGTGAAGATATTCTTTCCCTACTCTCAGGAGTATTCCAGCTTAGAGTCATAGAATCAATTAAGCTGGAAGAGACTCTTCAGACTCACTGAGTCCAACTGCTTCTCCCAGTCATCCTGTTCTTCCTCCTGTTTCTTCTATGTCTTTTCTCCTCTCTCTTTCTTCCTGTTTTTATTTCTTCTCTTCTTTTGCTAAACACTTCCTCCTGATTTTGTTCGTCTTTGTTCTTTTTCTCTTTCACCTTCCCATGTTCTTCCCCGTTCCTCTTCTCCTGTCTCCTCCTTCTCTAGTTCCTCCTCCTCCTCTTTAAACTACTCCTACTCTTGCCTCCTGCTGTCTCAGAACATCAAGTACGACAAGCAAAGATTCCCACACAAATGCAAATGAATATACATTTTGACTTAACACATCCTTTTTTGCTGGCAATGAATTGCTTTAAATATTTGTCAGCACTGGCAGCAAATACCTTCTGCATACAGCGATAGGAACCACCCCCAGCTATATTCTTCCACTGACTATCCCTAGCGACTAGGTCTCTAACTTCTCCTTCCAATGGGACTCTGTAGCCCAAGGCCTCTAACATGCTGCCTGCTGCTCTTTCTTGCTCATATGCCACAGGACTATTACACTAGGGTTGGTGAAGTGTAGTGATGATGTGTATTCCCACAGCTTTTCACAGCAGCCCTGGTCCTACATGCCTGAAAACTGTGTTAGGAGCTAGATGAGTTTGAGAACATTTTGTTTGAATGCATCAAGGTTACTGCTTGTATTTCAGACCTGAAGAATGCACTTGTGTGCCCAAATACTTATCTATTTCTCCATAATTATGTCTAACATAACAATCTAGCTGGGGATGTCCCTGCCCACTGCAGTGGGGTTGGACTAGATGACCTCCAGAGGTCCCTTCCAACCCAAATTATTCTATGAGCTGCAGAGGTCCCTTCCAACCCAAATGATTCTATGATATTGCCTATAACTAATTAAGAGATACTGAATCTTCTTAAACATCTTGCCTCACTTTTATTCTAAGGCTATCACAACTACACCACCACTACTAATATGAGTGCTTCGCAATCATTAATAGATTAATCTTCACAGCACTATTGTAGAGATAGAAGATGAAAACAGAGATCAAGCAAATCACTATTTAAGTCAGAGACACAGCAAAAAAGGGAAAGAAACACCCCAGAATTTCCAGTTTCTCTATGCATTGCATTGTAGCTCAGGCTTTTTATCTTGATATGCCTTCTAAGTTTTTTCACAGCCTTTTTTTTTTTTAATATATCAGAACTGAAAGTTTTCGGTGTTATAAAGCCCTTTTTGTTTTCAATAATAATACTAAACATCCACAGAAAATCCTATTACAGTCCAATAGAAACTCTTTGGGTCAGCATTTTCCATATAACAATTTTGACCAGTTCTAGTTTTGACATCGCAACTACAAAAGCAAAATATGACTTTGCTGAAGACTTTACTATAAAAAAAATAATGGCTTCTTCAGTAAGACCAGCTCTACAAGAAGTGTAATTACTTAGGGGCAAGAAATTATTTGTTATTTTACTAGCATAAAGATATTAAATAATTGCAAGATTAGGATTAGATGGGAGTCTAGGACATGGTCACTGAATTACCCCAAACCCCCCAAGCTGCTGTAGATGTGACCAGGGAAGGGAGTCTGGATTTTCAAAATAACTCATTTTTCACTAGTTAATGGGCTAAGCAGACTGACATATATATATACACACACTTGAATATTAGTGAGACATATGTCCAGTCATATACACTTATGGGAATAAAATAAAGTTAACGCTATCTGTGTGGGGGTTTTTTTGTTCCCAGTAAAGCATACGAAAAAAGGGAATTTATTTATCTTCAAGCTACTGGAAAGAAATCCTCCTCTGCTTGTTCTACTCCAGATTTCCATTTCTTTCACTCTTCTGTATCAGCTATCCAGTACAGATGCTTCATTCTTCAATGAGAAAGCGAGAAAATTAAAATCAATAACTTCATTATGTTCACAGTGTTTTTCTTTTCACCTGAGTCTTCCCAGTCTTAATGTCTTACTATAACTTAAAAATCACTGGTTGGTTTTACTGAAATATTCCATCTTTACTCCTTTTATATGAACGTTAGGAATATGGTAATGTATTCCTTAATTTTTTTATAATGTATATTCTGGAAGAACTAAAGCATAAACCTCAGCTTGCTTTCATGTTCTACTGTAGTATAAACAAAAAATTTTTGTAATATCTTCTAATGTGTTGTAAAAAATTAATTATTTTAATATAGAACAATTTACTAGGGACTTCTAAATTCATATTCTCATTTTCTGATAATAAGAATTCTTCCTGCACAGTTGTTGTATTTTTGCATATACAAAAAATAAATAATTGACATTTTGTACTATATGAACTTCATGTATTATTAATTTGATGGAAATGAACACATGATGGAGCACCTTCTTTATCTTTGTGATTGTTTTCACAGATATGTCAGTAACAGTGATAGTGAATTGTATGATGTGTCCTAGGGACTGTAACATTTCAACAAAATATCTCCAGAAATATATATGCACGCACAATGTCATCTAACAAACTCACCTTTCATTAAAGTCATCTACAGTAAATCTGAGCTTGCATTTGCAAGGCAAATCTAAAATGCTATGAAATGAACACTGAAGGTAAAAAAAAAATATTAATATAGGAATAGAGCCTTCGAGATTACTTTTCCTATAATTCTAATGAGACACTAAAAATAAAAATCCTGAGATTCAGGCTTGGCAGTAACAGAACTTCCTTCATGAGAATGTTTGGGGTCTTCATTAAATGATATAGACTATGCACTTTTTCTGTCTCATCTAAAATTCTGGCTTCTCCTGACAATGTATTCTCCCAGTCATATGCACATGTGTAATCACTCATTTACATTAATAGGATTATGGGTGTTTTGTATCTAGGAAAGAATATATTTTATTATTATTATTATTTAATCCTAAGTGTGGTTGCTCACTATGCACTTGGCATATTAAGGGTTTTTCCCTAAACAGGAATTAAGTCTCTGCTGTACAGCATGTCATACTTGCCTGAAAGCAAAAATGCTGCCTACTAAGCAATAGACACCCTAATTAAAGTTGCCCAGCATAATATCATCCCATTAGCAGAAACTAAAGACCAAAGAGAATAATGGAGGTGGTATTAGGATACCACAAAACATAACCTAAGGTCAAACAAAGATTACTTCTCTTTGGGTTTTGGTTGGTTTTTTTTGTTTTGTTTGTTTTTTTTTTTAAATGTATACATTTATTTTCCAGAAGCTTTCCAAAGCCAAATATAGATAGGAAAATGTATGTCAGTTTTTAAGCCCCTGCTAACGCAACAACAGTAACAAAATAATTGTCAATCAGATGCTCTCACATGAACATTTTGCAATAATGAGATATAATAAATATTCATAAACATATAATCCATAAAGGCACATTGAAGCATATTTTATGCCTGTGTGTAACATATTATGCTGGACAGTTACAGCTGATGGTGGAATAGTAACAGTCTTACAAAGCTTTGCTGCACATTTATCCCCTGCACATAGTCTAGAAAATCTCAACACTTATAAATTGTAGGGGAAGGAGGTAGATATTGTGCACTTTTCAACCCAGTCCTTTTCACAAGGCATTCTCTAAAGAGGGTGGGCAAAGTTCCAGGAAACAAGCAACCTGGAATGCCCATTTTCAAACTTCATGTTTCATCCATAATCACATTGTTAATAGTGCAATTTCAGATATTCTTCAACTAACTGTTTCAGATGGAATCACTTTAAAATACCTCACAAACGGTAATAATGCTGAAAAACAACTCAGGAATATTGCTGAATGATTATGTTTTTCAAAATAAAAAAAATCCCCCAAAACACACTCCCACACACCTGCAAGCAAATAAATCAGCAAATTACCCAGGTTTGCTAAAAGCACTTGTATGGCACTTTAACAAACAGGATCATGTTTCAAAACATGGGAAAATCCTTCTAGGATGGCTGATAAAGGAAACAGTTTGCAGAGAACCTCGTTTGCTTTTGTTGGAGTGCAAGTAGCTCTTAAATTTTTTCTGTTGCATGTCTATCATAGAGTTCTTAGAGTTATTTATCACTGGATGCAGGAAAATAAGCATTAGGTGGAGTCACAGGTACTCCTTAAATTAAGACAAAGGGTCAAATCCTGTCCACACAGACCACAGCCCATTCCAGCATCCCACCCTGGAGCTGCAGTTTTTCAATAGACACCTTTCCAAGGTCATTCCTGGCCCTATTTGCTATGATTCCACAAAACTAACTCAGAAGTCTAAGCCTTTGTTTTCTCTCCATACTTGCCCAGGAAAACAGGGATTGTAGCATGCAATGTAGCAAATCCTGATTCTGTGCAAGGGGTACCTAAAGTTTCAGGCTTCTCCCTTCTTTCCTCTATAGGTCTGTCACAGCCTACACCTCCAGTGAAGTGCAGGAAGGAAAAGGTGAAGCAGGCTTCTCCTTGGCTGCTTCAAGGGCAACACAAGATTTGTGGGTAATGGCACAGTCCAGTCCTTGATCACTTCCCCTCACTTCTAGGAATAACCTGAGCACTTCAATTTGCAATTTAGATTTGATTGCAGGAATTCATTAAAGTTCACTCATAGAACAGTTTGGGTTGGGAAACACCTTAAAGTTCCAACACCTCTGTGACAGGCAGAGATGCCTTCCACTATGCCAGGTTGCTCAAAGCTCTGTCCAACCTGGCCTTGAACACCCCCAGGGATGGGGCATCCACAACCTCAAAAATAATATATATTGCATCAAGGATTTCAGCTCTGGTGCAACAAGTTACTTAATACGTATATAAATATTTAACTGCTCTCTCTGCATACAACTACCAAAATGCTTCTACATCTGGTGCTTTCACTAGCTTATTTTTCAAAAGCTAGAGTGTGTCACTGGATATGTTCACATTATAGGCTCATGGTCTAGAATTATTCTGAATTTCTTCTATGAGAATCATGCCCAAAGACCAATTGTAAAAGGAACACATCAGTAAGGATATATTCAAAACCTGATCACCTGTGCTTAGAAAGCAGAGCTCCAATACAGTCCTAGCTTTGTAAAAGCACCTGAAATTTAGACATGACAAATCTGTCTATTAGTAGTCTGGGAGTATTTGATAGCTACAAAATTGTCACTGGTGAGTTTAGCTAGAAAACAATAGTTGCAGGAAACATTTGAAATCTTTTGCCCTAGTGCCTTCAGTGAAGGTCTGAGCTGTTCTCATTAAAAGTCAGCAGAGAGGATCCTACTGCTCTCAGTGCTACAAGCTCAAATCCTGCAAGCATCATTGTGCAACTGAAAGTAGGTCTGTATAAGAACAATTACACAGCACAGATCCCAGACACTTGAGCTCTCTTCAGCTGTACAAGACTCCTGTTATCACATTTGGCAGTGGTACTCAAAAACAAGGCTTTCATAGGTTTAAAATGGAGATGACAGAATACCTCGTAATGGGACCCTTCAGGTGAATGAATTCCTTTGCTCCTTGAGCAGTGAGATTAGATGGGCCTGGATGGAAGGCATGGAAAGAATGACTTATCTGTACCACAGATGGGAACAGGTTTTTGGTAAAGATGACTTAGACGTTTTATTATGGATTATGATCTTCCTAATCTTACACAATTACAGTGCAAGACATGCAGGAGTTGGTTAAAAAAAAAACCCTACATATATCAGCCAACAACTGTAATGCTTATGGTTTTCTCCAAGGAGAAATTGGAAAACTCAGGTATGATTAAAACCCCCAAAAGGTAACACAGAAGTACAAAGAGAAACATTCTGGACTTTGCTATCATTTCTACCCAGGATTCTTCCAGTGGTACTGCAGGGTTTCAAGCCCCAACCATTGCCTGATCCTCTGGTGAGTATCTGTGTTCTCTCCAAGAACAGCTGTACAATAACCAAGGTGACACAGGCACATCTGAGTCTCAGCCACCCCCAAGCCTTCCCTAGTCCCACAGGATTTCAGCAGGCTGGGGTTTTTAGCTAGGCCAGATCCACAGCCTGTTGGGTTTGATCATGTCTACGTTTCATCAAGGTAGCCTTGGGCCACAGTCCAGTAATTGCCAGGGTTTTCCAAATGCCAGCATGAAAACAAACTCCCATCAAAATTGAGAGGCTCTGCCAAGTTCAAAAGGTGAAATAAATGAATCTTTACACATTATAAGAACAAAATCAACATTCTTCTGTGGCATAAAGTGCCTGAAAAACTAGCAAGTAAAAGCAGGTGTGATGTGCTCCCTGTCAGCTAACGACACTGATAAGCTTGCCATGCCTGGTTCTGCTTCATTTCAAACAGACTGCTGGAAAAAAAGGGGGAAAAGCCAGAGCAGAAATAATTGCTGGAGCTTCGAGTTAGCTGAGAGAGCCTGCAGGCTAAGATCAACGCGACTGATTTCATCCTCTTCCTTTTATTTCTATAACCTTAAACGTTCTGCTATTATAAAAGTCATCATGTCAGCTTCCCCCCAAGCCTTAGCAGCAGCCTATTTTAAAATTGTATCAATTGGTAAAGCTCTTGGCTGGAGTATTTTCATCTTGATTTATGGTTTTTGAGCTTTAAAGATGAAGAAAACTCCACTGACCTGATCCAAGCATGCATGCGTGTTGTCCCATGCATATGTTTATAATCAGACCCTACAGAAACAACTCACACTTAGGGAAGCTTTAAAATTATAGGGGAAGCAGCAAATTGCAAGTGAATGCTATTTATCCTGTATTTATCTCCAACAAAAAAAACCAACCAAACAACCAACAACAAACCAAAAAACAACCAACCACAACACCTATTCAGATTCTAAATGTTTTCGTTCTCTGCTTAATATCAGGGATTTAGGACTTCCTGAGGCCATTGATAAGGTAAGGGTTTAGAATTAAGAAACTCGTAAATCAGTGTAACAAACCTGGACATATAATACTGTGGCCTTGTCCTTGCTTCTAGATCAATGTAACTGATAAAAGAATTCTAGGATGGTAAGGAAGGGGGCAAAGGGACTTCTGCCTTTTTTTTTTTTAAGCAGGGACTGATCAAAAGCAACCCCATAACTTAGACTATTTCAGTAAAGCAGCAGCCATTCAGTGCTAACGCATATTGCTTCCTTTTAAACACTTGCAGCACGGACCCCAGAGAATGCATTATTAAAATGTTCAAGAGGATCATATTAGGGCTTCAGAATAAATACTAACTTCCCACAATAATCTTCACACATTTGTCCATAGGGAATGATGGAATAATGACCCTTTGAATTTGTAATACAAAGGAGAGGCTTTTCTTTTCCCCCTTTCCTTGCCAGCAGTGTAGTGGCATTGCACACTAAAGAGTCTGCCGCCAGTGGAGAGGTTAAACTGCTGCAGGAGGGAGTTACAGGAAAGAAACTTACTCTAAAAAGATGGTGACTGAAGCAGGCAGGTGAAGGTGAGGCTGCCTTACCTTATGGGGGAAATGCATGTTACAAATGACACACACGTCTAATGCCCAAAGGTTATGGAGAGAGGCTGAGCAGCGTGTGGCTGCAGTCCACAGCGAAATTCCCAGGAATTACCTGCAGTGTGGTTCTCATCAACACACACATCCCATCACTTACAGAAAACACTTTCTTACACATAAAAGGCTTGATATAAGAAGCATTTGTGAGGTCCTCTGTCCAGATGATTTCATTTTTCGGTATGAGAACTAACTCAAATAATACCTTCAATAATCTCAGATAAGCTATCCATCAAAAGCATTATTTCTTATAACACTGGCAGAACAGCAGCTCAATCCAAATCTGTAAAAATTCTCTTTGGATTAAGTGGAATTTCAATGGTCCCTTAAAAATGATCTATATCTACTCTTCAGATAGACAGTAGGTCAAGAAAAGCTGTTGTTCTTTTGAGGTTAGCTGGTAGCTGTGTTTCTGAAACCATTCTTTTTCCCTGTCTTTTCTCTCTCCTTTTGAGAAATGGCTTGACAGAGCTCACCTTACCGAGGGAGATGCTTGATAGATTGCACATAAAAAAAATCTGATCTATCCCTTTTCCCAGGACAGAATTGTTCCCTACAATATCCTTCGTATCCATTATCAAACAAATTAAAGCATGCAAATAGGAGAAAGGTTGCTAAGTTATCCTGTTGCTGTGAAAGAACCTAAAGCCACAATTTATGGCAAGTGGGAGTCTTTAAAAAACAGCAACTGCTTTAGCTGAGCTGGGGGGAAGAGAGGTTGTGCTTGCAGTCAAAGCCATAAACGCAAGCCTTAGTCTGAAAAAAGGTAATTGTGCTGCGAACGCTGACAGGTTTGACAGAAAGTGTCTTCATTGAGAAATTGCATTTTGAAGTTCCTCCCGTTCCTTCAGAAATAAATGGACTAAAGCAACAGGGCTGGCTCTGACAGGAAGCGGGGATTCAGGACTTCAAATACAAACATTATGAAAAACAAGCAACATCTGCAAACAGTAAGTACTTATTTATATTTTATGGAGTGTGTGCCTGGGATTTTGACAGGTTTTTAAACAGAGCCTATATTAGGCCCATACAAAGGCGAGAATGTCCCTTTTTAAAAATACATTATGCTGCTGAAAAGCAGTCTATATCTGCAGTCCAAGCCTCAGGTGAGCTCTGACCCCTCCTAACCTGGTCTAACAAAACACACATGTGGTGTTTGCAATAGAACAGTTTACTGCTACTTTCTCAAGGTCAGGACAAGACAGACACTTGAGGGTTAGTATTCAGCAAGCTTTTCCCTCAGCTGCCAGAGTGGCTTTGAACTTTTCCCTTTTGAACACATAGGAAAAGAAACTGTGAGGAAACAAGTGCTTGGAATCATAGAGAGGAACATATACCAAAAAGAGAGGGGGAACCCCCCCAAACTATAAGCAGACCTTTTTCAAGCAAATAAAAAAATAAAAACACACACACAAAAAACCCCAAACAGCCTGACATCCAATTCAAGGGTTTAAAATTATTCTGTGTGTAGTTCTGAAATTTTAACACACACTCCTTTTCACATGCTACCCCTTTATTTTTTTTTATAACAAATAATAACCAGTTGGCAGGTACTGTGCACTGTGCACTATAAAATATTTAGTAAGGCAATAACGACTCCCTGGGCAGCGCAAGAAAACCGCGATTATATTCTGAGAGAAAGCCATGAACAAACAGAGGGGAAAAAATACAAAGAAAGATAAAGGAAGGCCTTTCATCAGGTCTTCCTGTCCAATAACACACTCAGGCTTGATCCATATGTTTTGAGAAAAATCAAAGTGTCACGACTACCAAAAATGTCAATAGCTCCAGTAAGGAATATTGTCTAACATTTTCTATTACACTGTTGAAGAATTTGCCTCCCAGCGCAATTTGGAAGAAAAGTCTTTTATTTCTAAAACACTAAAAAAAATGAACAAGGCACGCTTCTGTGCAATGTGTAATACAATAATGCTGTGGGCTTCCAAACTATCCTGGAAACTGATACTTTGATGAAAGTGAGTCCTTCTCCACACCTCTCATATTTTCTGTCCTCTGCACATAGACAGGGCTCCGAGGCACATCCTGGTCAGTTGGATCTAATAGCGTAATACACTGCCAGGTTGGAAATTGGAGAAGGCAAACTTTCATCAGCTTTAATATTTTTATAATCCTGCATAATGACCCTCAGGATTGGCTAACCCCCCCCAAAAGAGGGGTGGGGGGCAGAGCTGTCCGGGAAGGGGCATTAGTTGTATTTTACTCAAAAACGTGCATCTGCCTGCACACTGTTTGCATCCCTGTGCATAGCTTGCTTTTAAGGACATCCCATTTCTTCATGTCATCTGTAAACAAGCAATTTATTGCTGTCTTGGCAAAATGTAAACAAAACTTAGCACCTTGCCCTAGGGAGAGCTGCAGCTAACATATGGTTTGTCTGTACCTTGGTGCACAATTTCTTTTGTATTTGTCTTTTCCAGCACCCTTCAAGCTCCAGAGGGAAAACACATCAGCACTGCTGTGTCTTTATCCTGTGGAATCTAAACTAGAATTGAGCGTGTTGCAGGCAATCAATATTGCTGTGCAAATTAGCCTTTATGACTGAACTCCTGTTTGCTCACAGGAAAAAAAAATAGCTGGCATGAGTACAGTGCACCTAACAAATTGCTGCTCTGAGCACACTGCTACTTCACTTGTTCCCTGGGGTTCTTTTCCAGAGAGTTTAGCACCCACCTGAAGGAGAATTGCCAAAGTCAGAAAGTACCATGAAGGAGCCAGAATTAATGTTTTAGGTTTTTGCACCAAAGCCTACTCCTATCTTCTCAGGTAGAGGAGCTTGCTCACTGCCAAGAAAACAAGTGGGTAGGGGTGCTGCTGCCTCCATCAGGAGGGCTCAGGAGTTGCTTTTGGTGCTTGATCCATGCCCAAACAAGCAGGTGCAGCAGGTCCCTGCTACTGTCCCATCAACCTGTCCAAGCCTTGACATACTAGAGAGGAGGTCCAGCAAGATGGTTGAGGATGGAACACTTGCCCTGCAAGGACAGGCCCAAGGAGCAGCACTTGTCCAGCCTGGAGGAGAGAAGGCTTTGGGGGACCTGACAGCAGCCCCTAGAACCCATGAGGGGATTAGTGAGGAAGTGGAGCCAGAGACAGGCTCTTTACAGTAGTTCGTGGTAAGAGGATGAGGCACCATGGGCAAAAAGTGATACAGGGAGGTATGGACTGGAAGTGAGGAGAAACTTCTCCCCAACGCCAGCCAAGCAGGGGCACAAGTTGCACAATGAAGCTGTGCAGTCTCTATCCTTGGAGGTTTTCACAATCTGACAAGAAAAAGCTCTGAAAAACCACTTCAAAGCTTACAGCTGACTCTGCTTTCAGCAGGAGGTTGGACAAGAGACCTCCCGAGACCCCTTCCAACCCAAAGTACAAACCCTTACTGAGTTACTCACTGTAAAGCTTTTTAATTCAGTAAGACAGTTTTTTGGAATAAGATGCATGGTAAAGCATTTCAGTATCTGGCCTTTGGCATACTATTTGTCATTAACTTTTCTACTCACTTAACATATTCCAGTACAGTATTTACACACTCTTCCATGAACACACCTACTTACATATTGCTGTGTGCAGAAAATCCAATGAGGCTGCCCTGTCAATATTTGGTTTTATCTCTCAGTGCAAAGTAGTTTGTTCTCCACCTGTATGTTATTAAAAGGGAGAGCTAACACAGTAATGGACATCAGCAGTCAATCAACTAAGCATTGATACTCATCATGTTAATAAGGTGTTCAAAACTGAAAATAAATATTGCCTGCCCAAACAAATCATGTAGTAAGTGGAAGAAATATAAGACTATATTTTGTAAAGGATAAACAATAGAAAATAACTATCACTGAGATGAGTGCAATGAGCAAGTTATTCAGCAAATATAACTCCTTTTTCTTATTTGCAAATAGAGAGCAAGCACGTGTCTCTATTTGCTGTTTAGAATTACTCAGCAAATGGGTCATGTCAGCAAACTGCTGCCAGTACTTTACTGGTAGGTCTTTTTTACTACAACTATTACTTCAAATACATATTCTTTGTGCAGTCAACCCCTTGTGCTCGATACTTCCTCATCAAGACAGTGGCATTTTTCCTCCCTCTCTGTTGTATCAGGTTAGCTGATTCCCATCCCTGCAAGGCACACACAAGACAACCAGCTACTTCTGGCACTAGCAATTTATAGCAACATGAGTTCTTTCCACAAATGTTTTCACACACAGAAGAGAGCTCACAATATTCCTAGGAAGTGAACAAAGATGGAGCAAATACTGTCAAAGCCACTTGCAGCTTTCATTTGAAATAACACTCAAATCGAATGTTTTTCAAGCATCCACACACCCCTAGAAATAGTCCCTCAACTTCCTACTGTAATAGTGGGCTATAATCTTAATTATAAATTTTAAAAAATCATAGAATCCATGAAGTTTTCCTTCCTTTAAGCACTGGATTGAAATTTTATTTAGCTATCGTACGTCCCAGATATTGCTTGTGAAACTAGCATACACAGGAAAAATAGCCAGGAAGGATAAGATTGGTTTGACAGTCCTAGCTTCATATTCACCAGTCCCCCTTCCAAATACATGCTGGGATGCAATCCTGTTCCTCCTAAGGCTAGCTGCATTTCTGAAGGCACACTAAGGCATCACTGCTTTGCCCACAGCATTTTTATTTGCAGTTACCCACTGCACACACTGATTTTCCTGTGGGTCCATTAGCTGTGTTTTCAATGTATATCACTCTAGCTGGAGCACACAGAGACAGAGCAACACGATAAGCATTTCAACTATTTTCACTGCCTACACTGTTTTCTGAAAAGAAGCCCACCAAGAGATACTAAGATATGGCTAAGATCTCAAGCATAATATTACCAGCAATATGACACTGTCTTATTCCTCCAGAGGGAAAAATGGTCCCCAGATGACTGAAATTTCCCTCTAGTCAGTGTCAGTAAACAGCAACAGAAATCAAAAGTCACAAGGGTACAATTGTCATTAGTATGTAAATTTTAAAAGCTCAGTCAAAAATATCAATGCTTTCCACTTAATTTATTACTATATAAAGATGGATGATAGTAAAGTGAATCATTGATTTTCAATGCCCTTTAAAAAATGGTGATGAAGAAAATACTCAAGGACAACTACTTCAAAATACACAGACACAAAATTAATTATTGTTTGGGTTTGGTTTTTTTTTTTACAACTGCTTGTTCAGTTCAATTCTATTTGATTGCTTTTTTAATGAAGAAAAGGAATAGACCATTTATGTAAAGAGCCATTTCAAAATTGATTAGATGTAAAGACAGGTTAGCATTTTTACAGTATTGACAGAAAACCATTAACCAAGCAGCCTATAGACACGGTCACTGAAAGTTAATCGAAGTGAATAGTAATTTGGTAGGGCTCTGCGTGACAGTCATACAAGCTCACTGCTTCTATTCACAGATTTTGGTTGTAACTGATCTCTGAGGCACATTGAACTGTCTCTTTTGAATGCAGTGTATAATTACTTTTTGATTATAATCATTGAATTTAAACATTTTTGATAGTCTAACCATTGTAACATGCTTGTTTCTAAAATTAACTACAGCATCTTTAACATTACATAGAGACTTGGATTTAAAAGCACTGTAAGCAGTCTTGGGTAATACCTTTTCTCTTTGATTATTTGCCTTTCAGATTACTTAAGCCTACATTGTAAGATAAGGCTGAAGCAAAGAAATTGTTTTAAAGGAAACAATTCTTGTGAGCATTTTAGGTCGGTGGTTCTGCAACACATTCTGTACCACCTGGCAAATATCACATGCTTGCAGCAAACATGTTCTTAAGAGTGATAAGCTGCAATGAACTGCTTTTCAAGTGGTTCTGCCCTGTGAAACAACCAGTAGAACTGAAACAGAGGGCAAACTAGATAGAGGGCTTGGATTAAGGGGATACCAAATTTAATAAGGTAGATGGCAAATAAGCACATTTCCTTCTACATGTGCAATTATACCGCAGATTATTAAAAGGAGGAGAATTTTTAAATATCAGGGGTTTTCTCCCCACTCTACTTCACACAGTAAGTTCAATGTTACCTTTGTTTCACTTTCAAATTTAGTCCATTATTTGAAGAAAATGTGCAGGTTATTTTTTTTTTTTAATTTTCATTTTATTTAAAAATCTAGGCAGCAGCTTCCATCCAAGTATAGCATAGCTCAGTCCTGTGTTGCAGGGGTAAAAAACTTGGAGCCTTAAGCTCCTTTCCAGATTTGAAATATTTAACCAGCTAGTAACCTCGTTGACCTCATCTTCCTGGAAAAGGTTTATTCTACATAATTAAGCTTTTGATAAAGTTTTATTTGCAAGTACCTGTAATGTCATGGCCTTAATACAGAAAAGATGAAACCAGGGTTGAATTTTATTTGCATTTTCTCCACCCTGGCTTGCATGCCCACCTGCAAGGATTCAGCAGTGACACCACTGAGCTGGAGAACTATGTCCTGTTAAAAGTAATGTGTTTCATAATTTATTCTCACGTAAGAACAATAAAACTCAAAAGGATAGAGCATTTTGAGACAACTTAGTGATTATGAGGAAAACTCTGCTTTCCACCAACCCTTCAGCAGAAAATGCAGCCTGTGCTGGATTCAGAAGGGAACTGACCACAGCGAAGCCATCCAGAAGGACCAGTGTGAAAAAGTTTCTATTTCAATGCATTTTTCTCTGGAGGTATTTTTTAATACAGCAGGAGGAAGCCTATTAGCCCCTGTGCCCTATTAATCTCACGTTACTTAACTCATGGGGATTGACAAAACCACCCTACAAAGAGAAAGAGCCCTTGCAGCAGGCCGAGAGCAGCAGGAGTAACCAAGGAGCTACTGCACTAAACCTCCAAAGAAAAAGGCAGAGGCCATTTTCCATCACTACTGCAAATTGCTCCAAAAACATATATGGGATTTTTTTGCTGAAGGTCAAAATTTGGCACTTGAGCAGTACAATGCTAATACAGAATCTATAGCAATGTCCAGTGAGACACAAATAAGGAATTAGGACAGTCTTTAAACAATTATCCAGCAGCTTTGGGAGACTTCAGTGTTGCCTCTGCACACCAAAGCAACAAGAAGAACAATTTCTGGTTATCTTCATCACAAATATTATGAAGAGCAACTGCTAAAGAGAACTGCTAACATGCAGCATGCCATGGCTGGTGGAAGCCTACCACTCTTCAGAGAGCAATCGGTGCTCTATGCATTCCAACTGTAAGGGCATTTTAAAGAGCACAACATGAGAAGCTGGAGTATATTCCTTGTCAAACGGAGATGTGGTTCATTCTGCAGTTTGAATATGAAGATCTTGCTAAAAGGTTTGGTGTGAAAAGACTAAAATTGTTTCCTTATTTGTCTTAAAAAGAGAATGAGAAAAAAAAATGCAAAGATGCCAAAAGATTGGAGACACGTGAACTCCAACACAAACTAAAGGCTGTCCCAGCCTGCAGCTGTTGCACAAAATACACTCAAAGCCTTCCCCCAAGTAAATATCTTCCTTGCCTTCCTCTTTATTAGTAAGTGCTCTGAACCCTGACCTAGCTTAGAAAAATTTAATATTTTCCCCCCTAAATACCTTAAAAAACATATTCAGGGGGACTGGTGGAGTCAGGCAGTCTGGCGAGAGGTAATTTGACATCTGAATTATTTCAAGGCCAATATGGAAAGCTATTCAAAGGCTCATTTGGAGATCCATCAGTCAAGAGACCACTTCTACCACGGAGATAGTATTGGAAACCTAGGCAAAGAGCTATGAGATAGAGCAAGGGAACTATGGTGAATGTCACATCTCAATCCAAGATGCCTATGATTAAGAAAACTGTCTTAGTAATAGGCCTATTTCCACACCTGTGAAAGCATTTAAAATTTATTAAGAATGATAAGCATAAACAACGAACATGGTGTAAAAGCTTCCCTCTGCTAATTTGGTTGCACTGATTAAGTTTTTACGTGATGCTTCTAAATCAGAATGTCAGCCCCATGCTTCATGGTGAGGCTTTGCAACTCAGGGTCCACAGTGTTTTGGTTAAACTAGTAGCCTTTCAGGACTGTGCTGCATTGAGGGGCAGGCAATGGTAAACATTCTTTCTTCCATTTTAGATAAGGTGTGGATGATTTAGTTATTCTTTATTGTCCACATGATGTGGGTCAAAACAAATAGCTAAGCCTCTGTTTTGCCTTCTTTTAGGGTATTTCCATCCACAAAAAATAATCTAAGTATCCATTATTAAAACTTGAAAACGCATCATGGTTGCAGTTATGCAAATCTGGAGCCATTTTGCTGAGAAATGCCCAAGTTGTGTCTGAAATGTAACAAGCAGTGGAAAAGGAAGCAAATTAATTAATGTTCACTTCAGCAAATCATTAGTTGCATGTGGTTGACAGCTACTTAACAGGGAGAAAGGAGGTGCACAGATCCTGGCATTGCCTAAGATTTGTTTTTGCAAGTAACACAGTTAGACTCTCAGTTCATGGCTTGATTGTTGCTACATGAGCCCTGTTGCAGGCACCACTACCACCTATTAGCAGCAGCAGCGACAGGGCTTGTTATTCCACTTCCTGGTGCTGGGGAGGAAGTATGGTCAGACAGAACTGTTCAGCGATCATCTCTGGCATGAGACAGTTGGAAGCAGTTTGTTGTCATGGCTCCTTGCCATACATTACAGACAGTTAAAACTATTTTTGCTTTGTGCAGAGACATGTTTGACAGAGGGCTGTGCAAGCAGAGCTGTACCTCTGACCAAATGAGGCAGGCTGCAAGTTTCTGAATGAAGCAGACTATCTGGAAGCAGTCATGCACATATTTTCTCTCTAAATGCCAAAGCAGCATGTACATTTTTAAAATTATATTTCTTATCTATTGATATATCTGCATTTTTGCCATTCATCACCTAATATTAATCAGAAAAATAGACATAATAGTGTCTAAGGTCCTGGGAAGGCAGTTCCTCCAACAGGCAAGCAGCATTGCCTGGACTAGGTCGCCAAGCCTTAAACTCAGCTCTGTGACTGCAAGTCTTAACTTCACAAAGTGAATTTCACAGAAAAGGTCTTTTTGTCTGGATTTGCACACACAAACCTGCTACTTACTGATTTGTTCCTTAAAAGTGAAATGAATCTTTCTTCTGCCATTGGCGTTTTCTTAGTACAAGCAACTCTTCTTACCTTTTGCTGAATTTTCTATTTTATGGCTCCCAGGCTTGGATTCCAACATACAGAACCTTTAAGTAATATCAGAACTATCACCTTGTCCTAATAAAAAGGTGTATTTCAAGGATTAGAGCCAGCCATGTGCTGGCCCACGACGCAGTGACGCGCCTCTGTGCCTCGCTCTGCACCTCTGTTGAGGAATCCACTGAGCTTAAACTGAGTCATGGCAATACTGCCTGCTTCCTCCCAAGGAAAGAGACTGGTATTAAAAAGAAATCTGTACTGTCAGTTGTAGAAACAGATGGGCTCCCTGCTGCAGTATCATTTATCAGAAGGGTGAAAGAGCTCTCACAGGTTGTGCCCTCTGTTCTCCAGTGCAGCCATCTCTCAGAAGCTGCTTTTCTTTCCCATCACTTGCCACCTTTTACATCTCAGCACAGCAAGAACAGGCAGTCCCAGTTCCTTCCCTGGAGGCCAGCTTCCCTCTAACCTCCCATCAATTGCTTTAGCTCAGCCTCACTGTTATACTTAGCAAAGATTTTATCCACCAGCAAATCTCTTGCTAACGGCTTGCTAATGCAGTGCTGATTGGAGAGATAGTTAATGCCTTGTTGCCAAGTGATTTCTACTTTAATTGCATTTTAAGTCTCTCTTAATTGGTCCTCTAAAAGTCTCACATACTGTAAGTGGAATCAAAGTTATACTGTGTGTCTTGTTAGTTCTCTCACAAAGTATGTTCTGGAGGAGATTTTGCTCTGGCATTCTGGCCTTTCTATTCATTACTTTGAAGGAAAAGATTAGCCAATGATTTAGGTATTACTGTTTAAATGGTGGCTCTGGAATTACAAATCTTTTCCTTCCATTAGAATTTTTAAAACTTCCACATATGAAATACAGTGGATGACACCATCCTAATCCTCACTAATATTTCTGACCTTTAGCTGCAGGCATATATTTTCCTGGGTTTCCAGGAATGAGCCCCAGCATCATGCTTCACTGTAAGCTGTTTCATCTCCCTGCACACTCCTAAGTTTAAACTTTCTGCTCTGTCTTGGTATTCACAAAGCCCACATATATTGAGGCCATACTTTCACTGACTTTGCTTTTAATAGTAAACAGGCAGTACATGATATCCTCAGTATTGACTCTATTAAGTCCATTAATGACCCTTTTGTGGCTTCACTTTAATTCATGCTTTGAAGGAAAACTGCTGTATTATGAGTCAGAGGTGAGAGAGAATATTGCTTATATTAAAGCTCTGTATAAAAAGAATATCATCTCTGACCTACTAAGGCAAAGTTGAACACTTAAAATAATTCCTACTGTAAGGCACATGAAAAATAGTATTATGGAATGCCCAGGCTTTCATCTCACAAGGGAGATTTAAGGATTTCATTGTTTATGTACATAAGAGAAAAAGGTCTTGAGTTTTCTGTTGCAGCCATGCTGCAAGAGAGGCAGAGTTGGTCCAAAGTCAGAATAAATACCTCTATCTTGAAATCCATATAATTATACAGACCTGAAGTGCTGCAGAACGTATTAAAAACATCAACTGTTGAGAGACATCTCAAGTACTTAAACCTTACAAGTTGCATTGAAGACTGTTTCAAAACTTCCCAAGTCTTGCTGGTTTAAGTGAAACATTTAATAATTCAGTATAGCTCTGTACATGTATAACAGACCCTGAAGTAGAGCAATGCACATTGTAATGAGATAGGAGCAGATCCATATTACAAGGAAGGATGACATGGGCTAAAGGCTTTGTCTACAGCATGAAGAGTGAGATTTAAATTGACTAAAGTGAAATGCAAGAGTGAGATTTGCTTGCTTCAGAAAGGACACTGGAGTCTGTCAAGAAGACAGCAAGCTCTCCAGCCTGCTCCGAAAGGGCAGCTGTTGGGGATGAACAGGAAAGTCCTGCCAGCTAGAGCTTGGGGCTCAGAAGGCTTTACTATTACCAGCTCACAGACAAGCATCTAGAGAAGTTTGAAAGTTTCTACCATATGCCAAAAAGGTGCTTGAGACATTGAACAGCTGCAATAATAAGAAAAAGGGAAAGACTCACAGGTCAATGATGCACTAAGAAATGGTGCAAGAATTTAAAGGCAGGTGATGTTCCAATGTGGTTCAAATCAACAACTTCTAAGTAAGCAGGAACAGAAGATGCTGTGCAAAAAGATGAGGAGCTGTGTAGCTACTACATAGGTATTTCTAATGTAGACTTTGCAATAAGAGTAAAGGCTTGTTACTTGGAAAATTGTAGGGAACTATAAGAACATTGCAAAAGGCTAAGGAACACCTAGAAAATTTTATTTAAAAAACCCAACAACTTTCTCCAATAGCAGTTGGGAAGAAGCTAAATACTGGTTGAGGGTCCAGTGAAACTGAACTGATGATAGCTATAGAAAGTACAGTTATTGCATTTTTCCTGTGAGTCTGAACAATTTTCTGTACTACTTCTGTCAGCCTAGTTTCAGTTACTATGTTACGGAATTGGAAAAAGACAAGCAGGCTCATCTGAAAATAAATCTACTGGAAGGACAATATTTTTCTAGAAAGATCAACAGTAGAGAAATACACACATGCATATGTGTGTCTGTATAAATTGCACCTGGTGCACTGCTTCTTTTCATCTGGCCAACACTCAGTAATGCAATTGCATTTAGACAAAAATGTGAAACATACCTTAGCATTCTCCAGTAGAGTCTGTGCTGTAAACTTTCAGGCAGCAATCCTCTTCCCCACTCAGCTACTCACCCACTCATCCTTAATCTCAAATCAACTGTTAATTTACATTAATTGAGTCCTACCTCAGTCAGGAAACCAAAGCAAGACTTTTTTTTTTTTTTTTTTTTTTTTTAAGGTGAGCAAAGTCTGGAGTCTTTCAGTCAAACAACATGAACCAAGAAGTCTGTTATGGTTATTCTGACCCTTTTCCAGCCACAGCAGCTTCCATAGCCAAAATAAAGCCTGGTAAGATGCAGCTGGGCAAATGTTCACATAATATACTAATTTTTTTCCCCCACATTTGTGAATGCCTCGTAAAAATCTTCAGTTAAAAAACAGATGTGGAAGCAACGTCTCTGCAGCCTGGAAGGAACAAGGCTAGTTGTCATTAAGGGGGCAACACAAGTTATTTCAGTCTTCTCTGAAATTGCACTCCTGACTTGGACTGGTTTAGAGGAGAAACAGATTGGAATCAGCCTGAAGAGCAAATAACTTGCCTTCCTAAGCCTGAGCTCAGAGGTCAGTGCTTCTTAGAGTGAATAGTGCCAACAAATTGCAGTGTACCAGTGCTTTGCCCTATAAATACTTTAACAGGGGGTTACATCTTTCTAACACTTCACAAAGGAAGCTGTTAACTGAATCCCTCCCTATTTATCTGTGTTCTGTAGTCACATCCCTGAGTGAGAACATGAACACTAAGAAAGAACAAAGCTGCCGAACAGAGCTCATGTCTAAACCAAACACAGGGCTTCATGTTTCCCAGGTAAATATCATTCCTGCCCTCACACCAGTTAGTTCTGCTTCTTTCCTGTGCACAGGGAGACAGAGTAACTTTGCAGCAACATCCCTTCCAAAGTGCTCCACTAGCTTCATTCCTGTGCAGGATATGGACATGACATCAACAGATTCCCATGGATCCTGTTACTTTCACTGCACTCTAAAGTAGGTGACATTGTACCTCCAGGAGCACCACTGCAGAGCAGCCCCATTACCTAGTGCCAGTGGGAGTCACAGCTCCTGCAGGTATCCTTAGTTTATCAGGACACATCTACCNCCCTTCCAACCTGGCCATTCTATGATTCTATACCTTTATGCATTAGCAGAGAAGAGGAGTGCACTTTTGAGATGAACCTCCCAGTCAGCACAACTTCCCATGCTTTGGTTTACCCTGCGGAGCAGAAAGTCACTGTGTGAACTGGGATCCTTTCAGGTGAAACTAAAGCTAATGTTCTCCAGCCGCAGGCAAGCACTCAGCATATGGGAGCAGACCCGAGCTAATTTGCAATAAACTTCCCTGAAACACCCACAGTGTGGCCTTTGGGTCTTTAGCATCGTGTTTTGCTTTACAGAGCTACTCTAATAAGGCTGCACGACTTGCATATGTAGGTTTGGCCTTGTGGACCCAGAAACAGCCAAGGGCAAACACAACTGGTCAGGAGACCAAACGTGCTCAGTGGGAAAGGTGCAAAGGGGGAGTAGGATGAGGTCCTGCTATAACAGACAGATAACATCAAGTGATGCTTGAACTCAAGTGGTCCAACTTCCCTCTTTTCCCACTGCATAACCAGAAA
Organism: Bucco capensis; assembly: GCA_013396975.1. NCBI lineage: Eukaryota > Metazoa > Chordata > Aves > Piciformes > Bucconidae > Bucco > Bucco capensis. The sequence continues at coordinate 1,130,929 of VWZO01013361.1, read as the reverse complement.
TCACAAAACCCCTAGACTATTTGGGCTATTTTCTTGATAGATGTGATGTTTAAAAGCAGAGGACCAAGTTCCGCAGCTTTTCCATAATAAATATACAATTGCAGTAGGAATTTTTGCTGAATGAAAGACTGCAGACTTTAGCCCATTAATTTTACAAATGTCTTGTCTTCAGATGATACAGTAATTAGCTTAACTCCTTCACACTTTAAGATGCTTTAAAGTGTGCTGCAGGAATGTCTTAGATTTTAGGGCAAAGCTAATTTAAACTTCACTAGCAGTATGATCTCCTGGGATACTGCAGGCAATATTGATTTTTATCTGCAAACTCTCTTCTCTTAACTGTTGCCAAGGTTTTAGATTTTATCATAATGTATTCACAAATATTTATGGAAACTATAACTCAAATCTGCATTGGTTAAAATTAAACATATTTTACACAAAGTAATATTATAGCCAGTTTATAGAAATAAGAGTTCTTAGCTGCTTCAGCAGGCTTACTTGTCACATTGAGGAAAAAACACCTTTAAATCCTGACAAAGCTGCCTCATAAAAGAAAGTTAAATCTGTGGCTATGGCTTACTCACCAAAACACCTTTTTAGTGTCTGGTAGCTATAGCAGAAGTCACCAGGATGCTCAGAGCATGGCATTTGCCTGGCCTGAGGTGTGAAGTTAGTACCAAGGTGCACAGGCTGTTCCGTAGGAAAGTCAACAGTTCATCTGCTGTACAGAGCATGGCAGAACAGCACAGAGCAGGGCTACACTCTCACAGACTCATGGAATTCTGTATCTCTGGATCCTGTACATTTCTGGGAAATGAAAATTTTCCCATGATTGATCTGACTATGGGAATACTTCGGACACCAAAATGGTGCAGGTAAAATAATACTCATTGAAACTTTTCAGAGAAAATAAGGAAATGCAATACGAGAACTCATCAACTTCTGGATGTTACAGATATGGAACTTGTTCAGTGTAACGAAAGAATCATGGGAAAAGCAGAGGCAGAGGAAACAAAGCAAAGAAGTTACTCAACATTTCCATGGAATATAAACCTAAATTCAATATTTTAAGTGTGAATATTTACTGTTAGCCCTGCAACCTAAAAAATGCCCCCAGAACATGCATGTCATTCATGATTTTCTGCAGTTTTAATACAGCATGCGACTCAAGTTGTTGGGAGAAAATTTGTGAAGACAAAGAGCAATACAGAACAATGGCAAAATTAGCCTTGCAGTAACCAAGACTGGGAACCAATTTGGCTTAAAATAAACACAGATAAATAGATTTTTATGTTCTTTGTGCTGGAGTTTGTGTTCAATCCAAATTACACTAGTCAAGGATTTTACCCCTGCAAGTACAGTCGCAACACAGGAAATCTTTCATCCTGTGCTGCTTTTATTTTAGCTTGGCCTAATCAATTGTGAGTGGCAAACCTTCTTTTTAACCCTATAACACCATCATTCCTGTGTCACTGAATGGTTTTCTGCCCATTCTACATTTCCTGACAGGGTAAATTAGCCTAGACAGAGATCTGCGCAGTTACAGCTTGGATTTAAGATAATAGTATCACTGAATGGTTGAGGTTGGATGGGACCTCTGGAGCTCATCTGTCTGGTGCAGCTCCCCACTTCTAGCAGGGCTACACGGAGCTGGTTGCCCAGGACCATTCCCAGATGCATGTACTGGACTTTTAAAAGTTATTCAGCCAAAAGGAGGATGAAGTCATCCAAGTCTTTCAGAAAAGCAAGGGCTAGCAAGCAGAGCAGAAACACAGAATATACGGGTTCTAAAAAGAGCACTTCTGGTGTACATTTATGAACCTTTCCTCATCGACGTATGACAGTTGCTACAATGTGTCACTGTAGTGACACTACTTGATACTGAAGTCATCCATACACATGGACAAAGTATGTCGCAACATGTAGGAACAAAGCTCCAGATTTGTAGCTCTAGATGTCCATGGGTGCTGAAAACAGTTTTTACTATTTTTCCCTACTGCTTTGGGCTGGGCTATTGCTCAGTAGAGGTCTTCTGTTACCATGAATACTAGATAGGTACGTCTATCACCCTTAAAGGCCTCAACTACATTTTTAAACCATTTGTTCTCTGGTTATTTTCTTGACTTGATTTTTTAAAGTTCTTTTGACTCCATCAGAAATGAACAACTGTATGAACTAAGTCATCAGCTTAGATTTTCCCCCCCATATTCAGTGTATGACTAAACTAACAGTCCTGCCTTGATCCATTATGCAGGTCAAATGAAAAACAGGGAAGAAAAATACCCCTATCAGTATTTGAATCACTTATTCCTTTCATATGGTGTTTCCAGTTATACAGTGTTGCACAGTCCTCTATTTTCTAGGCCTCCTTAGTTTTTTTTTTCCTCTATTTCTTCTCAGTATGTGATATGACTGCTGCTGGAATTATGCTGCAGCCCACCAGGATTGAGACCTAGGTACTTCTCATAATGGGAGGTCAAACTAAATGAAAGTCTGAGCCCCACCAGTTCTCACAGCTGAATTCCAACACTGGATATGACATGGCCAAGGGGAAAATATTGGATTTATTTTTATGAGTTAGTCATAACCCTAATGCCCTTAAGAGGTACTGTGAGAAGTGAATCCATTCATAAGGCCAACAAGGTCACTTTTAACTTGTAAAAATAAATCCAATATTTTTCACTATGTCTTATTAGGTTTGTACAATGCAGCAACCACAGTGGTTTGTTTTAGAAACGTCATTTCCCACCACTGCTTATATTGCCTTTTAGCATGATTCTCCTCTCCCATCTTCCTCTGGTCCTCAGCTCTCCAGGTCTGTATTGTCTCTTCCAACTGTCTTTACTTGTGCTTTAAGATGCACTGACAAACACATCCCATTACTGAAAGTACTCAAGTTTTAATTTCATCCCTTTAACACAACTTTGTTGTCACAGCTCTGTCTTTTCTGCCTTACATATTTAACACGTCCTTGGCATTTCTCTTAATTGTTCCATACAGCCTTAGCATTCACTGATCTGTCTCAGTGTCTACTGCTAATTGAACTGCAATCCACAAAAACCCTAAGCAGCATATATAATCTGTTGCTTAGCCTGCTCTGATAAATAGTCTAATAATCAGCACAGATCTGTTTCACTTCTTGAGCTTTTTTTCCCACCTCAAGGCTTTACTAGCTGTGAACTTAGAGCTGAATGGAAGAGCTGGAAACAATGTGGAATACTTGTCCCAGCCTATGAAATCTGCCATTTCAGGCCATGAGAAGTCCTACAGTCCTCAGGATTGTTTGAATTTGAACAGCATTTCCCCCCACAGACAGCAAGAGAGCATTACACGTTTCCTTTTTCTCCTCTGTAGCCCATGCCATAATTCACAAAGGAGAAGGAAAAGGCAGCAGGTACAGAAAGACGCTGCCTATGAGACAGGCTGGAACAAGTCTGCCATAGTCTTACAACCAAAAAAGGGAGGTTTCAAGTGACTGTCAACACACACGGGAGTGGGAAGAGTCGGGATGGCATAGTCACACCTTCTTGTTTGCAAGAGAAAGGCAGGGCAGCACTTTGTTCCCTGTGGAGTTTGAACAGCTGAGCCTCAGAAAGGTCAGAGAGATTACAGGGGTAAGACAGGAAGCGTTTCAAGAGGTGGTGAAAGGCAGAACGAGATACTCATCCCTTTAAAACACAGGGAAGAATATCGTTTCAGGGATAACATGAATACTTGCCACCAAGAAACTGAGGGAAAGCAGTGGATCAAAGAATATGGATGAAGCAGAACAGTTTGCTCTCAATACAATTCAGATTTCTTGGCCAGCTTCTGGGCAGAAGCTTTAGGGGCCTTCATAAAAATCTAATTAGAAAATAACATCTCTCTCATGAATTATTAGCTCTTCTCATATCTGGTTGTAATACATTAAATTAAAGTCACAAAACTAGCAAAATATACTAAATCAATTAAAAATGAGATTTTTATGTCAATCACGTGCTATTGCTTCCTTTTAAAACACTTAAAATAAATGTCAGTTTATGCCAAGAAGCCTTTCTTGAAAATACTTGCTTTTTCCCTACAGGAGTGTTCAAAATTTTCTGAAAGCAATGAAACATGGATTTTGCCTCCTCTTTAAGACTAAACAAAACACAAACCAAGCTGTGAACAGTTATTTAAAAAACCTGTCTTGTTTTTTTGTTAGTTTTCCCCTATGTATTCATCTGTATGTTCCCATTCACTTAAATGTGTTGATACTGCATTTTTACCAGTGAAGACAGATTTGGCTTTGATCCATAAATCAGATGTATACAACTGTAACTTGTTCACCCTTTGCCCAAATTCTGAAGTAGATTCCTTCCCAGTAAACATTTTCATTCACTTTGCACTCATGTAAATGATTGTATAAAGTGCAAAGGCAAAGCAGATCTTCACCTGTGCATCTCTGCAAGAGCCAAGTAGCTCTAACTTGTTCACACACAGCTCCCCTAAAAATGGCATGGCCACGTCTTCATAATTTCAAAGCTCCAGCTCCCTGTTTGAGTAGCAGCTTCAGATCATATAGCACAATTTGAAATCTTGGCACTTGGCTTTCAATAATTCCCTGTTAGATTACTGTCTGTGGAAGAGCATATAACACAACTGCTACAAATGCTGGGAGCAAAATCTTCAATAACAACTTAGCGCATACGATAACTTTCCCAATTTCCTGCATCTACACAACCTATCTCTTTACTCTGGTCTGTAGCAGCTTGTTTCTTTATTGAACATCTGCCTTGGGATCCCCTGTCATAAAAAGTAATAAACACATCAATCCAAAAGAAAGAGTATTGCATGGCCCAAAACTACTTAACCAATCAAATTGGCAGCTGGTAGCATGAAACTAAAGGGATAAAACTCAGAGGTGCTTTTTATACAGAGTATTTCTAATGATATTACATACCTGCTGCCATTTTGCACACCTAGCTGCCTGTGTGTGCTTCTAATAAGTTAATTATAGTTTCTAACCCCCATTATAGATTTCAACCTTTGTGGAAATACCAAGCAATGGGATTAATTTGTAAATCTGCTATCTCGCTGATATTTGACAGCTACTGCTTTGATTCTCCTTCCTACAAAGTACAGATGGATCATCTTGGGAAAAAGGCATTCTTTAACTAAATAATAATAAAAAAGCACAATAAAAATGCCTTGTAGCTTATTATCTACAGACCCCACAACTTGTAACTGCGACTGTAATTATAGTTGTTCTAGTTTCCCCTGCAGGTTTTGCTAAACAAACAAATGAAAAAGATACCCATAAGGAAAACAAAAGCAATTTATGCTCTCCAGTTATCATAATATAAATATCCATAGATTACTTACACAGAGAGTAGATCAGATCTAATCTTTCACTGGAGTTTCTTGTAAATTAGAAATTACATTTACTCCAGGTGTATGTTTTTTGCCCAGTTCAGACCCAGCTGTAAATTAGAGCAGTTTTGCCTTTTGGGAGAGAAACCTCACTTGTGAAATGTGTCTTATTGACTGTGTATAAATTACCAGCAGCTGATCCATGAAGTAGATTTGAAGGTAGAACTGCCTATAGCAACTTTCTTTATTGATTGTAGATTGATATTCAGTTGATTTTAAAGAAAAGCAAAACAAAATAAAGCTGCAATGTAACTGCCTACTCTTTGTAGAAATAACAGAAACATTATCTCACATAATATTGTGAATTGACAAGCTCTTTGTCCAAGGACACAGACTAGTATGTCAGGGCCACCTTTCTCTCTTCGTGTTCTGCTTCCTTGAGTTTAGGAAGGTGGAGAGGGGAGAGAGACTATGGTCAGCAGGCAACTGAACTTCCCAACACCCACACAGCTGGCTGCTGTGATGGTCATGTTCTGCTGGCTTCTCCTCAGAAGGGACAATGCCATACCACTCTCTGCCACATTGTAAACTTCTTAAATCTAAATATACGCCCAAGTCCTTTGCTGGTGTGGGGCTGATAAGCTCAATACCCAGCCCGAGTCTACTCAAACTGTGACAGTGGCTATCAGAAGCAAACATGAGCTAAGAATGTGCATCCATTGTGAATAACTCTTAGAAGCTTGAAAAATGGTAGGTTTTGTATTGCTAAAGCACTTTAAATAACATTACCCTTTATTTATAAGTGTAAAACAGAAAACCCTACTTTTCCCAGGGATGAGAGAAAGAAGTTTTGTGAACAGCAGAACTAATAAAGCCTAATTTCCCATGGATTCAAGTTCTTTGTCACCAAAATCCTGCCCATACCTCTTCACAACAGCCCTACTCTCTCCATATTGTTGTTTCCTCTACCCAGGACACAGCCCTGGCTGTGACTAACTTACCAGCTAGCTGCTGTGATGGTCATGTTCTGCTGGCTTCTCCTCAGAAGGGACAATGCCATACCACTCTCCTCTTTGCCACATCGCAAACTTCACACAAATTTCTGCACTTTCATCTCTGATATTTGAATTTTTGTTTCATATTTGATTAAAGTTGGCCATAAATTCAGAAGTCTTTAGGACAACATTGAAAGGAACAAACAACAAAAACACCTTCTTAGACACTTCTCTCGTTTTGGGAGAAAGAGTGAAAAAGCATTAAAGCAAGCAACAGAGCCTGTCTTCCCAAGTCAAGCTTGATCCCCAGGAGTAGCAAAGCCTTGTTCCTATAGATGGAAGAGTCAAACTGAAAAATTTCCATGCCTGAGTCTGATTCCTCTATTAATCACAAACCACATTAACTTATTTTCTCTACCAAAACTGCTACTTCCTGCAAAACACCACAGTATACTCAAAATTGTGGAGCAACATTACCACCTACCTTTCTGCCTTCAAACACATCCACCAGCTTCTTCCAGCCTCCCATAGCATTTCTGGCTCACTCTACTGCCACAGACTCAGGGCTTCCTCTAGGGCAGCTGGGAAAGTAAACAGAGCTTGAGCACAGGTGCTTCCACTTCCTATCATCTAGACTAACAACAGCTGTATATAACCATGTCCATCATAGTTCAGGCCCAGAGCAGGGTGGCATCTTGGACATCAATGAGTTGCAATTTTCCTTGCCAAAGGGAACCATTCCTGTGTATTTGATGTCACTATTTTGATTCCCATATAAACCTACACTTTCATGATAACCAGATTCATGGTTTGCACAAGGAAAACTGAGGACATAAGGAGCTCACTAAAGCAAAAATTACTGTTTTCACTAAGCCCACCCAAAATACTTACAGTGCAGATAGCATTATGTGATATCAGTGACCTATCTATAGAAGAAACTACTAAAGCATGCTCACCAGCATAGAGTGCATAACATGACAAACCACTCCTTTCTAGAAGATATATCTCAGTTTTCTTGTAATAGAAACAGTCAAATGACAGTATTTAAGAGGAGAAACTGCTGTAATAGTAAAAGATTATACACCGATACAGAATGCACGAGGTTAGATTCATTCACTGCTGACAAGTTCACTTCTATCCCAGATTCTCAATTCCCGCCTTTAAAAGAAGTCCTTCCTGCTCCTTGATACTAATACTTTTTATACAGCCCCACAACATAGACCTCACTAAATACACAACACATGGAAGCTAGATGAAGTATTTAATATCTAATTCCTTATGAAATCAGCTGGTAGATAACTGGTATTTACACACAACTGCTTCTATTCTTTGGGACAGTTAATTTTGATGCAAGTGGTTCCTCATTAGTATTTAAGGTGTTTTCTTTTCCCTGATTACATTCTCTCTAAAACTGCTGGCAAGGCCACTTTCATGAGGAAGGTGGAACTGCAGTGCAACATTTAATTTCAAAGTATATTATTAGGTGATGGGCAGGCAAAATTACTTCACTAGGTGTTTATCTGCCCTCCTAATGGACATAAAGTCTTAAAACCTTTCTGTGTATGACATTCCTATGCTAAAGTACATGAGTTTCCTGAGCTATTGAGTTTGTCTGCTTTTTAGCATTGGGCATGGCACAAAGATTTATGTTGCTCTGTGTGACCATACCAACCATCCATCACTATTAGTTACAATAAAATCTTTCCCCTTGTTCTTAAAAGCCCTTTGAATTAGATTCCATTATGAAGTTATACCACAGATGGTCAAGTGCTTGTGAACACAGAGAAGGCAAATATTCTTCAAAAGCACCTTTGTGGTCTATCTAGGTTTCTACGTCTGGGAGAAAGTCAAGAGACTCAGATGACTAAAGATGAATTTCCTCAGCCAAATCTAGCTACCTGAAAGTCAGACAAGCACATTACTTTAGTTGTCCCTAGAGTCCATGGGAAGCAACAGTATTCTTCAGAGACATTTCATTTTAACCTGAAATAAATACCAAAAACAGGTGGAATGATTAACCCTCTGGAGCCGCTTCTTGCTCTTCCTTTGTTATGGAAACTATCTCAGAATATGGACCTAACTGTCAAAAGAACTTTGCTTAGATAAGATGAATGCACAGTTTCCCCAGTGGCTTTAAAATTATGGTAACCTTGTATGTAAAAAAGAAACAGATAATAATATCTGAACAGAATTCATAAATATCTGAACACAATTATGCTATTTTAAAAACAAATGTGTGTCATATTGTTCTACTGAAGATGGGGAAATCATACTAAAAGTGAACAAGGCAAATAGTTTTGCCTCTCACAAAGGAAACAGCACAGGCTACCTCTCTTTTTCATCAGCAGAATTTCCTTTAAAGTAGTTAGACCTAGATGAGAAGACAGTACTTAATTTCTATTCAGAATGAGAAATACAAAAGCACATTTAAACTATGCCAAATCCTTCTAATGATGTGTCCAATTGCACAGAGGCTACACCTTTTTCACCACCAAGCCCATCCTATCACCCATCAGCTTGTGTTTACATTTATTGTTGCTCAAGCTGCTACACTAAAGCTACATGCACACCCAGTACCACCACCACTAAATGCTATTAATGGGGCAGGCTGCAACAACGGAGATTGTAGTTTTGCTCCTAACAGGTACCTATTTTACTAGCATCTCTCTATTTGCCACCTAGTGTTTGAATTTGTGGAGTTCCCTTCCATTCTATTCAGCTGTTACAAGAAAGCCTAGATACTTGCTTTTTACATGAAAGCTAAAACAAGACTATCACAGAATCACTAATTTCCAGAACTTGAGGCTTTAAGTAAAATCCTAAATTCTGTGTGCCCTTCAACTGACAATAGGACATTAATATGATTTGATCACAGTGTTACTGCAAATCAAACCCCTGTCTTCCAATACTATCCTTGTTCTTGGATTTAGAAAATCTACACAGAATGGCCTTAATTGAGACTTCCCATGTCACAGAGCTACTAGAGCCTTAGTCTCTGCCTGGACCATTAAGGGTTCATCATAGATTAAATACATTCTTTTATCTATAAGAGTAGATCTGAATCTTCTCCCCTCACCTTTAAAGTATTTTCACTTGCCTGTAGATACACAAGGACAGTGAGGGGCATTGGAAGTAGGACAGGTTTTAAAGGAGTCCCTCAGGAGTGGGTTGGTTCCTGTGTTCAGAGGCTACAAGCAGGACAAGCAGCTCCACTGGACAGGCATAGTCCTTGTTGACATGCACTTGCAGGAGCAGGAGATATGCAGTCAACAATACCTTGACCACTTCTTATGTAACAAACACACCAGAGTCTAAAGGGATATTTTTTCAACTTTAAAATATTGGTTGCTCCCCATCCTCTGCTTGCTCCAGACTATGGGCACCATTCCCTGACAGGGCAAGAGCATCAGCATTGCTCAAGGACAGGCATAATGAGATATGCTTGCATACAGTGGCTTTGTAGTATCAGATTTTTCTGCATTTACTCAGTTTTACACCTGTGTTTGGAAGACGACTGCTTACCACTCCCATGAAAACAAGGCTCTTGCAATGTGGAAAACCCCTCTGCTGACTTCAGCAGTGGCATACCCTCAGTATGTCTCCAGTTTATTTTCGCTAGTTTGATCTGGTTTAAATTGTAAGAACATTATCCGCTATGATCCTCTATTTATTTATTTTTAAACCATACATATTAGGTGTATTAATGTTTCATCAACTGCTCTTACTGCCCCATTCCAGGAAGCCCCACTGCAGTAAACAGTGGGATCTTCTTCATCCCATATGTCAACAATAGCTCTCTGAATGGCTCTTGCTACCTGTCTGTGAAGGAGTTAAAACCCTAATTTTTCTATTGCATGGCACTTTGAAGATAAAATCCTTTTATTACAGTGAGGCTCAAACCCTTGGCTTGCACCAAAGTTGCTCAGCAGAGCGTTTGGTTTTCTCTTTACATCACATTTTAGTGAATGTTGTGTTTTATAAGATAAAATGATAAATGGCCTGACTTAGATGACCGGAGGGTATCTACTTTCCTGCTACTCTATTTAAAAGGTTTCTGTGAACATTTTACACACCTTATTGTGTGACTGTGGCTGTCTAATAGCAAAGGAAACAATAGCCTCTGATGTCCACAAAGGCAGGGCATACCACACAGGTGCCATGTTTTACAACACCACTATATCTTGTCATTCAGAAGTGCTCCCTGAACAAATTGCCTGTCATATTTAAAGATAAAATCTGACAGTGCCAGAGCTGACAAGTAGTCCTCAACCCTGACATACAACACAGAGCTGAATTTTGCTAGATTCACTGTAGATGGATTTGTCTTTAGAGATTCACAGCAAAGCCAACTGCTGGCAGAGCAGCAAAAATTATTTCAAAACATTGCTAAGTGTCAGACTTTATTAAATGGTTGCTTTAAAAAGGGGGGGGGGGAAGCTTCTGTGTTAGCTTTAGAGGAGAAATGTACAGAAATGTTTTTACATGTTTTACTGCTCCATTAAATAATGACGTATAGTGTTTCTAAATAATAGAAAATACTGCAGTACATTTCAGCAAATGTATATTCATTGCTTCTAAACACTGGGATATATTTACACTACAGGAGCTTAAATTCTTTTATCTTTTACCCTGTGAGGCTCTGCAAGATGTGTACAATAAACAGAAAGGAATGACACAGCATAATTACCATAAACTGCTCAAGTGGCTACTGGGGAAATTGGGAGGGTAAGTAAGTACTATTGCTTCAGGACTATTTAGCCCCAGCAATACCAAAGGGAAGGGAGGATTTACCTTGTGGAGTTCTTAAACACAAGTGGCAGAGGCAAAGGCAGGCTGGCAGAGGCAGGGACTACTCTGCAGGCCTGTTAAAAGTCCCAGCCTGTGACTGCTTTCTGATCAGCCCCTTTCAGTCCTGTGCTGGGCTTCTGAGGGGGTACAGAGCCACAGTCACATTCGTCTGCTTAGGCAGCTCTTTGTAACCCTTTATGCCATGTTAGATCACTGTACAATTAACTCCTTCCTTGGCCACTGAATTGAAACATTCGTATGGGTAAGGGCAGAGATTTTTCTCCTCCTGTTCATCAGTCATTAATAAGGATCTACATTTGCTGTCATAGAGGGCAAAACAAAGAAAGCAATAAAATATTATCTACATTTCAACATGCCGTGCTGTGTCAAATAATTTCACCCATCTCTGATGCTGGGATGTCTCTACATACCTATTCCCAGCCAGGAGCTGAAGAGAGGTGAAGGGAGGCACCAGGAGCAAGGCCTGAGCATAGCTGGCCCCTCCCCACAGCCTCCTTCCCGCGCTGCGCTCCAGGCCAAACAGCCAGGGCACGGGGGGAAGGCGGGAGAGGACATCACCTCCCACGGGCATTTAGGGGCAAGGCCGGCTGCAGGAGGTGAGTGCAGGAGAGAGGTGAGCCACAGCAAGCACAAACAGCTCACCGCTGAGGCACCTTCCGTCAAGGAAAGGGACCCTCACCATAGAGCAGAGACCAACAGTGAGTGCATGAAAAAGCAGGGAGAGAGCCAGAGGATAAAAGGGAAGAGATCTGCGTTGCCTCCCACCACGAGTGAGGGCAGGAAGGTGAGAGCAAGAGGGCTGCAGCCCCGTTTCTGAAAGGGCTGTGGTGCCACTGTGCAATTTGATCTTCTGACAGCCTGGTGTTAATGTAGAAGTCCAGGCCAGGGGTATTATGCAAGTGTCCTGGATATCTGAAATGGATGATTGACATCAGTTAAGCTAGGGGCACTGACTGGAGAGCTTACTGCTACACCTTGCATGGAAAACTGGCATGTGCAGAAGGCTGTGGAATTACAAAACTCAGAATTAACTGGTCAGAGACAAGCAAGGTCTCAGCTACTGCCCCCTCTCCAATTTGTATTTCAGCCACTGGCCTGCCATGGAAATCAGGATTTGAATTCAAGAATAATGTGTGAAAATTCCAGGATGCCCTGGACTTTCTGTGAATCAGGAACCTCAGTGGGGTATACAAACCAGCCCTGCTTTTGTTAAGATACACATGAGCTCAGTGGGGGCTCTAGTGCTCTCTAGCTGGTGGGATCTCCCCTCCTTGACACTGTGAGGGCTACTGCCCAGCAATGGTGTACTCTGTGCTGGTGAGTTGCTAAGCAGGTTTGCAGCTACCATGTGCATAGTCCCTGCAAAGTGCAGGGGGAAATAATACCTCTGAGAGTGATGAAATTCAATGGAGATGGAGCCCACTGTCTCCAGTATAACCACCTGTGTCCAGCCCTACACCAGCCCCTTGGCTGGCTTATGCCATGGGACATGTTAAGCTCCAGCAAAGGTCTGCTCAGGTGTGAATTCTAGTTGCAGTTCTAGCTTGATTTTGACAGGCCCTTCTGAGCACCTCTTCTACTGCATGTCTCATCTGCCTCCCTCAGCTTTAACCCCAGGGACGGCTCTTCTGTTTTTCACCTGTTGGATAAAAATATCTGTTGCCATCACCAGCTGCACTCAGCACAAAAAGAAATTAACTCAAGTCTTTACCAAGGTGACCCACACAGAGACACTTCTCACTGTTTCCAATACAAGAGCCACTTATGTGAGCTGCATTTTCTTTCTCACAAAACTTATCTGTAGCATGGACTGATCTACTACACTAGAAAATGCTCCCTGAGTACTATACCATCCTGTTTCCTACAAAGCATGACTTTGCCTTAGAAACAGTGTTAGTAAAAGATGTAATTGTCATTCTCCTGGGCTGCATCAAATCTTATTTAAGGATGGATCTCCTCTCAATTTCTCTTAGAGGCACTTTACCCGAGAGAGAACCAATCCATTATTGGAAGAAGATGTTTTGACCCCATTAGCTGGGCAAATATGTGTTTGAACTAGAGACCTCTGAGCATCTTCAATCCAAGATGAGCTAGCTTAGGCTATGGTGTCTAGAATGGATGCATCCTCAGAGAACCCTTTGCATCCTTCTCTGTACCTAAGTGCAAGTGCCAAATGCACACTGCAGTAGGCAGCTGGGAGATCAGTGTGCCCAACAGGTGACTGAAATGAGTGAACATGAGGGTGTGCAGATGAATAAAAAATCCTGAGAGGTGCTACTTTGGACATACACTTTGTCTAAAAATCAGCATTGGAAAGAAATTCTGCATGATTTATAATTCTCATATTGGCATGCAATAAAAATCAGTGTGCAATATGGAATTTTTAAAAAAGGCTGCTCTGTTCTCAGCTTGCTTCATGCAGGTTTGATTCTAGCTAGCCCTCTGAGAATACCAGACCTGCAGAATACAAGTGTTTGTAACCTTTAAAAGTGGAAATGTCATAACTTAGTCTTACTTAGTTAATTGTGGCCCTGACTCTAATGAAAGTGCTGTTGCCCAACAAGCTTTGCATTACATTGATTTTTTTTTTCTATCAGTTGGGAGTTCTGGTAAAAGAACAATAGATCTAATAATATCAGCAAAGAAAAGAAAGCAAGGAACAGTGAGCTCTTCAAAATAAGCATGTCAAGCCACAATCAATTTCTAGATTTGAAATTATGTTTTTAAAATGTATGCTTAATACAAGACCTTGTTCTATGCCTATCAAGTCAAAGCTTGTATGGTTTAAAGCTCCTGAATGACTGCTTTATCAGGTAGCCCAGAGTTAGGCCCCAGAGGTTAAGCAATAAAAGAGAAACAAAAATAACAGTTTCTGCAGTTAGTTGAACCCAGCAACAGCATTTACATCCCTATGGTTTGAAATGCCAGAAAGCCACAAGGTACACTGAAAAGCTATGAATTTGCTAAGTAGGATTTCACTTCCTCTTGTTATTAGAGCTCATTAAATTTATTAGATGTTAGTAAAAACCTTGTAAAGAGACAACATGAAGGGTTATAAAAGAGTGCTTTTTATTTTCACCCTAATAATTAAGAAGAAACTAGGAACAGGATAATAATAGAAACCTAATTTATGAACAGCCTTTAGTTCCAAAATCTTTGTGACACATATGCAACATGTTTCACATGTACCTTCTGAAATGAAACATAATTATGCACAGAGAATATAATATAGATTAGACAAAAAACTTGCATGCATGCTATCTTTAGTAGACAAGATGATTCAGTTAAACTCCAAACTCATACTCTTCATTCACTGAAAAAGCAAGCATCGAGACTGATATAAACTTTCCCTACTTCTTTTTACCTATTTACAATCTCAAAGTGGTTCTTCTGGTTTGAGCTGATGGTTCTTTACTCTGAATATCTTGGAATGAAATCCCCAACACTTTAGAAAATGTTTAGTAAAAGCTACTTCTAGTTATGACTGCATGACTGCAAAACAAAGACACTGGCTGACAGATAAATTGCACACCTGCAACTTCAGCAATATAACTTGAGATCCTTTAGTTCAGAAACAAAGTCTCATAACTGAAAGGAAAGGACAGCATCTTTTAGCTATAGCAGGGCATACAACCTTTATGAAAGTCTTATTTGCAGGGTAGTAACTCTGTGTAATAGGGTGATACAGTCTTTATCATGAAAGGACAAATACAAGTCCCTCTCCTCAAAGGGAACGTAGGTTTCATGACTGTTTTTCTACAGAAAGGATGGAATTAGGCTAAAATTCAAAATCGAAGAAGCAATGCATCTCAATTAGTCTCTGCCTCATTTAAGACAAGCTGCTCTTAAGTGCAGAGACTGGCAGGAAGACTTGGTCTTTCTAGATATATGTAACACATTTTAAAAAGAATTCTATGAAATGTTTCAGAATAATACTTGTTTCACAAAGGGGTCTCTCTCCAGTGACTTTTGGTTAAACTTTTTCTAAAGCCAAGGAAAGAATGTTCTAGGCTAAGAAATTAAATTTCTTACCTCTTGTTGACTCTAAGCTGAAGTATCTGTGAATAATGCTGTCAATTCTTTTTTTGGCTTGGAGACTCCATTTCACCCTGGCAGGGAATGACCTGGCCTCTCTTATTCACACCTTCACCACCTCTTGGATGGAATCTAATACTGCACAATAACTTGGGCACACAGCCTTTGGCATTAAGGGAACTCCAGGTAACACAGAGCACTGCAGTGCATCTCAGCCACATGGACATGTGCACATCAAATTGTTCTGCTGTACTCTACAACGGTACTCTTCAGGGAGCCAAAGGAAATTTGCAGTATACAGTCCTACCCTTGTTTTATGACCCAAATCTGGGGTACCTTGTACTTTAGGCTATCCACAGCCCTGATATGGAGAAAACTGATGATAACTATTCCTTTGGCACAGTAGAACCCTCCATAAAACCTGATGTGAGTGGGAGATAAAACTGTGAAATGAAGTTCCCTAGAAACAACAGACATCACAAACCTCCCCACCTTTTACTCTACGTGCAAGACATATCTCTGATATTGCCTTAACATGACTATGTATGTTTTAAGTCACAAACTCTACTGGAACAAACATTCAACAAACAGTTTATACACTCAGACAGGTTGATGCAGTGCTGGTAGGCACTGAGTTCCTAGTAGTCATATAATTTATCAAATGTGGTATCAAATGTGGGAAGTGTGAGGTTGCACAGCCAGAAAAAGACTTTCTAAACCTACTAGCACAGCCATAAATTTTTGCTGAAGGAAACACTGTTACAGAGGTAGAAATCAATCATGTCCATTTACAGTATGAGTCTTACCAAAGTAACAGAAATTAATCTGCCTTCCTTTACTAGAAGATTTGCAATATAACCAGATTTTAATTCTATTAATTTAAAGAATAACAATAAATTCCCTATGATCTCTTTTATCTATTTACCATTGTTAAATTGTCAGTATAAGCAGATGAGGATAACTATACCACCTAATTTGGAACTGCAATTCACTTCAGGTAGAAAGAGATGGCCCACTGGAGAGTAGATTCAGACCAGCTCTGAGTCTGCTGCTTTGAGAAGCTCACCTCTTGCTATAAGAAGTTTACAGAAACTTATTTTCTCATGTAGGTACCTAAAGTTAGATGGTGTGAAAAACACACTTCTTCCATGCAGTGCAACAACAAGGTCTTGAACACCAGACCTAGCAACTTCTGGAGGACAAATGATAGACAAACATTCTTTAAGTGGTTTATTTTATAAATGTCAGTAAATGAGCAAATATATAACACAAACTTAAACATCACCATATACCTTTCATTATTATATAAATAGTCCCTAATAAAAATTTCATATAGCAGTAGCAAATAAGCAAGGAGCAAAAATATCCTAATAAATTGGTGTGAAAATAAATGTACTTGGGAGAATGCTATCTCACTTTAAAGTCATGTCAGCCTAACAAAGAACACAACTTGCTAATAACATTACTGTTAATACTGAGATAAAAGGGAAAGAAGGACATCAGTGGATAGAAGAGAAAGAACAGCAATGAAAGATCTGTGGAATGCTTTGAAAATGTTTAGGTAATAAATTATTGGGATGTTCATCAAAATAAAGAGAAAAGTAGTGCTCTCTGTAAAGTACTACCAGACTAGCAAATAGTTACCAGCCAAAAGTGCTAACAGGTACATCACCAGCACTCCAGTTTGTTCCAGCAATGCATCCTGACCTTGATAAATAGCACCCAAATACCCACAGGGTATTTTCTTAAGAGTTTCCTAGTACAGCAGTTATGCCACCATATATGTGCAGTGGACTTACTAAAAACAGAGCTAAAAGACTGTGAATTGTATTGTATTATACTGTAATATATACTGCGTATTCTCCATGGAATAATTTAATACTTCCAGTAAAATTTACTTTTCCCATTGAGAGCTCAGGGACTTGTAATGTAACTAAAAGAAACACTGTAAAGATTTATCAAACATTAGGAGGCCTGAAAGATCTTTATTACATCAGATGTGTTATTGTATGTTATGTAATTAAGTCCTATCTTAAATACGACATGAGGAGGAAAGATTCCAGCTCCACTTTCAGATATATCTTCGGAGAAAAAAAGTTCCACAAGAACATCTTTAACCTGTAAAGTGAGCTGATTAACTGGAACTAATTGAGACACGCCAGCAATGGACAGTTATGTACACTTGGTTCCAGTGTCAGTAGTCAGAACCCAGCTGCCCTTTTAACCTCTGCCTCAGTTGCTCTGTGTAAAGCACCCTGAGATCTTAGGATAAAAAGCCACTTTAAAATATTACTACTAGTAGATATTAAATTTTCTAGTGAAGCTTTTGAGCAAAGGACCTTGGAAAATTTCTTCTCATTCCATATACATTACAACTTGATGGACAAAATGAAATAGGAAAAAAAATGGAGGAAATGCTTCTGAGAATATACAGGAGATTTCACTGCACTTATTTTTTCTTTTTTTTATTGATGTAGACATTCATCTTTCAGAAGAAACCAAGCTTCTCAGGATGTGCTGGACAGCTAAAAGCCCTAGTTATACATGCTTAGTTTCAAAGTTCTGTTACCTCTCAGGGAGAGAAATCAATGTATACTACATTAAAAACAATCATCACAGCCCTTTAAATGATTGGATAGTTTAGCTTTGAATGCAATTCAACCTAATAGAGGCTTTAATGGCTTTTGACAGATTATTCCACTGATCAAGGGACATGTATGAAAATAACTGCCTACCAAGCCCTGATTTGATTTTAAGAAAAGAAAACTGAAGGTTAATGGTAAACAGAAGTTGATCACATTTTCACTGAAATAACTCTATCTGACCTGTTCTTAGAAGCAGTGAAATAAAGGATAATGGGAATCCTATACACCTGACTTTTTACTTTAGCCTCTAATCAAGAGGACTAATCAGACCAAGATGTGTTGGCATGAAAGCAAGTATCTGATGATACAGAGGGGGAAGGAGAAAAAAAACTTCTGTGATTAAATTCTGATTCATCATGGACAAGCACTGTAAAACCAGAGGACTATCAGGGGATACAAACCATAGCACAGTATGTCCTTTTCTATCACGTGAATTATAAATGCTATCTCCAAAGCAACAAGAAGATAAACCATAGTTTTCATGTCATGCATGAAGGGCTCACACCCACACATCAGCATTTTTATGTGTTAATTTTATCAGTTATTTGTTGCCTTTTGTTTGACATGTTATTCAGCCAGTTCTGCAGCCTTACTATGTACAGTCTTCTTGCAATTGTACAAATTAGCTGCTCTTGTTTAACGAATGCCCCCAGGCTATAGTGAAGTGGACAGACAAAAGTAAATTAAGATGCAAGGCCAGCCACGCTGAAGGCGATCAGTCTGTGGATGTAAAACAGAAGAGGACAGGAGCTCTATTTAGGGTTGTCTCTGCCCTTACAGGTGGGGTGAGGTGACAGCCAGAATTGGCCAGCTTGGCCATCCTCAGAAACATTGAATGTTAGTAATTTTTGCCTGAGTCTTTCATCACTAACAGCTAATAGCTCCTACCCTCCTACGTTAGCTTAGAGAAGGGCTGAGCTTTTCAGTCTGCTGTTGGGAGTGCACTGGTTGGGTCTTTTGGACAAGGAACCTCACGGCAAACAGTATTTTGTTTGTTTGTCTGACCCTTCCCCACAGCAGCTCACTGTCCCAGTGGGATAGTTCAGAAGATGAGCTGAAGCAACTTGAATCTCAAATGGGAAACACATGTTGACTGGAGGTATTTGGTCCACGGAGGTGTAGTTGGACAGAGGTGGAGGTTGAAGCTGGGGATGAGCATTTCTCATGCCTCCTTCTACAACAGAACAATCACTCTTCCCAACTCTGTAACCTTCGTGCAAGAAGACAGTGGTCAACTCCTAGCAAAAAGCTGAGGACGAGTTGTTGGGGGCACAAGGAGGGTCAAGGAGCTAACATTAACTTTGCACCAGATGGTAACGATTAAGGAAGACATCCTGACCTGTACTGTACAAGTTGCTGTTCAATGACTCCCATATGAGTTCAGCCAATAAAGCTGTTGCCTTACATCCCTTGCATCTCATGTGCATTTCACCTCTCCTCCCCCCTCTCATCCCCACTTAGACATTAGCTTTTGGGCTAGTTCAATCTCTGCTACATTAGCCCAAATTCCACTGCACAACACAGTGCTAATGGAATGGCACTACAATAAAAGAGAAAGGTGCAATGTCCACTCTTAACACACTACAGTATTTTAGCCATCTTTTATGATGGATTTTAGTATTCTTTTCATATCTCTTTTTCCTATTATGGCACTGGAATCCCTGAGTCTGTCCCACATCACTAAGTCCAACATGATTTTAAAGTGAATTTTACATCACTATTAGTGAAACTAATACTGTATGTGGATAATAAGGCAAGTGATTTGGATATTTATTGTGTTGCATGTTAACCATCCTGGACAGTTTCCAGTCAGTGATTACTCATAGCATTCCTATTTAAACTTTAGATAATCAGAACCTGCTGTAAAGCTGAGAGCATAGGCATGATGCCTTTACAATCTACTGTATCAAGATCAGTATTTTTTATTTACACAATTTTTTAAAAAGAAGAAAGGACCTACAGGATAAAATATTTTCATGCATAGAGATATGAAAAAAGCACTACAAAAACATTTATAATTACATTGCATAACACAGCATTTTTCTATCAAATACTTAAAAATGGCCTTTACCTTTCATCCCCCAAATTACAGAAACAACAAAAGTTCTTTATTTTCTGCCAACATTTTCTATCAGTGTAAAACCAAGTCTGTATCAGATTTTTTTATAGAAAGCCCTTGCCTCGAGCTTTTCATTTGTATTGGTTCCATGTTTAGTCAGTAGCTTTTGTAAAATTGATGAATATTGTCTAAAGGCAAGTGCAGACAGGCAAACAGATCTGTATCTTCTGTAATCCATTTAGCCTGACACACACGTGCAAGTGAACTGTTTTACCTTAATTCTTTCATGGCTGATGAAAAGTAAATGTAAGCAAAGTCATGAACTTCACCATTTAAAAAGAATCACTGAATCTAATGTTAGAAGCTAATTTATGCTCTCACCTCTTCCCTGAAAAAAACTGACCTTGATTCTCATGCCTCTAGAGCATCCAGACTTGGCAAACAGTTGCTATACACAGAACATCCATTTGAGCCTGTGTCTTCCAGCTCATCCAAAATAGAAATGGGTTACCTAATGCTGGAATATAAATGGATTGCTACAGCATCACTGTAACATGAGCTAAATTATAACTATTTGAATAAAATAGACTTTGAAGTACTTGTCTGCTTCTAGTACATAACCCAAACACAGCAATAATTTACACTGATCTCTCAGGGTTTTTTTAGATATTTATCTTTAACCATGTTCTCCTTTTTGGGTACCCTTTGGCATACTACATGCTTCAAATAGCTCTATCAAGCTTCCTCATGTCTTTGCTATCAATTGCTGTGGGCTTTGGAGATACAAAATCTTCTAATACTTCTGTATTTCAACTGAACTCAATCAAGTTACACTAATTTAGATGATGGGAGACTGGATGCAACACAGAGCCTTCATCCCCTTTAACCATTTGATTATTGGTATTTTGCCAGTCAGTCTCAGGTCTTATCCATTCCAAAGATGTTCATTTGTCTGTGTCACTGCCTTCCATGGCTTAAATGACTGCTGACTGCATGAGGCTAGTACTAGTTCAGCCAATTCACTAGCTTAAATTTTCAGCATAGCCAATTCTATTAAAGCTGCAGCAGTCTCCTAATACAACAAAATACTCTGTTTTTTCTTTTCACTACTGCTGGAAATAATTATTTGCCAATCATTTTTTAATAGCTATGCCTCAACTTAAGCTACACACTACAACAGTGATGTGCCTTCTCTACCCCTTATGCTGTGAGACTCATTTCAGTGCTGTCATCCCCATGGTTTCTAGCAGCACTTATTAAACACAAAATAATCATAAAGTAACAGCATAAACAAACAAACAATTCCCTCAAATACTGTTAAGTCTTACATCATTAGCTTATTTGAATTCATCTCACTCATTTCCAGAGTTGAGAGCTGCCATTTCAAAAGTGGAATTCCTACATCTTTAGCTACCTTTCACTAAGTGATCTCCAAAGTAAACAGTACTTAGTGTGGCATTAATCCAAATATGTGCCATTTGCCCACTGTTAAAGCCAGTTTTAGCTAGTGCAGGAAGGAAAAAGCTATGCCCGTTACATAGTATTTCAAAATGTTAACAGATCTGTGGTGCAAAAGACAATAGAAAAACACATGGATCATACATGGATAATGTAATCAAATCTACTTCAAGCAACAATTTATTCTTCAGAAAGTCTTTACATTCTACTGGGCAGCTAACCATTTTTGCAGAAGTCTAGGACTACAATGAAAATGCTTGATGCAGGCCTTCACACTTTTGCTGGCATAGTTCTGTTAAAGGTGTTAAGAGGTGCAATCTCTACTTGATATAATTGTCCTGGCACAAGCTGGTAGGTGTGGACACAGTTTTATACCACTAAAACCGAATTTTTGCTGGCACACCTTCTTTAGCTCCAGGGAGGTCTGGGATATTTTATACTGTCAAGAGTACAATTTTGGGCAGTATGAGCCTAATGTACACACAGAGCTTTGCCAGTACAGGATACTGGCATGCTCTGGGTGAGCCTGGCCTCAACGGTGATTTTAAACAGAAGATTAACACAGGAGGCATATTCATTTCTTGGTGGCAACATCAAGCTCTGAGTCTTACTGGTTTCTTTTGCAGAAGTAATACAGACTGAATGCTCTTTCACCGTAGTATGGCTTTCTTCTGCTTTTTATGGCAAAGGCAAAGGCATACACACCAGTTCAAGTTAAAAAGAGCAACTTAACCAAATGAAAAATCTCTCTCATTCAGGAGTCCAACATAGAACTGTTCTTTTTATGGCATGGTACAACAAAACAGACCATAAACTGCCTAATTTATCTTCTGGTTTTGTTCCATTAGATCTCACTAGATCAACACAGATGCTGCAATGCCCAGTACCACACAACCTAAATCTAATCTGTCAGGGGACTTGATACTCCAAATGGAAACCCTTTAGCTTTTTTGACAGTGCAGTGGGAAACTTGGCCTGGGCACAGGATTCACAGCAAGCAGAAACCAAGTCATGGTTAGGAATGAATTTTGAGTTCCAGTGAGTCCAGGGAGTGATGATTCACATCAGAAATCTCTCCCACTGCTACTCAATTACCATGAGAAAACCAGCAAGAAAGTCTTGGGATCTATGTCAGGATGCTCCTACAGAGTTCCTCATCTAAAAAACATGCTCTAATGAGGAGGCATTGCATAAAGGACTTTCTCCACCACCTCCTGCACCTCTGTCTCTGTTAGTGGATGAAGAAGTCACAGCTCTATTCTGAAAATATCCAGCAGGCTCACTCTAAGCTGGCCTCTCATTAAGATGCCCAGATCATAGATTCTGCTTTGTCATAGATGTGAGCTACTCCTTGTGTTGCTCAAATCTGGCAAGCCAGAAGCAGTTCTAGGCTCTCACAGAGGCTGAAATGTAGATGCCAAGGGAACTTGTGGAAATATGGGTATCCATGGGTTGTAGGGTCAGTAGGAATTAGAATGGAGGAGGAAAGAACTGAGGCTGGTGTTCCGGACTTGAGGTCCAGGTCTTAAAAGACACCTGTTTCTGTTAATTTGGAGATTTGTCATTTCCATTATGAGACAGAAGCTAAGGTACTGTAAATCTGCATTGACACATAAAATAACACATGACCAAGGAATCGTAAAGCTGAAAAGATTTATGTTAAACTAAAAGGCTTCTCTCCAAATGATGAGCATCAATAATTCTAGGCTGGAAGGTCACTTGTTATTCTACCCACTGAACAAGATTTTGTAGATGAGCAATTACTTCTTCAAGATCATATGGCAGAGGCATATTACATTCATCATCTGTCCAGAAGGGATGGCATTCTGGTTTCTGGTCTTCTGGCAAGCTCTCTGCTGCTTCTGACTGGCATCTGAAAAGAAAGGTAAGCAGATGAAGTACTTAAGTAAAACTCCATCAAGAAACTGAATACTCAGCAAGGATACATTTGTGCATTGATTTAAAGAGAAAGACGATACTAAAGCAGAAATATCACATCTTCTCACCAAATGGATTGTTCATTTCCAGTGAAGTTGATTTCTGTTGTAGGCTTTGTATTTTCTATAGGGATTTCTCAAAAAGCCAATCACAGAGAAAACTCAGTTAGTGTACCTTTATACGGTGAATTATTTTTTCATTATCTCAGCTGTTATTTAAAGCATGTGATTAAACCATTATCAGATTTAAATGTTTGCTGGTTTCCAACATATTACTAGATTATTGAGAAAGATTAAACTGAATTTACTGCATTAAGGTCAGGGGGGATAGATTAAACAATATTAAAGAAGCCAGCCTAGGTTTGTAGATTCTGGAGATTTACAAGTGTATCAACCTGCTTAGCTCTGAAAAAGGCAATATAAAAAGAAAAAATTCTATAAAGATAAATGGAAATGGAGGTTAATAACAACTTCCAATGATGAATAGGTGGGCAAAACTTCAATAAAATTAAATTAAGAGGTTAGTGTTATGTTAGTCCCAAGAGAAAATGTTTAAATTACAGTGTTTTTTATTAAATGGATTATTCATCAATACTAGTGAAGTCTAATTATAATATTCAACTGAACTGCAGCCTGCAGAGGAAAATTCTTTAAGTGGTGACCATCACATCTCTCAAGATTAGGCTGTACTACAACATGCTGCACCAAAAAAATTGTCACAGTTCAAGGAACATTTCTTCCCTCTCTTTTCTCCTCTCCTCCAACAATTTGCATGTTGTTGATTAATTAGCTAATGTTTGCAATGGGACAAGACAAAGAAAAATGTTTATCATAGAATCCTAGAATGGTTAGGGTTGGAAGGGACCTCTGGAGGTCATCTAGTCCAAACCCCTTCAGTTGGCAGAGACATCCCCAACCAGATCAGCTTGCCCAGAGCCCTGGCAAGCCTCCCCTTGAATGCCTCCAGGGATGGGAACTCAACCACCTCCCTGGGCAACCTGGTCGGTGTTCCACCACCCTCGTGGTGAGGAACTTCTTTCTAATATCCAGTTTAAATCTACTCTTCTCCAATTTAAAACCATTGCCCCTTGTCCTTTCACTTTGTAAACAGGTCCTCTCCAGTCTTCTTGTAAGTTCCTTTTAGGTACTGGAAGGTCACTATTAGGTCCCCCCGAATAATGGTCATTAATAATGACCAGAATTTTGGTATAAACTGCATGTCTATGTAGTTCTTCAAAGAGGTAACAAGCAAATTGTAGAACATTTTATACATTTTATCTCTTGGAAGACATTTTTTAAAACTCACATTCTACAAAGCACATAATTGTAAACACTTTAAAGTTGTTTTACACATATTTGTGTCTTTTATCTTTGTAAAACGAACTCTAACACTATTGACACCTGCAACTTCCTTGTCTACACTGTCTGCCTTCTGGAAGAGACTGTATCCGAATGAAAGATGTCTTCTTCTCTTGGGAATTATTAATGGCAGTGTAATCCCCATGAGAAAACATACTTCAGCTTTACACCCATGTTGGTGTGTGGTTAATTGCTGCACCAGCATCCTGGGCACTCAATCCATCGTACATTACACTACAAGGACAGTATTAACACATAACATTCCAATATATCTTCAGCTCTCCACATCAGCCCCTGATAATAGCATCTGTTAACATGCACTAAGTACTATTATGTAGCACATCACTTCATAAATAATAAGATTAGCCGACCTCAGGGCCCTGGGAAGAGTAATGTGTTTAAATGTTCTCATTATTTATTTAAAACAAGAATTAAAGGAACAGAAGCTACTTGTGACAATCCTCTTAGCATAAATATTAAACTGTTTGCATTGATAAGCTGCACTGTACAGAATAACAGAGGATTTGTTTTGCTGGCTGCTTTATAATAGTTGTTAGAGCAAATGCAGTTTAGTGTATGAGTTCTGAGAGGTACTTAACTGATTGTGCCATCACGTTCTGAAGACATTTCCCAAATTATATAAAGGAACAGGAGAAAATTAATATGCAGAGGAAGCTGAAACTAATTACAGCACAGCTCTATAAGGCTTTTACAATCTTGCTTTATTTTCCGTCTTGGCACAAAATAATACACTCAATTTGGGTAGTGTAAGATACTCCAGTTTAAGTGTTTCAATCTAAAAGTGGATAAATTAACCATGTAGAGATTATTGCAGATAACAAATCAAGAAGCTGAGACAGTAAATACTACAAGCATGTTATGTGGTCTGCAAAACTCAACTCATAACAATAATAAACATTTTCTCTTACAGACATCTGCTATTAACAACACAGTTTTCACTGAGAGGGAAAAATATACCAACTTTTAGCTTCTTCACCGTTTCAGAGCCCCCTTTTTTACCTTTTTATGTCTCCTTTTCCCTTGTGCTCTCACACAAATGGATCAACCAACTTCCCCCCCCCCTTTTCCCCCAGGGCGTTTGTATTGCTGTCACTGGTCACAGTGATGCTGTAACTGGACAGCCCATGAACAACTATTCTAGCTGCCACTGTCCCTTCTCTATTTTTCATACCAGCAGAGCCCTCTCTGAAAGGTCATCTCACAACTAGCAGGAACAGCAGTGAACATTACATGTTTACATTTCATGAGTCACCTGTTTTGACCAAAATTATGATCACTATGCTCGATCTGTTGACATTAAAGTCACCAAACCTTGCTTGTACTTAAAGATACAGGGCTGGGTTCTAGGCAGTCATCAGTCCACCTGGCAAAGTATTAAACCACTCACCTGAACCACAAGCTTGGATGCAACCATCCAAATTAATGCTTTCTGGCTCAGAGCTAGGGTGCATGAACAGTTCTTTCCAGATGAGTATATTACTATCAGTTTAAATAAATTTCTGTGGGAGAAATTGTTCCTACAAGGCCTTTAATTTCTAGCAGAGTAACAGACCTGAAGATCCTGCAGAAGGATAGTGATATTTTAATTGGAGCAGAACAAACAAAGGAATTTCAATAATTGCATAGAATTCTTTCAAATTCCTTTGTATTTGCAAAAAGATAGTTAATATAAGTTAGCAATAAGGATAAACAGAAATTCTGTCCTTCTTCAGATGCAGAAAAATTTATGAGGCTCCATATGGGAACACTGCAAACATGGAAGCATGGTGCTAATCAGGAAGTCCCAGGATTTTTAATATTGTAAGTTAATGAAAATATTACATATCAATTAAAAACTATCTTTTGAGTTAATAAAGGCAAATCTCCAAAAAAAGACTAGAACTAATCTATGCGTACTGTATGCATAATATGTGCTAGGAGTAGAAATAACACGTGTTCTGAGATACAGAACAGATGCCAAATCAAGAGGCACCTTGCATACCTTATTTGCAGCAGAACTGAAAAACTGCCATGATATATTTCAGAGCAATTGAGCTCCAACACCTTGATAACACATGTTCACCAACATAGTATAGAAAGGAGGACTTGTCTAAAGATGTGCATAATGCCCAAAACTCCATGGTCCTTCCTTTCTCGCTCAACCAACCAAGACCTGTGCCAGGTTCAGCTAAAAAAAGCTCAGTTTTAAGGAACAATCAGGTCCTGTTGCAATGCACATTCTCACTACCTCTGCCCTGTAAACTTCACAGATTTTTGATACTCTTTTTGTCAATTTTTGCCAAATGGACTTTGCTCATTAATACTTATCAACAGCTGAATATTAATATAAGTTAAACTAAGTCATCAACAGCTGAATATTAATATAAGTTAAACTAAGTCATCACAGACATTTGTATGCCTGTGACTACATGTGTGACAGCATATGACACTGACTTCACTATAGGCAGATGTACATTCATTGAGATAGACAGTTGCCTGGCTCTGGTCCCCTGGGCTACACTGACATTTTGAGGATCAGGGTGTCAGCCACATTAGAGGACACTGATCACAATGCTAAAATTAACCAAGCTAGCTAAAGTGTGTGTTAATTATGAGTATGCAAGCAGTCAATAAAAGGTTAATGCAAAAGTCAAAGGATAAATTTATTTCAGTATTGCATCACTCTACTGACTAAATGACTAACATTATGCTTTGTTTTTAATCAATATATTTTACAGTAATGCGTGAGCCATTGATTTGGAAAACAGTCTAACAGTTAAGTTTTGCAACTACTAAGTATCAATATACTGAAAACACACTTTTTTCAGAGTAGATACTTTGTTGTTCCATTGTCAGGAACAGGAATGCATACGAGGCAGGAGGCAGCGTGCTCTGCTGATGAATGTGATTAATGCAATAAGAATTATTACCTAGGAATCTAAATAAGGTACTGTGAATTAGGGTCCCTGGATTCTATTGCAATGTTTGTCTACTCCACAGCAGTGTAGTCAAATCAGATCAATAGGGGTCAATTTGTGGCTCACAACTGCAGAGGCGTGTTAAGAGTGAAGAGACAATCTGAATAGTCCTGGTTTCTAGATGGTACTAATTTAGCTGCCTGTGCCTGACAGTTCAAAGACCAATGGAGAGCATGTGGAATAGCACAAGGTAAGTCAAGGACCACAGGTCTGGCCATCTTCCCCGTGTACTGATCTGGTCATAAGGGAGAATGGGATATTTGCTTTGTATGTTCAGAAGTACACCCTCACCCTTACATGCTTACTCCAGCATTCCTGTTATTATGGTTTATTGGGACTTATTTCCTCTCTCCATTCATGCTAGAATAAAGGTGTTCCTGAGCTGCTCTTCAGAACCTGAGAGTAACTTTTAAAGCAATGGCGCAGGTAAAAACAATGTTTGGATTACTCTACTAAGATCAGTGCATTCATTAAACCCACTGCATTTATAGAAAGGATAAAATGAGTTTGTTTCTACATAAGAAACTTGAAAAGAGAGTGCCAGATTCAGAAAGGAACTGAGAAACATCAGTTAAATTTTAATCCAAGAAAAAGCGCATGTATCAGCTGCACAAATACACAAGTACAAAGAAAGATGATGGCATGTTAGAAGATCTTTCCTGTCATCTTCTTTCAAAATTCAATAATGACTTGTGCCACTGAGGCATTTGGCCCTTACTACAGTGACAAAGCTTACAGTCATTTTAAATTGTTAATACCCTCCAAATTTTGAGTAACAGCAACCAAAGCACCTGTGGAGTCCAACTGCAGAGAGTTTTCAAGTGGTGCACCAACACATTTCACATATATTTGTAGAAATGTAAGAAAACCTCACAAAATTATTTCTAAAGAACGTTTTGCTTTGCCTTAACTGTAGAAAAAATAACTTCAATTTTTTTGGCTACAATATTAAATAAGATCAGTAAGAATATACTTCAGTTTTTCTACATTATGTAGCTGACAAACTATGGGAAAGGATAAAGATTTGCTGCACAGTACATTCAGCTACAGAGCAGGGATTGTAAAACAAAGCCCAGAAACCTCAGAAACATTCCAGCTCTAGGTAGAAAGAATGGAAGAAAAGAGGACACAAGAAGGTGCTTTCTCTGATATATCAAGCTCTACTGTGGGTGAATTAATAAACAGAAATCTATGCAAAATACACTTCTGATGACCTTCCTCATTATATCCACCAACTCCACCCTGCCAAAAGGAATACCTAGTAGATGGCACTGCAGCAACTGCAATGCCATGGAGAAAAGTGCTAGCGTTGGTTGTGTGGTGCGAACTTGACTTCCCCAGACAGACCTTTTCTTCTCCTTTGTGGCTTCTGTCCAACAGACCTAGAAACTGGTCATGAGAAAATCAGTGTGCCTCCTATTCCCACAAGAGTATGGCTGTGTGGGGCAGCCTGCATTCCATGTTTGTTTGACTTTTTAATTAAGTAACATCACTACTCTATATAAAGTGTAGAGGGTAGGGAAATCCCCCTGAGAAACACTGAATAAATAACATGGCATTTGCTGAAAGATGAAGTTTAATCCAATTTAACCTATAGGTCTACAAATTGTTCCCTTCCAGCCCTGTTTCTCAGATGTTTTTGTTTCCTTTTTTAAAAATAATATGTATACAAGCAATGTATCCTGAATGTACGAGAAGTGCATTTATACATATTTATATACACACCCCTTCATACCAAATCTTGCAAAAAAATCCCACCAGCCCAAAAGAGACAGCATTTAGGAGGAAATTTTCAGCACCACAGACATTGATTTAGTTATATACTTTTCATGATCAGCAATGGGATGTGAGTTATTCCCTCTGTGCTGAGTATATTAGGCTTTGACTTCAAACAACATAGAAATATATCAACCTCAATATAATTTATATTTTCTCAAAAGGAACCTAAAATGCTCTAAGCCTTTGCTGAGGCATCTGATGTTCCAGTCCCCTCTGCTGCACTCTGTGATCGGCTGTTTTATTTTACTTGCTGATCCTTGCTTCCCTATGATTTTTTCAGACAAAGAAACAAAATGTCTGCTATATACTGAGTATAAACACAGCTGACTTGTTTTCCCCAAAGTATTGATTTTATGCACTTTTAAAATAACTATTTTCATTCTGTTTGCATAATCAGCTGGGGCATTGTTCCTCTACATTTGCAGAAACACAGATGGAATTGCTGATTTGGAGCCTTTGGAGAGATTTTACAGTATTCTCCAGAATCTAAGCTTCTATTAAAATAAGGTTTCAAGCACTTCTGCTTGTGAAGATAGCCTGGACAATGTAAATTGATGCATGGTTATCTTGTTGAGTCCACAACCAGACAGACAGACGCAATAGCACCAAGGGAGCTGTGAACTTCCCCCACTTATTTTATTGGGTGTTTACTTGGGGCCAGATGCTCCCCTCTGCTGTGCAGAATGGTGTTAAATGACTGAGAAAAAGAGAGGAAAAGGAAATGGAAATATAAACCAACAAAGAGGAGAAAAGGAAATCTCCTCAGCCTGCTTCCCAGGAGGCTACAGATGCCCTCCCCTACCAGTATTAAGACTGCTGGAAGATGTGAGGCTGAGCCATCCATATGCCACATTCTTTGTAAGACCCTGTCTTTTCCAAAAGTATATCAGTGGCAAAGTTAAAGATGCTTCCAGCATCATTTACTGTTACACTTCATCATTTCTGTTCATTTATGTGGCTGTCATACAGTCAAGGAAAAATGTAAATATAGGGTGGTTTTAGATGGCACTACTGGAGGATGGCCCTTTCTTTCAATGCCCCCTCATTTAAAGTAAGCAATCTCATTTTCCAAAGAACCCCACGGTTTGCAGGCTCTGCCATTCTGCAAGGAAGCCAAAACATTTTGCTTGTTGAGTGTGCATTTGTCCATAAGACAACTTTTTCACATTAATAGAAATCAACTGCTGTATGACAAATCCCTATTTGTTATATGTGGAAAGTAAAATCAAAAGAGACATGGCTGAATGCAACTAACAGCAACTCTATTACTTGATCTTTAAATCTGACTGGACAGAAATGGGCTTCCAGCCCAAAATCCTTCCTGCATCACTCCTGTAAGCTGCTAAAGAACCCATCCTCAAAACCCCACTGCTTCCACCAAGAGCAAAGCAAGGTGACAAAGAGAGGGCAGCACTTGGGAGCAGAATGGAACTGCAGACCTTAGATATTTGTAGCAACTGCTGTGCAAGAAAGACTGCACAGATGATTTTACACAGAACAGTCCTTTGCTGCTGCAGGTTCATCAGGGAGAGATCCTGCTCCAGAACCCATGCAGTCTAGCTGCTCTTAGACTCTTACCACAATGGAGCTTTCACTAGCTTTGCTCCATTCTATGAATCTGCATGTTTCATTAGCCAAAAGGAAACTAGGCTAGACTCACAGCAAGCACCATATGGGAAAGCCAATCACAGGACTAACTCTCTATTTGTAAGTTAAAATTAAGATTGCTTATGACTATAGCTTGTGATATAAATACACATGTGTACACATATACATCTCTCTCTGTATAATCGATATATATATACTCACACACATATACAAAAGGAGCTCACTACATTTTCTATCATGAGATACAGCCTTGAACTCCTATATGGCTCAGGGAACAACAAAAAAAAGGTTTATTGTATTGCAGAACTACATTGTCTTGTTGTGCACCTTGGCTGTAGCCTGCAACCAGAATGTTCATAACACATATTGGAAATAATACTATAAGAGCAATGCAATCCTATGGACTAAAACACAGTTTCCTTTAGGTCAACATGAGGTCAAACAGAAGCAGGAGGGAACAAATAATAGGGAAATGAGAAAAGAGATGCGAGAAAGCAGAGAGGCTCAAAAACTGGAGAAAGGAGTTTAGGAATAAAAAAAAAAAGAAAGCTTTGCGTAGCTAATCACATTTCAATCTCTGCAGAATTTCTCCATGGCTGCTGCTTTATTCAGTGATATTTTATGGAGAAATCACTATAAAAACACACCACCAAGAGAACTAGAGAACTAGACTTGATGTCCCAGGAAATGCTACAGCACAAATAAAAATCATATAGCAACAATATATGCCCAATGTGCTGCTTCTCTACTTCTATAAATGGAGTAAATATTTCTGATTACCAAACAAGATCTCAGAATTTTTGTTTACTCTTTGCATTTCAAATAATTGAAACATTGCATTTCTACTTTAACTTCCATCACCTCAATCTGGTGTGAATAAGCGCAGTTCTTTACTTATTTTTAACTGCATTAAGGGAAGAAATTCTGTGTGAAAGTTCAGTATCACTATACCTCAAAATGTTGCAATTAATGTAATTCTGCAGTATTTTTAATACCAATGATGATTTAAAGTTATTAGACAGGGATACACTTTCCTTTATGGAATATAATTGCATTCAATCAATTTAAACAGACAATAAAACTATGTGCACCTGATCCTGCCCTACTTTCACAGACATTATTTCCATTAGTGCTTCAAGAAAGAGCAAGATCCTGATCTATAACATCCCATCATTGGACCTGAATATTCTCAGCACAATGACGACTTTTGCACCCAAGTTAAGTACCAAAATGCTACTAGTAGGTAAAAACTAAAACATCCATTGCAACAAATGCATATAGCTCTTCGTATCATTTTCTCTGGTGTAAAGAATATTTCTAACTGCAATAGCAATGGCTTTAAACCACAGACTGGCACTTTAGACCTTTTGGTAGTGCCAACTTACTTGCTTTATATGCTATGATATATAGTCCTGGCTTTGAGATATCTCTCACTACTGATGCTTTTGATGTTTTGTTCCCTTTTCACTTTAGGATGGAAAATAACAAATAATGCTGATTTCTCATCTTACTCTTGAATTCTTCTGATGTCTATCTTCAGAACTCTCCTAACATCCAATTTATGTCATTCTTTTTCTTTCTTATGCTGTGAATTTGAAATGAAAGAAGGTAACATAATATCATAAAATCTACGGACGATTGAAATGGCCTTCGGAGTAAACTCCAGACTTATTCCTAAAACTGTCTTGCCTCAGTAGAAAATAAAAAATTGCTTTTCAATAGATAATGCAACTACTCTTGAAATTCTTCTTGGATCAAGTTATTGCCATAGGGAACACTCTAATGATAATAAAGTATATGGTGCCAATGCCTTAAGAGCAGTTCAGGAGGGTTATTTTGTTAGTACTTGCAGGACAATTCAAATTCATTCTCTTAACATTTATGTGCTTCCTCTTGATGAATTCTTTATTATTAAATGGCTACAAAACCTGAAGTTTGTTAATCAGAGAAGCTGATACCTGCTGTGCTGCTTGACCTGCAATGGTACTCTCACATCATTCTGTCGTATCATTCCTCTTAAAACATCACATCAGAATTCTGAAGACCTCTCACATTAGTTAATTAAGGACCTCACTCAATCCTCTATCAGGTTTGAGCAGAAAGCAGAGTCACATATTTAAATCTCATCTAGCTCAGAAGAACTTTCAAATATATTTCAAGTTCATCACAGGCTTAAAAGGTTCACTGCATAGGGTCCCTCCAGATGCTCTTCACATCACTGCTCGATGCACAGCCATACATGTCTATGTGATTAACTGCAACCTTTCTTAAGAACATGAAGTAGCCATCCCATCCCTACCACATCCCTGGCACCACATGGAGCCTCTAGTCCCTGTGCTGCACTGACTCCTTCTCTCTAATTCACTGTGCAATGGCCATGAATCCTCCATGTGTTACCTCAAGTACTGCAGCTCCACCACACCATACCACCAGTGCTTTCCAGGGATTTCTACCAAGTAACCTACACAGTAGCCCCACCATCAGCTTCAGATTCTGTGGATAATGCTGTAATTTTTTGAGCCTGAGAAATACAGCTCTTCTCTTGTTGGGTGCCCTAAGCCATCCATCCCTAGGTACTTTCTGCAGATTCATGGGAAATCAAGCTATACATAGGGAAAAGTATTAGTTTCATTACTCTTACAACAGCCCTACTGTTTTGTCTTCCTTCATTCTGTGTCTGTTAAAGAACAGTTATTTTTTATTTTTATGAAAAGTGGATGGTCTTGGCCTTCCATGTGTTTTATTTTGCCTAAGAATGTTGTATTTCAGACTCCATTTTTCCTAGTTTATTGCTTGCCAACCAAGCTACATTACACTTATTCATTTCAATGAACTCCTGATGAGATCTCTTCCTATATTACAAGAAACACCACTTCCCTGAGCATGCAACAGACCTAATATCCCTCCTACCTAGTTTGCTAATTCAAATAATATTGTGATTATATATATAATTTAAAAGGCAAAGTACACGTTCACCTTTTTCTTTGCTGAAATGCCATTATTCCAACCTGTCCTAATGCCAAGGAATGAATGTAAACTTTGAGGGTTTTTGCAATAGGTACATAATCCTCTTCTGTTTGGTGCAAACAGGAGGTGTCCTTCCTTCTTTTTTCCTTTCCTAAGTACTCCTGAGAAGTTATTAATTTGTAGTTTGTATTTCTCAGATATGTGCAGTTCTACAGGGAAATTTCACGTGCTCCCTGGGTTATTGAAGTGCCAGTAGGAGCATCTAGGGAAGTTAATGACATTCCTCAGCAAGACAAAATGCCCTAGACTTTCTCCTACAGAGTTTGTCCTCTCCACTCTCACTGTAGCTTTTCTAGCATTTCACTGCTATTGAGCACATAGAACACTGCTGCCTGCCCAAACAGTGACTGGTCTGGATTAGCTACTTTCTGTTAACAGACACCAGGTTGATCTCCATTTTCCAAGCCTTGATAACTTTACCAGGCTCAGTTTACATAATGTTGGCTTATCTGTCTAGCCAGACTGAAACACTGGTGAAATCACACTCTAAAGCAAGTTCTTTTCAAGTTCTTAAGGATGCTCTATGTACTTCTTCCCTGCCCCCCTTTTTTTTCCCTCATGGCAAGAGATTAGAAAAATAATATTAATTTACATTTGTCTCATAATTTACATCAGGTACTAAACTTCCAGAGGTATTTGTGACCTTAATAGTGGGAAGGTTTTGAATTCCTTCATGTGGATACTGTTGAGATATGAAAATTTATAGGCTTAAAAAAAACCCCCTTGTTTACCAGTCTGCCTTGTGTATTTTTTACCCCAGGTGTTATTCTCTGCACCTCTGGATTTTAGAAACCAAATAATCTTCTACCAGTGTAAAAAACCCTCTTGGTAGAAGTCAGCTAGGGCTGTGCCAGGAAGCTTTTAGCAGTGTTCAAAGCCATTTTTTTCTCCACATGCTCTAGAACATACACACAGAAGAACAGTATCTACCTTTACACACAATCAGCTCCCTCAGAGATACTAATGTCCCACACTATTATTAACTTACGACAGATAACTGTGCTATTAACTTATAACAGACTGAAGAACTCATTGGCCTAATAATGTTGATTTGAATTGTGGAAATTATAAAGACTGTAGGGTGCCAGTATCATGACAAAGGAAATGGAGTGATCCAGGTAGCCACAGGCCCTGTAGCACATCATTAGGCTGCTACAGGATTCATCTGACACATAATACAAATATATAAAGCATGCCAACCAGTATGTTTTCTTTGGAAAACAAATCTTGTTGGACAAATCCTTCAAGATAACAAGTTCAGTTACTAGAAGTAGCTATGGAAGAACAGGATGAATTGATTTATGCTAGCAAGTAAATAATTTTTTTTCCCAAGGAGCACTGAATGTCAAGAGAACATACACCATAAGTAAGTAATGGCTATCAAGTAACATAACGATAAGCATCAACAGGGAATGACTACTGAATGGTGACCCTCATAAGACATTCCTCCAGAGGACAATACATTTGTCCAGTATTAGTCACATTTTCATCAGTATTCTGAAAGTAAATGGCAATGATTTGCTACTTGACAGTTTTTGCAGACAGCACAGAGACTGATATGGTTAAAAAACATGTGGACAGGACCTAGCCCTGCCAGGTCACTGAATGATCAGGACCAAATGTGTTATAGAACTACATGCAGTGATAGGGAGAAGGATGACTGGAAAATTGATGAGTTTGCACTCAAAACCATTGCAACTGAAAATAATGCAGATATTATCCCAGAAAACTCAAAATGAATTCCTAGTATAATACCTAATCCTTCTGCATTTCACTAGATATACAAATATGAGGGTAACATGGAATAACCTTGTTTCCAGCTTTTCAGAAGTACATCAAATAGAGCACAGAAAAAAACCTGTGGAGACAGGTGGGAAATACCTAATAATGATTAGCTTAATTTGCTTCACTTATTAGATTTAAAACTGATAGACTGAAGGAAAAGATCTTGTATGAAAGAGCTTTCTTATCTAGGAGAGGAAGCTGGAATTTGAAAAAGAACCCAGAGAAATTCAAATATGCCTGGTTTTTTACAACGAAGTCAATCACATGCTGAGACAAACTATTAAAGGAACAGAATATTCTTCAATTCTGACATCTTCAAATCAACAGAAGATTCCTGCCTGGACACCATGCAGTTACACAGCTAGCACAGGGATAAAAGGATAAAATTTAGTAACTTGTGATAGAAGTCAAAACAGCTGACATAAAAATCCTAAATACAATGATGCTCCAACTTTTATACGACCACTCTTTAATGAGCTTACTTTGAGTAAGACTTTGTAATACATATTGCTGCAAAATCACACATTCTAATTGGAATGGGTACTCCAGGAGAATGAAAGAAGACAGAAAACTTCCATTGTCAAAGTCCCCAAAGTATCAATTTAGCCTTTGAACTCAACACCACTATGAAGAGAAAAATCCTGATGCAGGGAATAAAAACCTTTAGAAGCATCCATATTCTCCATTCTCTTGCATTTGTTATAGATAAGTTTAAGTCTCACTTCTTAATATACATAGGTTTCACTGAAAAGAGAATTGCCCCAAAGGTGTACATACACATATTTAATTAATATTGCAATTTGTCATTGCAATTTGTAAAAAGCATTCACGCTATAACAGTGTAAGTAAACAGCATGTTTATTATTTCATTTATTTTGTCTCTCTTAAAGCTTCCTGGAATCACCAAAACATACAAGGTCACCCTGAATCAAAGGACATCATCTGCTTGTTCAAAATGTCATTATGAAAGAACGAGGAAAAAGCAGCTGTATTACAACTCACCTCTCCAGCTCTCACAAACAAACTATTAATGGAGAAAGTCAGTCCTTTACAGTGCATTACAGGACCAAGGTCACCTGGGAAACCGTAAGGCCTCACTGGCTACCCACAAGACCAACTTGATTAGCCCCAATAACCTCCTGCCCTTGCCAAAGGACTGACAGAAAGACAAGTTTTTCAGCAGAATGCTAACTTGGTGTTCATGCTTTTTAGATGCAGTTATACAACCTAAAGGGTCTGAGATTCATCTGAAGCACTTAGTTTCAATTACAGTACAGTGTTCAGTACTATTGGAATTACTATCAGCATTAGGATTATGTCGATAAGTCAAAATCTCTAAATACAAACGCAGTCTAAAAAAAAGTTTACGTCAAGACTCACGCCTGCTAAAGAAGAGGGCAACTTTGGCATAGTGACTTCTAATTGTCTGTTCCTTTTGACTGCCATAAATCAGGTGATAGGAACACATCACCAGCAAGTAAGTTTTCTTGGGAATAACCTGTAACCACATGCAGACACTTCTAAGCACTCTCTTTAGAATACAAATAGACTAAACACATGCTGTCAATATGTGTATGCATTATGAATTCTCTGTGTTTTCCCTGTACACAATCCTCCATCATATTCCCATAAGAGCAAACACTTTGACCTATTGAAACACAATCAGCTCACTACAGTAAACAAATTAATGAAATGTATGAGAATCCAGTGCAGTTTCCTTCTATATCTTTATTATAGTTGAGTAATCAGTTACATCAGAATGCTGGAGAATATTTCACTGCATTGATGACAGGTTATATTAAACTTCTAGACTGGGGGAACCTCATAAAATAATGTGATATGGAAAAGGGGGAATAAAAATCTCTAGATTGGAACCATTTCTTACACACATAAATAGTTGGTTTCAGGTTCTCTTTATTACATCCTGTGTACTGGTGAATGAAAAGGACTAGGTTCTTTCTGTATCTGCCTTAAGCCCTTTGAAGATATGTTTGTTTGTCATGAATCTATGAAAAGTTCTGTGATTTTCCTCCTATGTTGGTCAGTAGAATTCTACAAGTACAAACCCAAGAATGTCATTTATACTACTTATGGAATTTATAAACATTTTCTCTGTAATGCTCAAAGCTATTACCTGAAAGTAAATGCAGGTTTATGAATTACTGTAAAATCGTTTTACTTAAAGCCCTATACAATTCATTTAAAGGTCTAATTATAAACAAGTAAGTACACTTAACTCAGCATTACCCTAAAACAGTGGAGAATTTAGAGAGCTTGTCATTTTGGTAATTTTTAAATTTTATTCTTTTTCTTATCTTCAAATATGCACATATTTATATTTTTAGGAGTAACTCCCCTTAATTTCATTACTACTATGGATATAGAAAGTGCTTTTCTTTGACTATGGCTAGAATAACAGAAATCATATATACTATCTGCTTTAATTCACTACAAATTTGAAATGAAGTAACAGCTTGCTTTATTAACTTGTGCTATTTCCAAGACAGCTTTCTGCATTTTTCTCCATAGCATTTCATTTAGTTTTAGTTCAGAAATTCTTTAAAACCTCCACACCTAACTTTAAGTATCCCCAATTAAAAATGAAGACTTCATGTTGCAATAAAAGCATATCTTTAGTATATATGCTTTAGTATATAGTATTGCTTTATATATTATAAAAGTATATACTATATGCTTTAGTATATAGTATTGACCTGGAAGCTCATGTGTTTGTAGTGTGTATTTATTTGTGTTCCATGCCCTCATCACTGCTCCATCACAACCTCTCATACTTCCCCTCTAGTGTCACAACAAAGTGCTATCAGAGCACAGGGAATCAGTGCTTGAACTAGTCAAGAACTGGACTTCACTGTTAGTACAGTGCCTAATGCACTGGACAAGCTTCCTTGCCCATCAACCTACTTCTCACCCTTCAGTTATCTCCTCAATTTGGCAATAACAGGCTGTGCCCTTTCAAATCTGAATCTAAACCCACAAAGGATGCCATGGGCACAAGAGAAAATCATGCTGAAAAGCAAAAGGAAATGTAGATTACAGGTGTGCTTAGCATACCTGCAGAAGTTCCAGAAATTTAATTCTGTGATGAGACCAATTTAAAACACTTCCTTCAAAGTTCAGACAGTGCTCTGTCAGCCACTGCCTCTTCATCCTCTCCTTCAGAGATGACAACTGGTTTGAGGAAAGAAACAAGTGTTTTTCATCAGTAATCCTCATCTGATCATCCTGCTATACAGGAGCCTGGCACAAAGAAATGAAGCCTCTCTACTTTACCACAAAAATAAAAGTTATGACAAAACATACCTTTAAGACTTTTTTCATTAAGGGACAGCAATTTCTCACTACTTAGGAGCTGCTGGAACCCTCTGTTCTCTAGAGATTTAATGCTAGAAGGTGCTGAGCATTCTGTTCGGAGTGATGGAAATGGGAGCTGATGGCTCTCAGAGCTGATTGCAGTAGACAGTAGGGATTGCTCATGGTGAGAGTGACAGCTCTACCTGAAAAATGTTAAACCAGGTCCTAACAGCTCAGTTACTGGCTGGCATGCACCCAGAACTGGACAACTAAGTGATGAAGACAAAGCAAGCGTCACATTTTATGCTTACATAAAAAGTACTGCATTTAAAAAGAAAGAAAAAAAAAAGCCTATGCAGTTTATGCTTACTTAAAAAGCACTGCATGTTAAAGCTATGCTCATTTTAAATCATTTATACTGTTTCCACTTCTCTACAGTCTA
Organism: Bucco capensis; assembly: GCA_013396975.1. Lineage (NCBI taxonomy): Eukaryota > Metazoa > Chordata > Aves > Piciformes > Bucconidae > Bucco > Bucco capensis. The sequence continues at coordinate 1,091,370 of VWZO01013361.1, read as the reverse complement.
TTCAGAGACAATGAGCATGGTGCTATCAAACCAACTACTAGAGCTACTCACAGGCAGTTTCTGTTCATAGCACAATGCAAAGAATGCTTACAATTGCTTAGTCATCTTAAATATACCACTCTAAAGTATTTTGGAAATTTTATGACACTATAATATTTTATGTATATGACTTTGTCTAATATTTGCCATTATTCTTAAATTTGCAATAAAAGACTCTTATTTCCCCATTAAAAAAACCTACTGGGAAGCGTGGTCAGTCTACAGCTAGTACAGAATTATATTTCAGATTTAAACTTCTTAGATAAAAAAGATGTATAGTGCAGGTCTCATACCAGTTCTACACTGCCTTAATCAAACTGATTTATCTTCAACCTTTCCTATCAGTTCTACACTAGCATAATCAAATTGACTTCAATGGTTGTTCTTATTTACACCTCAGTAAGGTATTTAAGCTCACAGCATTTCTGACCAGGACTCAAACACATTGTACAAGGATCCAGTAAAACTACAGACTTCCCACTCCATGTGTGTTTTTATGCAGATACATGACACACACACATTTTCAACAGTAATGCAAGTGACAAGAACTGATGCCATTTCACCTGGGTTAGGTTTTTCCCTCTCAAAAGGCAAGGACATTTGGACTGTTTAATGCAGTCACATCAGAGAACTGCACGATCTCTACTTGTAAGAAATTTCAATTAGTTATTCTTTGCTTTCAGGTACTGTAGCCACTAAAGCAATTTAATTCCATCTGACTTCAATTGTGTTCAAATTATAGTCAAAAGGAAGAAGACAACAAGCTGTAAATATGAAAAGAGACAGAAAATCATTGAGAATCATGCCTTTATGAATATTTGATGAAGAAAGGTTAGATCTACTGCTGGTAAATTACAAGAAATTATGTCCATCATGTGACTCTGTCAGCAAAGGTTAATACAAGTAGGTTTGGATTTAGTTGAGATGACAACAAGGATTAAAAAAGATTTGTCCTGTCCTTGCTGCAATTAGTTTTTCTGCTATTATTATTGTAACAGAGTTTATCGTTAGGATTATGGCAACAGAACTACTGCTCAATGAAATCATTTTGTTTTTCATAACACTGTGGCAGTTTTGCAATAAATTTTTCATCTCTACTAATCTACCTCTTTATTGTGCATTTGCTGAAGTAGAGATATAATCATTAACCCATTTCTTGCTGTAACAGGTCTTACTTTGACTGATGGGAATTTTGGGCACCATCTCGTGGGCTGCAGCAAGGCTCACAGGCTGCCCCAAGGCAGCAAGGGAGGAGCTATTGATTCAGAGGGACACCACACAAGACCCCTTAGACAAAACTGCTGGGGACATCTGATCTTGTCTGCAGTAACAGCTCTTCTGAGCTCATGCTGATGGACAACGGGAAATCTGGAAGTTGTTACTGTACATACATTCACATCAATAAAAAGCAAGAGCTCTTGGAAATCACACCCTTCCTCTCACACTGTAACTGCTTCAAAGAAGCACAAGAGAAAGCAGATTGATAATATTTTTCATAGTAAGAATGTGTTCATAAAACAACTAATCAAAAGGAATCAGAAGTTTAAGTGAGTTTAGGTTTTCTTCCAAGATCCATTTTAAATTTTAACTGCTAAGTTCAAATGTAACACTTGCTCCTGTTCTGACAAATTGCTCCAAATACAAAATGTTGCTATTGTGGAGTCTGTATGTTCTCTGCCCATGCTTGAGTTAGAATATATATTCTTAAGAATACATGTTGTAAGTGAAGCAGAAATTAAATTTAGACTTTTTAAAATGTCTCATAAAAACTAAAATGTTTTGTGTAATCTCTTTGGATAAATACATAAATTAAAACTCTGCAAGTACAAAGTCTATTAGTAGGGGTACATAGCATTGCTAGAAAGTGTTAAAAGTGACTGGCCAATGGCTAATTGGAAGTGGCATGGGCAGCACAATTGATAGCAAGCAGTCATACTTTGGTGATGTCCACTGAGAGTTACCTCTGGAGTTCCATACACTTCTTCCACACTTAATGCCGTGTGAAAGAAGGAAATTTAACACATCAGGAGGCTTGCCAGATTATCAGAACATCTAATCAATACCATTGACAAGAATTCTGTCTAAAAGCATTGGGGCAACCCTAAGATACAGAAACAGGCATTCAGGACCTTTGTCAAGACATTACCTTTGACCTAGTGCTTCCACTCCATACCCAGGAGGCAATGTGGCTCCTTTCGTGAGCTCTTCCATCCAACCTCTTTCCAGTTGCCTGCTTTACTAGAATGCACCCTTCACAGTGGCTTTGACCCAGCTAAAACCCAAACAAATAAAAACCCAAACCCCCCACTAGTGCCACAGCCTCTGAGACAGGAGAAACAGCACCTGAGGTCATACAGCTGCCACCCTGCTGCAAGCATCTCATCAGCTGCAGAGATTGGACTTGTGTAAATCTCAGCAATGTCCTCAACACGACGGGACTCAGCGGGATACAAATGGCTTCTTCATGTACTAGGCTTGCTCACAGAGATTTGAGTTACCTGTGGAGCAACTTTCCCACTCTCTGACATACACCTGGTGGTCCTGAAAGACATTATGACAAATTTCCACTCGCCAGATTTAATGCTCTAAAAAGCACCTAGATTTTATTGCTCAAGTTGAAGTTAACTCTGAAAGACAGAAGACAGGGATGCATATGTCTTGAAATACCTGAGGTAGCATTAGGGAAATGAAGTGCAATGGAAAAAAACATTAAACTCATTGTATATGCAACATATCAAGTTTGTTCCCATGTACTGATAATGGCCATCTGTCTCAAAAAGAAAAAAAAGAGGGAAAAGAAAAGAAAAAAAGTGATCAGCCTGTTCTGAAAAGAAACATCTCAAAGCACAAATGTTCTACACAGGAGTCATGGATCACTATATAAACTTGTAAACATGTTGGATGCTCCAAAAAAAAAATCAGAAGTTAGTACAAGAGGAAGAGTCATAGCTATCAGCTAAAATATGCACATAACCCCTAGAAAAAGAATTGTATGTCACAGAGCAGGAAAAATGATTTTGTGATGTTATCACTGACTTGATTGTGTGTTTAGCCCTGAGACCAGGCAGCCCGTGAGAATAATTCTTCTATGTACCATTGCAAGGCAAACCATGGAGCACACAAGTTAGGTTATTTTAAGGACATGGTCCACATTTCACAGCTGCATCACTCACTGACTTTTAAATAAAAATATGAATATTGCTTTATGATTGCCCAAACTGTCACTTTTTCAAAGACTACCAAATGAGTCCCCAGGGACACAGTCCTTTAACTTAAGAATATCTTCTTACACTGATATCAAAGTGAAAAAAAACCAACCTGAGGCCTTCAGCTTTAAAGACAACATAACGAGATCAGAGATTGTGCCTGCAAAGAAATTAACTTATGGCTGATTAATGAAAGCAACCTTAAATAGTAGGCATAGTGCCAAGAACAGGATACTATAACAAATGGGTAGGAAATAACAAGCAGCTTTCAAGAGGCTAGAGCACAGCAGCCTAGAAGAGAAATTTGAGCAGAATAATTCTTGCAAATTTGATCCTAGATTCTTGGAATGACCAAGTAAGTCATATCTGCTATAAAGTCCTCTATAAATTCCCCACTTCCATGTGTCATTATAATGATGTAGATAATGGATTTAATTAATTGCTGGTGAAAAAAAAGAGTTATTATATATAATCCATAATAAAAATTTTGCTTGTTGTTACAGGAATTACCAGAAATAAAAATCTGGTAGACCCTATGAAACCTACAGGTCCTCAGCTGTAGTCATAATTTGCTCCACTTTATGTCAGCAGTATCTTTTGTCTACTGCTGTAATTCATACTAAGTGTCTTAGGACTCATTCAATTACTGTTGCTCCTTCTCTTTGGTTGGCATAATATCAAGCCCCCAAAGAAGGAGCTTCCAAAAGACACTTAGCTGGTCTCTTTGGCCTTTCTGCTACCTCTTCTGGCCTCAAGTATGCTTGGTTTCATGTTCATTCACTTGCTTCTTTAACAAGCTCCCACAGTTCCTTATTACATTTTAGTACATCAATCATTCTCTGATCCACTCAAGAAATGTGCCTTAGTATTTTATTCCACAGGACTGCTAAATTTCCTTTACCATAGTGCTGAGGCCTCAAACAGATGTGAAATACCAGGGCTTTTGTTTTCTTTTTAATTAGCTTTGCATATCTTCAGCTTTTTTTACCTTGGCAATTGAAACTAAAACTTCTCCAAAGATAGAAGTGAGAGGTCAACACACATTGCTGCTAGGATTGTACCTTATTTTCTTCTCCATAAGTTGTTCTTAGTAATTAATGCTTCTGGGTACATCAAGTATATAGCATGATTATCATTAGGAACTGTTGGTAAGTTTGGCTGGGTGCTTATGTTGCCTTACATGACAAAACTAGTTCCATTTTTACCGATCTGAAAGACATTTTTCTTGCCATTTTTGGCTGCTAGTGCTTCTTTGAAATAGCAACATCATAAGCTGGCAGAAGTCATTTGTGTATGCTTTTTCCAAGCCCCACAGTGATATGAATTAACATAAAGATTTTATTCATTCTGGGCATGTCTTTAATAGGCTTGCTGATATTTTCTTACTCTACCTCCCAAACAGTGAGCAAGCTTACCAGTTAGTATCAAAACCAGAATCCTATAGGCTGTAGCAAGGACTGAGATGCAGTGGGACTCTACATGCCCTTTTTTTTTTCCAGCTACAACCCAATTTTCATCTGTTTAAATTTAGTTTAGATATCCAAGTTTTACCTTTGAAAGTCTTCATACTTCCACTTAGAGTCTTCAAACAATTTACCCTTTGCTACTTTAAATAATTCAGCAGAAATGTTTTCAACACTTGGTGTTTTGTTGTACCTTGAATTCCTCCATGGTTTGAACAGTTGTCTCTAAAATGCTGTGAGTTTGGTCATCTGTAATAATGTCAGCATCAGGAAGCTCATGAAAGCTCTTAATTGTTCACCAGTGTTCTTCTCTGCACTATCTAGGTCCTCAAAGACTTTGCTCTGCATCTGCTTCACTCAGCACTGTGACCAAAAAGGAAGACTGGAGCCACTACATGCTTTGAGCTTGTGCTGATCACAGATCCTTGCTAAACTGAGGGAATCTCATCCATTCATTATACACAAAGATTAATGAAAAAGTATTATGTACGTGCAGCAGGGGGTTAGTGTCAATCAGATTAACCATACACTTACCATTTCAAGACATGATAGTAATATTGATTACAGCAAAAACCTTGCAGATTAACTGCAGTTCAGATTGCTATCTTCCAGGAAGATGCCAACATGTAGATTTTCCACAACAGCTGAACAGACTAACTGCCTAGAGCATATTAAATATTACATATTAAGACACTTGGTCATTCTGTGTTTTAAAACCTGATATTCTTTTCCCTTTAAAAAACCATAAAAGCATAATTACATAAAAAATTTTTGATTGAAATTTCAAGAACATAAATTGATTTTTTATTTCTATAGACTTAATTCAATATAAAATCATTATTAATTTCTATAATGTAACATCACTACATTTTCCTCAGGCATACTTAAGTATCTTACCAACCCTGCACTTCAATAAACTGTTAACTCAATTGCACAAACTTCTGCATACTCTGATTCTCACTCAAAAATGTCTTTCACCATGCAGTCATCTTCAGACATGAGTCTCAGCAGGGTTACTGACTCTTACACAGAGATCCATAGACTGCATAAGTAGCCCTGGAATATTTAGCAATCTATGGAATGAAAAATATATGTATTATACTGACATAATGTATACAGAGAACAATTCATGACTTCTATAGGAGGATGTTGGAAGTTCTAGTCGCTCTCTTCAGTCACTGAAATTATCCATCACAACAAAAACCTGCTAAAAATGTGACTGTTACTAGAAATGGATTTTCCTGAAATTAAATGAAGTAATTTCCATATGACCAGGTGATGACAGTAATTTCAGTTGTCTGAAGGAATGGACAATGTGGTATTCTACAAATCAGCTGGCTTTATCAGTGGCTGTCAGAAGAACTCAAAAGTTTGATATTATCAGGGGGGTTTTATTCATCTCAAAATTGCTCATGTGTGGTTTTGTACTTGATAGTTCAAGAAGAAATCAGGCAAGCATACATTGGTTTTCATGCACTTCCTCTAAACCTAATGCTGGACACATGCCTCTGATACAGCTGGTAACACTATGACATGCTGACAAGGAGCTTTTTTCCATCAGTCTCCTATATAGCCTCTGTGCTTGTAGATGTGTAAATGTATACTGTGCACTTCTGTAAGAGCATATACTACATGCCATGTCCTATGACAATTAGTAAAGCTAAAATGAATAAAGCAATCATAGATGAGAAACGTTACACCATCTCTCTTTTGTGTAACTAATGTCTATTTTAAGGGAAAAAAACCCCAAGCTTCACTTCTCATATTAAAGGAATCCCTTCAGAACTGAACCAACCAAAACCTCTTACTTCAGGTCTGTGGAACATGGAATCTAGATTGATGGAATATATACATTGGCAGGTTCTTAGCAGTGATTATTGTAAGTGAGCTCATGCAGCAAACTACATAGATGCAATGCTGAATTGCTATTATTTTAATCTTTCAAATATGAAAATGTTGAAGTGCTAGTTAAATCTTGGCATGAATATGGCTATCCATCATTGTTATGTTCCTCTTAAGACTAATGATTTAATTGCATTTCACCTACATAGAACCTAATTAGTCACTGAATGACAAAATATTTTTTGTGTGTGACCAAATGCAGGATTTGTCTGATATATATCACCTACAGACAACCATTGCAGGAGAAAAGATCATTCCAGGTTGAACGGACACCTATAAAGGTAAAAAAACCAACTTGCTTTGATAACTGGGGGCTGAGAGCATAGAGGTTAATGGTTTGCACTCTATCACAGAATCACCAAGACTGGAAAAGACCCCCANAGGTCCCTCTCCGCTGAGCCACTCTCCAGCCACTCATCTCCCAGCCTGGAGCGCTGCATGGGGTTGTTGTGGCCAAAGTGTAAGACTCTGCACATGGCCTGGTTGAATTTCATACCATTGGTCATTGCCCATTCGCCTAGCCTGTCCAGGTCCCTCTGCAGAGCCTTCCTTTCTTCCAAGAGATGGACACTGCCTCCCAACTTGGTGTCATCCGCAAATTTACTGATGGTAGACTATCTAGATGTCTGTAGGCAAGCAAAGTACTATAGAGACCTCTCATTTAATGGCTTCATCAACAATCTGGAGCAGGTAAAGGACTGCATGCTCATGAAGTTGGTAGATGACACCAAACTGGGGGGGCACATGACTATGAGTCAAGTTGCTCAGGCGCAGAGCTCTCATACAGTTTAGAGTAAGTCAACAGGCACCTCGTGAAATTCAACACAGATAAATGCAAAGTCCTCCATGTGGGACAGAACAATGACATAGAACTGGCTGGGGTATACCTCTGCTAAGAACTACCTGAAGGTCTTGGCAGACAGCAAGCTGCGCACGAGCCATTAGTCTCTCTTGGCAGCAAAGATGACCTACAGTATTAAGGGAAGCATGGCCAGCAAATCAAGGGAAGTAATCTCCCTTCTCTACTCAACAATTTTAGATCACATCTATAAACTGTGTCCAGTCCGAGATCCTCCAGTACAAGACAGATGTTGATTAATGGAAGCAAGTTCAGGAGACAGCTGCTAAGATGGTTGGAGGCTGGAGAACCTGCCCTGTGAGAAGAGGTTGAGGGCATGGGGCTTTTTCAGCCTGGAGAAAGAGGAGCTTGAGAGGAACTTGAGAGCAGCTTCCTAGTATCTATGAGGAAATTAGCAAGAAAATGTTGGAGCCAGGCTCTTCAGGGTGCTGCACAGGAGGAGGACAAGAGGGAAAAGATATAAATTGAAATGAGAGATTCTGACCAGGTATAAGAAGATACTTTCTTCCCATGAGGACAGCCAAGTAATGGAACAGCTGTACAGTCTCCATCCCAGAGGGTTTTCAAGCTCTGACTGGTTAAAGCCCTGAGCAATCCGATCTGATCTCACTGATTATAAAGCTTCAAGCAGAAGGTTGGCCTAGAGAACTGAAGTCTTTTCCAACCTCACTTATTCTACAAACCTGTGAACTAAAGTTTTTGACCCCATCTCATTAAAGATATTTTAAATGCAGATTGTGTGTCTCTTTCCAGAGATGTAATCTCACATGTGCTTCCATAATAATAGACAACTGAAACCTTCTTATGTTGCAGCTAAAAATGTTGACTTATATCCAACTTATTATCCAGGATGGGCAAGAGAGGCGAAAAACCAAGCCTTTATTGACATAAACCAAGACTAAGTGGCTTAAGGTTTCCCGAGTATTAACATTATAATTAGGAAACAAGAGGTTTTGTTCCAACTCTGGGTTTCTTACAACATCCTGCCTTAATAGGATCTCTTGGAATTTGTGACTACTTTAGGCACAAATTGTTCTTCCAAAGAGATGTTGACTTTTGTGGTCTATTAAGCAAGCAATACAAAATTGTACAGTGACGCAAGTGTTTCAGGCTAAGCTGTACATAAATCAGCTCCTTTTTGCTCGGCATTCTGTAGAAGTATAGACAAGATTAAAAGTAAACTTCAGTGTTTTAGAAATACGTGGTCAGGAAACAAAAGCACTTCATACAAGTTTGTTCACTGTTTGATTTCCAGGTGAAAAGATACCTGCCAATCTACAGAGATGGTCCAATTGCAAGGGGATAAACAGAGACAGTCCAGTCTTTTGGGGTGTATGAAAAATCAACGTGAGTTTCCACACCTTTGGATTCTTCCTCCAGAGTAAGTATCTCCCATATACAAAAGGCTGCTGAGGTAACCCTGGACAAAGACTCTACATTACTGTCTGTAGGACAAAAGAAACAGAACCAACATGTGTGTACCAGCAATCACAGCAGAGACTGTTCTAGCTTGCTACAGCCTCCACAAAATCCTAATGGGCAAATGAGGACAAAAGAAAAAGTTAAAAAGAAATCTTCAAAAGACAATGTTTTACAGAGCAGAAATTCCACAGACATTGTGGTTGATTCTGCTGTTGTGCACTTTTCTCCTCATTGGTGTGGAATGACCTACCAAACTCTCTGCTGTAAGACCAAGTTCACCAATAGTATAAGCAAATACAAGCAAATAACAAAAATCTACTCACATCAGAGAAAATTCTGATTGGTTTGCAGAAAAGTTTTCCTTGTCATTTAATGGCTAACATGCTAGATACAAGCATAGTTATCGTTGGCATTTAAACTGTAGAAGTTATATAGGAAGTCAAGGAATGGGTGGATATGCAGTATTTAGTTTAGAATAGCTCTATTCTGTAGTGTTACACATGAAAATGAACCTGGAAATTGCTAATATTGAGAACAACCAAGGGCTCAGCACAGGATGAGTTGTCATGCACTTAGGTTCTTAGACACGTTTTGCCTCATTCCATTTACTACCGGTGGTCCTCATCTATTGGGAAAGCTATCTTGAAAGCTTTCACTAGATATACTTGACAAGGAACTATCACAAAATGTTAGTTTGCTTTTTCCAAACACACCTCTTTCAGTTTGCAGTGCCTCATATTAACACTTACAGTCCTACTCTGCTGGTCTTATTCAGACAGGACACCCATTCACTTTGATATAGTGTCCAGTATTATATAGGAAGCATGTTCAGAATTAATCTATATTAAAGGGTGAACAGCAAATTTTTGGAAAATTCTATTAATATAGCAGCAATATTAATCCTATATGTTTGTTTGCCCCAAAATATTGGATTACCATTGCTTTTTAATACCGACCTCATTTCAAAGTGGTGTTCTCTTCCTACTCAGATTTCACAGTATTCCAGACACATGCCAGTTTCAGCAATCATAAGTGTAATTTTCTTCTAAAATAACCTATTTTAACTGATGTTACATAATAATACATGACTTCCTGTATCTACTGTATGAATGTAGTAAGTTCACCAAAAGACCAAGATGTCATGCTTGTGAAATACTTCTGTATACTTCATTCAGCAAAGCTGTGAACTGCTAAAGACATAATGAACCAAAATTTCAACTTTAAAAGTCCTTTCCACTGGGAACTCATGCTCAGTTTGACAATTCATGAAATTTTATTTGGAGCTTTTAATTGTTCAGTTGATCTCTGCCTATATCTCAGTAATCAAAACACTAGCATTGATTTTTTGACAACTGTAATAAAATATTAGTAATGTGTGTTGAAGTTAACTCTTGTAGGATTCAAAAGGGAAAGAAAGACTTTCTTTTTAAAGTCTTTGACAATTAAAAGGTTTTCTACAGAACAAAAATAACTCTGCTTATAATGTAACTTCCATGTTCCTGCTTCTATTTCTCCCAGCTCAAAGCACTTTATAACACTGGTCCAAATAGTTCATGCTTTATGCTTGGATGCACTTTCATTAAGTATTTATGTAGGTACAGAAAGCAAGATTTGGTCCATGATAAATAATAAATCTTCCACAGATTTAGCTGGGATCTTTTTCAAAGACACATATTTTCCCCCCCAAAATCTTATTTTTTTGAAACCATAAAAGTTGGTGCAAAAGGTCAGTTTCAATTTATTAGAAGTTTCAAAATGTTTTGGAAAGACATTTCCAAATTGCAAAAAAAATATCATTTTAGCAGATTCAAAACTAGTAACTTCCATCTGGAAATTTCAGCTACATATAGCCAAAAGACCTCTCAAAACTCATATTTTTTCGATACACAAAATACTTTCACTATCCTGTGCTAAATTGTCTTGTGATTTGAAGACTTCAAAAAATTTTCAAGAATTTGGCTTTTTGTCCCTATAGAAAACATCCCAATTGTTGATATTTTCCCTGAGACTCACATCTGCCCTTTGTATCAATATTGATCACTACCACCTCTGTTGTCCTGTAGAGATACAGGTGATTTACTTAAGATTACAAAGTACTTGGATATCAGAACAGTGAGAAACAAACCCAGTCTGTTCTCCAGAAACATGCTGAAACTGTACTGTTCTTTACTTTACTTCTGTGACTATATAAACTTATAAAGCCTAATTTACAATCCAAAGGTGTGATCCTGTCCCTCTAAGCATCACGGAGCCAGCCAGGGCACACTTGACAGCTTAGCTAACAGTGAGCAGTGGTGTATGCCTTTGATCCTGCAAAGGAAACTGGGACCTCACCTCACTGGGACCAACCCCACAGAGCTATGCTTCCCCAGCACCCAACTGCAGTTCATTTAAAGCCATCTAGGGTATGACTATCTAAGGTGAATTTACAGCACTGCACCATAATTTACAAACAGTGAGTTCAGTCAGCTCATCTGTAGATGAAACAAGTAAGGACACATGTTGGTTTTCTCCCATCATTTCAATTACTGGTCAAGAACTGGACAAACCCCACTCTGGCTGAGTATTTGCTCTGTTCTCTAATCACAGTAAGTGCTCAGAACCTAAGAAATGGAGCACACTGAAACTAAGCAAAATATCCAAGCCAGACATGGAACAGAAAGAATATCATATAGATGCCAAGACTGTGTCATTGAGAAAGCTCTATCAAACTAAAGACCAAGTCCTGTCCCATCCTGTCACTCCCCAGCCTGCTGCTAAAGCCTCAAGCCATCTACTACCTTAGTCATTCCATTTTCTATGGACCTGCCAGGCAGATATTTGTGTTCCCTCTCTGGTTCCCCACCAAATACAAAATTCAGTTCTAGGTCTGTTCTGAGACAAAACCTTCTAGGATATTGCCAGCCACCTGAGAGATTCCCAGATATCCCATAACAGCAACCTTAAAGTGATGGAGTCATTGGGGTTAAATAAACAGAAGAAATTAATGATTTTGGACACAAAGGGAAGTAAAGATGATTCCTGAAACAAGGCAGTCCTCTCTATCTTGTCCCACACAGCTCCAGAATTTGGCTAGCAGCTTCTCATATATGATACATATATATATAATAAATAAATTCCTTATGATAGCAAACAGAAGAACCTAATATTTGTGCATAAATGGATTCTGAATGCAGAAAGGTTGTATGGTATGTTCTTATAGACAGCTTAAAGAACATTTCCTTTGTGATTTAATTTTGGCATTTATGCAGTTACAAAGAACCTGAGGCATTCAAAATTGCCATGCTAAGGTATCATAAAGGCTGAGTCAGGATCTACTGCTGCCATCAAAGACCCTGAAAAATAATCAGAACACAGTCATTTGTCCTTTGGATGTTGTTTTGTTACTAGCTCATTTAACAGGGTGCAGGGAACCCAACAAAATCAGTGTCTCTGCCAAGGTAAAGTTGAGGGTTTGGCTTAGATTAACAAAGCATGCCAACAGATACATAAACTTAACTAAACACAAAAGTCTCAAATGAGCTAGAATTTAAAAACAGCCCAAGTGGAGAAGTTTTCATTTTATATGAAAAAAAAAAAGAGGAAAAAAGTAGTAATTTTGTTGGGGGGAGCGTGTTTCTGAGCCCTCCCTTCACAATGGCAACTCAGAACCTGCTGGCATTCACAGGCAGACCACCCACAGCACCTATAATATATTGGAAATGTCAAGAAAGAGCTGCATGTGAAAATAAAGAATATGTGCCCTATTTCCTATGAAACACTTCAATATGGCATGCATAATGTTTTAGAATTTTCCACTGAAATATTGGCAGGTACTCTGCACCAATCTGGATTGTCACTCAAATGTCAGGACAGAAGGGGAAAATGCTGGGCTAGTTTTTTTCCTTTGCTTTAAACTTACCCATAATTTTACTGTCAGACACCATCTCTTTCTTACTACTAATGGTAGTCCCTAAAAATCTGAGAGGTAGCATGAGCATTTCTAAACCAGCTCTCAGTCTACCTCAGGGTGGGCAAGCAAACGGGAACATTACACTTGTGTGACCTTGTGGCAGCTGGTCCCTGCAGCTCTGAGTTGTCAGATTCCCACTTCCAACACAGAAACTCATTTATGGAATTGTAAAATAAGGTACTACATGCCACACTATCACCACACCGGTATAAGGAAGGGAATTTTCTCTACAGAAAAGATGACAAAGAGCTGACAAACAAGGGCACATGCAGCTGTACAAACGTAGCCAGACAGACCAATTCTTGAGCAGTCAGAATATTGTTACTGAATTATTTTCCTGAGAAAAATCTTCAGAGAGGCAGTGGTGGGATGCTTTTATCAGATATACACATATATTAATAATAGGTCATGTAGCAAACCCCACAAAGTGAAGCTGCAAGGTACAAATATGACATTGTATTATAAAAAAATCCTGGTTTACATTATTTTCCAGTACAGAAAAAAAATCCCCAAATACAAAAGTGTGGAAATGAAATATGCAGGTTATCTCTGCTCTGACTCATATCTCCAGATTTTAACACAGCAATGCAATGCTCAACTTTCTAACATTCCCTGGTAAGCAGCTGCTTTATGAATCACTGGAAGAAAACCTTTATGCTTGGTCACACCAGCAGCAGGAGACAACTGGCTTTTCTCATGTAATACAGGGAACTGCAGCCAGTACTTCATTAAAACACAAGACACTTTGGCAGACATGGATGCTGAACATTGCTTACTGTTCACATCTGTGGGTAAATGACAGCAGGCTGAAACTGTTGCCTTCCACTAAAGAGCAAGTACATGATCCAGTGCAGTTAATCAATAAGATAATGGAATGAATCAATAGCAAAGATTTTTAGGAGGTCTTAATTAAACAAACACTTGCAGATACAAATGATGTCTTCAATCTATTGATGGTACCAGGGTGAGGGGTTAAACATGAACAAAACCATCAACTTTATTTTACCAGCATGTATTTCTCTGAAGTACCATACAGCTTCTTGGCCTCTGCATTGGCCGATCACTGCATCCTTATTCATTTTACCACTATGTTACAGAGACAAATTAGCCCATAATAAATCAAAAAATAATAGTAATAATAATAAAAATTACTGAACAATTCAAGATGTGATGACAAAGTGGATAAAAGTCACTATTATCCACAGCTATTTCTTCACTGGAAAAAGTGCAAGTACATAGCCAGAAGCCCTAATAAAGTTAGTTTCCAGATGCAAGGTGTACAATTAGAATAATTAAAGAACACCTAAATTGATGGACCCATTAATGCAGGAGATCTCCAGTGGGACTTGTGCACAAACACGGTAAGTCGATATTTTTGATTCCCCCAATGGTTCTGTGCTAGGCACTGTTTTAAAGAGACATCAATCTATGATGTCAGCATTTATCTAATGAACCTTCAAAAATCAATGCCAAGATGGCCTGCTACATGTATGCACCCAATTTGTCTGTTCTCCAACGGATACTAGATAAAACACAAACATAGTAAGAGCAGTGAAAACTGACTGTGGCCACCCTATCTGACCTTGAAGATGTTAACGGAAGCAGTGGATCTTGACCCAGCCGTAGGGATAAACAATAGGTTTCCAAGGATAACAGGTACTCTGATACCTACTATATATGTGTAAACAATAGGTATTCCAAAGAGAAAAGAAAATGAGCTGGCTTGATTTAAGGCCCTCTAAAAGTGCCTTTGTCAGCCCTACAGTACAATGACAAACAGGTTGCTGTTTTTTAAATGACTGTAATCAGGATTCTTAAGGATAACAAGATTACCTTAGCTATTAATATAATTCTTGTCCCTGTTGCCAGGAGTACTTTCATTGGCAGAGTTCTTGTGCACAGCTGACAGGCAGCACGGTCAATCCCTTTCACAGCTATTAGCAAGGCTAGCCATTTAGTTTTGCTGGAGCTGTGGATTCTTAGAGCTATTTTCTTGTTAGTCTTTAGATTCGACTTATCCTCACGATTCTGTCCATGAGATTCCCTGAAACTGATGTTTTGACACCATATCAGACAGAAAGTGGAGGGCTAAGTTAGCTTCTCCCTCTCTCCTGTTTGAATAATAAACTGGTCTCTCTAGTTGCTACGAGGTAGGGCTGCCTCCAGCTTGTAACTAGAGGTGACAGCTTCTCTCTAGCAGATGGGCTGTCTTGTAATCTTTTTCTTTATTCACAGCAACTCTGTCTCTTCCTTCTGTTCAGAGTATTTACTCTTGTTGGTAGCATGTTAACAGTTAGGTATTCCTTAGACAGTTCAAAGATGTGTTATGTGGGTGAGTTAGCTGTTGCAGGATGCCTGTCTGCCTTCACTCATCCGCTTCTTTCAAAGGTTCCCATTGCCAGATTTCTGCCCAATTAACTGGTGATGACAGAGCCCAGTCCTGAGCCCTTCATACAGAGGAAACTTTCCCTGAATTCAGGAAAAGTCCTCAGGAAGCACGAAGCTGGAATCATTCTGAAGATGCTATGATCCATTGCAAAATGCTGCATTCCAAATACTTAGTAGACTTGCAAAATATTTACATTCTCTTATCAAAATACAAAGCATATGTATTTTGATGAATTCTGTTCATAAATTCTGTGTTTCTCAGTGCTACGCATGACATGAAATTAATTTAGATTTTTTTAAGCATATCAAGATTACAAAGAAAAAAATTCCTTAAATAGGTGCATTCTCCAGCAACTAGGGCAGCACTGACAAATGGGACAGCTTCGGCAAAATACTGATGTCTCGCAACACATACACTAATATTTCATAATGGCTTGTTTCCTTTGCCTGTCTGCTGTAGAAGAACTGCTGATTTGTCTTTACTCACAGCTAACACCGTGGGGCCAACTTTTCTATTTGATGCATGCACATGAGGACTGCATTTGATTGCTGATATTTTGGCAAATGGAGCTGAGGTTTGTATTTTAATACTAACAACGTTCAACTCAGCTCCTTTTGGGAAAACTAATTCCCTGCAGAATGAAGTTGCCCTCCACAGAAACATACACTCTCATATGTTTATGAAATAGTCTAACTTTTTACAATTTTTCTTAATGCAAGTGAAATTTTCTAAACCACTCAAATACGTTTGGTGCAAATCCCCACTAACCTCCGTAGGGATTCTGTATTTCATTGTATTTATCACCTTCTCTGATTAAACAGAATGCAACTCAGTTTTCAATAATAAGCATGCAAATTATTTTTTAAAACTACTATTCAGTTCTTCAAAGAGACATCTTCTGCAGATCTATAGAAGAATGGTAACACAGTATTTGCTGTGCACAAGGCACCACCAGTCAAACAGGTAATAATTTGGCAGTTAGCTCACTTGAGTTGCACAAGAGAAGAAATTTTCCTATACTTTGTAGTACCTACTTTACTGTGATTTTTTTCAAAGGATATGTCAAGTTTCCTAATGTTATGTAAACTAAGAATAAATAATCTGGTCTACTGCTGTTGTCTAAAAAAAAATAAAATAAAAATGTAATTGATAAAAGTCAATGGCTATGTCACACATGTTCTACTGGTTAATTTTACTAGGTGGTACCATAGACTTCTACTTCATCCTTCAGTATTTCCTACTGTAAGTATTTAGAGTTTTCATTCTCTAGGGGATGTCACTAAGGGCATGTGCCTCCATGGCACGTGGGCAGGTTAACTTATTAATAACTTATTAATTAGCTTATTAAATATCTGCATGAACCTCAGCCTGAGCAATTACATATTTGTGCAAAATTAGGTCACCACTGACAGTAGAGCATCCCTACCATTATGCTAGAACATTCATTAAAAGCTCAGAACATCTGCAAAGATAACCAACTATTCTTTAGGAGGCATTAAGATCTCTTCATGATCTCTCAAGAGCTGACTGGTCTTAGTCTTTCCTGAGAGATCTTTGCAAAGCAAATCTAGAGCTACAATATTGTGCTGTTGCAATTTTAATACGTGTGATTCATATTCCTGTTGAAAAGGTTGAACTGAAGCTCACACAGCATGTGTGCTATGGTCTTTGGAAGCATATTATAAAGGCAATCTAAAATCAATAGGAAGAAACAATTACAGCATCTGAATACCATTTGGGTGAAATAAGCTGATGGTGGTGAAGCAACCAGCAGATGTATGTCAATACTTGCAACAAAGTCTGCTACAGCGTTTGCACAAAGAGGGCTGAGTAAATATCAATACAGCAACTCCTACTACAAACACTGAAAATGATAAAATCAATATTATAAAATAAAAAGTTACCACATAGATGAACTCTGTGCTCTAGACAGTGCAGTGTTAGGAGTGCTCAAGTTGCTGGATTTCAGTAAAGAAACAGAGTGGCTGAATTTGTCTGATTAACCAAGAAACCAAAGTATATAACAAATGGCACGCAAATGATGCACCACAGAAATTCATACAGCAATTTATGTGTGTCCATCAGCACAAGGAATGACATAGCCACTGCACCTGCTAGTCCTGGGCACTCTCAAGAATCCACCTAATAGCACACAACATGCTGCCAACACTGTCTGCTTAATGGGAAGAGCCTCAAGGATTTCATATTTGTCCATGAGAAAGGATAGATTAACAAAAAATAACCCATTTCTGCCACAAATTCATAAGAAAACATCAAATATCAGTCCATTCTTTCAAAAACCCAGTAACCCAAAGGTTAAAACTGTGAGTGACAGCTCACCTGCAATGTGCTTTCTCTAGCTCTGACCTGCATTTAAAACAGGGCTGTTGAGCCTTTGGAGCACCCAAAGTTAGCTCTGTTGTTTGCATTTCATAGAAACTACTTTTGAAAGTAAACAAGAACCTTTAGTGAATTATTTAGCATACAAATAAACCAGCAAAGAAGCCTAAGTAGGCCAATATGAACTAACTGGATTGAAATATTCATCTGTAAATAACTTTTCAATCTGCTGCTTTCACGTACAAATACTACATGGAACATTAGACACAACTGGCTTCTAGGGATATTTAGGCTCACTGGAGAGCAATTTTTATGTCTACTGGCATCTGTGGGTAGTGATATGGACTGACTGTTAATATAACCAACATAAAATTTATGTGAACACTCAGTGCAATAGCAGCACACTGTCAGCCAGCTGGGGGCTGATGCGTAGCACATGCGGATTTTATATGCACTGTGTAAACTAACCTTTGCAATGAAGATTTAGCAGGTTTATTAGTTGAGGAAATCGCTATAATTAAGGATAATTCATAATGGCCGCTTACCCACTCTAGAGCAATAGCTGCTTTAATTTAGACTCTGTTTCTTTGAGCAATAAATAAGTGTGCTGATATCTTCTGCACAGATGTGACATTCAGCCTGTTCGAGTTGGCTGAGTTTGGCTTGTGTTTTAATCAAAAGAATTAGTAGATAAACCCACAAAATGCACTTTGCTTGAAATAAAGGAGCAAGAAATGAGGTTTGGATGTCCTGAAACTCAGTACTAAGTCGCTCCTTTTTTGGGAGGAGGGAGTAGAATACAGACGATTTCCACAAAAAAGGAACACACTATATGGTCATAGATCTGACCTGAGACAGAATACCAGATTTGCATAATTAATCATAGGAGAAAGAGATATGGCTGCAACCTACGTGTATTATTTACAATCTATTCAGTCTGTAATTGAGGGTTTGACCTTCGTGAGCCCTTCTAGCAACACTGTGACTTTCCTCCTTTTGTGCACAACCCAAGGCTTCTCTGCAGAATAATACTCATGGTGTCTTGTTACTTCCATGCCTATTAATAATTCCTGCAAAACAACTCCTTGTGTCCACACTGCTTTCGGTGGAAAGCACTTCTGAATTTCCAGCCACCTCATGTTCTAACTGGTTGGAAACACCATGAGTCTCTCTCACCAAATACCCACAAAGCTGGTTTTCTTTCCATTACCTCCCCTTGGATAAAATGATATAGTCAGGGGTGGGAGAAATCTACATTTTTTTTTTTTGCATTTAGATGTTGTAGTAAACTCAAAAGTGACAGTAAAATGACACAAATTTAGAGTGACACGGCAGTCAGTGGGACACAGTAAACATTCACTAGTTAAGACAAGTCAGTTGAAGTTTTTCTCCTGGACTGTACTCAGTTTTCCCTTGAACCCAACTTATACTTTGCCTGAAGAATGTGCACCAGCACTGGATCTTTGAGTTTAGCATGGGCTTTCTCTAAAAAGAAGATATATTTACTTTTAAAGAAGAAAAAACAACAGAACTAGAAGTAACCTGCTTGCAATCACCAAGAAAATGCATGACAATCACAGTTAACAAAGGGAGATGTAGTAATCACTACATATACTCAGTTTCAGGTTATCAAAATCTATTATTTTTAATCTCCTGATGACAACTGATCACACCATTCTACTTTTTTCCAATCCAATTTGAAGAAGTATTCATTGTGAGATTGATATTTCATTAATAAAAAGATCTTGACTAAACAAAATATTAGTTTTTTTAGACTATGAAATAGGACTGGAACTCAGATTGAAGAAGCAAGTTTGGTCAGACTATGGATTTAGCTTTGTACCATCATTCAGGCTAAAAATGTAAGTCTTGAATAGAGAATGTATTTACTAGCAAAATTCGTAGGGTTAACTAAGATCAATTCAAGAACATAGCTCCTAAAGTCTTTAACGTGTTTCTGTTACACCAGCATGCACAGACACAACATACATTTAAAACCAGAGCTCATTCATTATTAGCAATGCTGACATTGTATATTATGCACAGACTTTATATATGCATAGACTGTATCAAGCAGGGAGAGGTCAACACAGCTTCAAAGTTCTTTTCATGGCAAAGATGGAGACACCTAAACTGAAAACATCCACAACACCTAGGGCAGAACAAATAGTGTCTGAAGAAATGTGAGCACTAGGAACACTGAAATCCTATTACCAGTTTTCTAAAGTATAGTATAATATGCTTCTAATATGTCGAATCATTGCATTTGATTTTTTTCATGAGTGTATGGAAGAGAGTATAAAAGTTAAAAAAAAAAAAGTCTTCCAACTCCCTTTGCAAATCCATGAGGCAGTAAAGCACAACTACTTCTCTTGCACCATTCAAAGCACCAGAATTGAAATCATTATGTACATTCTGGGTAAAGGAACTACAAAAGGAGGAGGAAAATGGGAAACAAACTTTTCTAAAAAATATTTCTAAGCAGTGACAGGAAATAACTCTGTTTTCCTTCCCCAACTCAGAGCCAAGATTAGAATGGAAATGGGAGAGATGAGCTAGAAGTTTTGCTGTCAATGTAAGACACCTTTTGGCAGTATCCTCTCGCTCTCTGGGTTCTCACTAATATGTTTTGAACGAGATAAAAGCTCCTCTATTAGCATTCAGTTCAACCAACAAGAGAAAGTGACTACAGAATTGCTTTGCCAATGGCATATAGCACATAAGCTGAGTGAAAACCCAAAGCTCTGTGCTAGAGGAAATTTTGGAATTTCCATTGCTTTTTTATATATTGCATTTCTTCTTTTTTATCAAATAATGCCCAAATAATTCCAAATTGCAATGTTCACTCTGATTTGTAGAACTGAGCTGAAACACTTGGGTTTCAGTCAGTAAAATACTGAACTGTATTCTTCGTGGTGACACACAGCTTGATGGGAGTTGTGGCAGGGAAGCCTGATGTTCCCATTCATGCCAGAGTCAACATCCCTTATGGCTTTATCTTACAAGTTCAAAATACAGCAAAGATATACTATTTTTTCCATGAAGTGAACAAACAGAACAAAATGGGAGTTTAATCTACACCTCTAGAAGACCAGAAACCAGAAAACCTGAATTACTATACTTCAGCTCAAATTCATAAAAAATTAAACCCTCTTTGGTTTAATAAACCAGAAATATTTACCATGGAAAGCTTTAGCTTTGTGAAGATTGCACTTGGAGATGAAAAAGAATTTTGATTAGCTCAAATAATTGTATCTCAGCAAAAATATGGTAAAACGAGAAGAGTTAGACACTGCTTTGCTAATTTTTATCATTTATAAACATTTTGCAGTATTTGCTGTATCTTTATTAAATTAAATTCTTGGACTTGAATAACACATGAATCTTAACCTCTGCTTTAAAAAGGCTTTACTGTTCAAGATTGCAACAGAAATACAAACTGAACCTGCTCAAAAAATAGATGCTGAAAACACATTAGAAATGGTCCTTCAAAATCTAAAAATACATGTTGATAATGATTGGGGAGGGAGGCATCATCTTTATCACTTGAGATAAAGTGATGTATATTTAACCTAAATTTATAAATATCTAAGTTTGTTTCTCTCCTGAGACTTTTTTTTTTTACTGTAAAACTGTTCTCTAAGTACTCCACGAAGCACTGCAATAATCTGAAAGAATCAGAAAAAAACAACCTTAAACTAGGTTATAATAGCTACAAATTATTCTTGACAGAGGCAAAAAGAAAGGCCAAACTCCTCCTAGCCCTGGACAAGGAGAAGCAAGCAGATCAAGAGAAAGAACCCACTCAGATGGGCTGGTAGATAGCAACAGGAGACCTGTGGGCAATGGAAGGCTTGTCTGAACGGAGACTCTACTGCAAGGGATAGGCAGGAGGCCACAGGAACCATCCAGAAAACCTATGTCCAATACTATGGCAAAGTATAAAAAAATAAACTACTGCAGTATGAGCTGAATAGAGTTGTGTGTGTAGTAAGCACACAGCCAGGAAGGAAGTTGGGACTGGTGCTTGGGGCTGAGCATCACACCTGTGACATCCTGCTGCCTTCCAGCTAGGGCAAGGTATCTGAGTGACGGCAACAGCTCCCATTTCAGCACACTTCAGTGCTGTTCAGAGGCTGGTGGTGTGCAAGGGAATTGAGGACACAACAGTGAACTTCCAGTTTGGAAGGAAAAAAAAACCCAAAACATGGAAAAATAATCCTGAGCATGTGGGATGTCAGGAAATGCAAAGGTGGCAGTTGTTTATGCTCTCTATTCCAGGGATCAAAATGACTTCAGAGATTGTCTCCAAAGACAGTTTCTTAAAAGTGAAAGCCAGTGTCCAGACTGAGAAGAAAGGGGGAAAATAGACATTGTAACTCAAACAAAATAAAAACCCATGCACTTCATCTGTCTTTGGCTGTAACTCATTTCTTTCCTGAGAAATATAAACTTAAATTATCAAATATGAATATTGAAAAAAAGGTCATGAAGAGTGAATGAATTCAGAAGTGTTCTTCAAGGTTAGATTATATCCTTTTGTTTTAAAAAAATCCCCCAAAAGCACTAAAAGTATCATTAAGTTTCTAAAGAATATTTTACAAGCTGCAACTCACTTTGTTTTACAAAAAGAAATGGATATGCAGTAAGAACTAACACATTCTTAAACATAAACAGCAAAGGGCTTGGTACTGATTTTTAGCACCTATGGTTGACTGCAACAGCTGAAGTACAGTATTTCTAAAAGCAGAACACATCTGTTAAGTCACAATTTCTTCATTTGATTTGTAGATGGGGACCTCTATTGGTATAAAATAATTACTAAAAAAATGACACCTAGACTCAGAGCCACAGAAATCACCTTGGCCAAATTCTTATTTTCATGACACGGATGTTAACCTATAGTGATTTCAATTATTATCACAGGAATTGGCCCAGCAAAATGTAATTAAGAAAAGAATTTGGCCCAATTGCAAAAGACATCAAGTATGCTTCTACAAAAATAAATGCTACAAAGAAGAACTAGTATACTTTGATGTTAACCTTCTCATACTTACGCCTGGGGCTCTTCTGTGCTCGTGCCTTATGTGTGTTTTTCCTACACCCCCTGTGTAACTGTGCAGTGCTCTGGCTTTGGACTGACAGATCTCAGCACTGGGCAGGATTTTCAATCCTTCATGACTATCTATTTGTCACTGCAGGTGAGTGGTAGCACTCAGGCTGATCCCCAGCCACTTTCACAGTTACTTATCTGTCTTTATGGATTCTTCCTGTGTGTCAAGTTGGTGCATAACAGCATTACTGTCAGGGTGACAAAATTGTCCCCAGAGTGTCACAAATGATTCCCCAGCCTTATGGCTGCAAGCAGGTAGTAACAGATCGACAGTGCCCTTCTCAGCTCATCTCTCTGCAGCCCTGCCTTCCCCTCCCTGCAGGTAATTCTCACTGCAGAATTAAGACAGTTACAACTACCCCAAAGAACGAGCAGAGATTGTTTTCAGGGTGAAATCTTTTTCTCTCAAAAGTCTGCTCCTCTGCCTTATTTTTAACTAATAAGAGTTTTAGGGGACTAAAGCACTGCAGAATTCCTGTTTTCTAAACACAGTAACCATGATTATAAATACAAAAGCCCTACATATGGAATTTGGTTGAATTCTATATGTCACCCAAGCTCATAGTGTCTTGATGTGTTTCTATCATGCAAAGCCTGTTTCTTCTTTCCTATAATTATTGCATTTTTAAATTTTATTCTGCATACAGTGAATTTTTTTTTTAAATAACATTTCTTCCAGTTCAACCTTGAGTGTGAATCTGTGAAAAGTTAAAAATCTTATTTGACAAGGGTAGTGTAAATACCCTTCCCTTCCCCCAGTGTAAGATTATTCCAAGGAGAAAAAAAAAATCAGGTTAAAAGAATTTACACATTATTTGGAGAAGGCTGAGACTCCTGATGAATATATAAAAAGAGAATGCTTCAGCAGCAAAGATTGCACAATAATCTAAAAACTATTTCATGGTCACATAGTACAATCTAGGTTTTCAATGATTCTTACATGAACCATGTTTTATGTAAATAAGTCCACTGTAGTTCAGCTCTTCAAAATGCCTTTGGGTAAGTGTCTCCAGACAATGCCAGCTGACAGGACTCCATGAAGGAGAGTCCCCTGAGCTCCTATGCTTCCATCATCTCCCTAAAACAGCTCACCTCTCTGTGCCTCAGTTTCCCTAACTGTGAACTGAAGAATGGTATAACCTATTTTTTTATAAAGATGCCAAAAAACCTGCAGAACAGTAAAATTAGTTAGGAGTAAACATATATTGAGATAAAATAAAAGCCTTTTGTTTGGAAGATAAACCTTTAAAGAACAACAGGGGTGGGGGGGTATGAAGCATATGGTCAAGCTCTGCTACCCTGAGCAATGCAGCTGGGCTAAGGGTGGCTGATCCTCATTACCAGTGGCATGGCTGGGGACAGAAGTGTTCCAGCAAACATGTGCTCGGGTGTCCACGCACACCCTCCCCACCCCTCAGACTCCTTGTCCTTCACCTGATGAACATACATTGTCTGAATTTGCAGATAGGTTCAATATGATTTCTGACACTGGAAAAACAACCCTAAAAGCAATTTGGAAATAGCTGCCCACGAAGTCGAAAGGCAAAATATCTAAAGCTTCTCCTGGAATCTCTGACCTCAGAGGCTGACATGGTTTGATGGGAAATTTAATGTAATAGTCTGAGAAAGCCAAAAGGCCTATTGTCAGCAATGAAGTCTGAAAGTTAGCAGAATTAATATAACTGTACAATGGAAGTGCCCTCGAGGGACAAGGCTGCAGAACCAGGGCAGAGGGAAAAATGACTTTTGAAGTCATTTCACTATGACATTCTGTCATCACTGCTAAACGGAAATAAAAAAATCATCTGAATCCCCACATGCTTCAGTGTGTGTCCCTTCCTTATCTAATAGAGAGCAATAACACCGCCGGGCCAGGCCCCACCTAAGCTGGGAAGGGGCTCTGCAGGGACTTGGGGAGCTCCATTTTGAATAGCTAAATGCAATAAGAATAAATGCAAGAGGGAGTCTGTTTAGCAGAGAATGATGTCTGGTCTGTAGCCCATCAAAGCCCAATAAATCTCAATGCTTCAACAAGAGATGAAAATGGTTATCTCATCATTTCAGTGCCAGGGTGAAATTTTCTCTGAGCCAGAGTATTTTTACAGATGATTTATGTCTAGGAAGGGTAGTTGTTTAACAAAATGGCAGATAATGATAAATAGAGAGTAAATAGAAATAGCAGCAAGGGAGTGGTTCTTAGTTGCAGCAGTAGAATAAACAATATACTTATATAAAGTATATGTCACATGTAAGTGCCATTATTCTAAGTCCTATGAGTTATACGTTATTTAGAGCATCACATAAAAGATCTGGTAATATGATTTACAGGATAGGGAATTTAACATGTTTGCAAGGCAAATAAGTACCAAAATTCTTCTTTCTGTTACATCTGTGTTAATCCCACTTCACTGAAATTACTCTGGATTTACAATTGCACAATAAACAATAGGTGTCTCTGTGTTCACTGGGTTTGATACATTATTACATAAAACAAGAAGAATCAGGAGATGAGTAATTATGCATCCTTACAAATTTAAACACAACACTCATGTTGACTGTGTGCTACAATACAACTAGCCTGATACATACACTATCTGGAGATGATTTTATAAAGTCATCTGAAAATAAAACTTTTTTTTTTTAAAGATCTTAGTTTGGATGACACGATAAAATAAATATTCGTGGAGTTAACAATGAGAAAAAAAACCTGTAGAAAGCAAGCAAAGCTTCCTTTTGCAGTATTTTTTTTGAATGAGAGATACTGTAAGCAATGTCAAACTGAAGACAGAGATTTGAGGTCAGAGTGTTGGTTTGGGTTTCTTTTGCTCTTTATGCATTTTTCCTGTGGCTGTACACAAAGGAAGGGAAAAAAAAAATCTAATTACAGTTTTAAATGCCCAAAATGCCATGTCCACCAGAAGCCCGATGCTCATTAGTACTAGTAATTAACTTTACAACTGTCAACACAAACAGCACACAGGCTGACAGATAGATAGTAGCTCTGAGGGTGCTAATAAATCCGGAAATAACAACTTGACACGCAGATGCACAAAAGGATGCAGGTGATAAAGAAATGTTGACATCAAATCTAATTATCTTGGAAATGGCCAACGACTGCACAGCCCACAGTAATGCACTGTTATTGCTAGTGATGAGCCCCACTGGAATGGCTCTTAACCACCGCCTACAAGGCAGCTTTTACAGCCTCTTGTCATATCTGCTGAGGACAATATCAAAAAGGAAATTATGAGTGTCATGACCCCTCCAAGTCAAAAATCTAGTGATGAATATAGGCTCAGCAAGGCATAGCAGATTACCCCCTTACGAGTTTTAAAGCCAGGATGATATATGACATTTTTATCAGGCACTTTCTCAGGAATGTCACCAAGAGGGAAAATCAAGGCCCTGAAAAGAGACGACGAGGTGAATTATGCAACTGTAATTGCCGATCATAACCTGATATGAGCTGAAATTGCTCTGTTTTCATATTGAGATAGCATAAAATTGTCGGAAAATGCAATGGCTCCTTAATGTGGCCTAGATGAGTCTAATATTCTGATCATTTTTCACTCAGCTGCTAGGTAAATAGTGCTTCTTTAACACAACCACCGTGGCCCAGGGCAATCTGGGGGCCCAATTTTACACTTGAATTGAGAAAATATGTGTAAACTACAATTTTTCATATTTTCTGCATACATAAGAAGATGAAACATCTTTATCATGTGTATTGTCTGCCTGAGCTTATACAAAATATTAGTTTATCTCTCCTACTTTGGTTTATTCCATAAGCAAAACACATAGATCTAAAGGACAGGCAATATTCTATATACAAAATAGGCCCATCTTTTATGCAGCCTCATATGAAGAATTCTACCATTTTGGTTTTGAAAAGCTGGCAATTAGCAAGTGCAGGTTTTGCAAAATAAATTAAAATATTCAAAAATGTTCACACTTTTCTGCAAATCAGTATGAAAAAAACCCAGAAAATAAAAGGTCACAGAAATATTTATCTGCAGAAGCCAAGATATTAAACAATAACCTCTACGAGAAAAGAAAGGTGAAAAGTGGTTCTTTATTACCATGCTATAAGAGGAATTTATTTTATCAGAAATCTGCCATATTAAATGGTTCAGAAAACATATTTGCTTAAAAAACTGCTGGAGTTTAAAAAAACCCAAATAACACAAAACCCAATGAAACAAAAAGCATGCTACTACCCATTCTCAGATAATAATCAGCAATAATACCTGGGGCAGAGAGGTCATAAACCATACTTCCAAGACAGAAATAATTCATTGTACTACTATGTGTTTAAGAATTAGTTTGATAGAGTCACTATCTAGACTGAGATATTGTCTATCAATCTGACCTTCTAAAAATGAACCAGCAGACTCCCACTTAGATCAAAACCTTTTTGCTTTTACGATATGCAGCATTTTATTTATGATGATGGATTTTAGGATTAGGCTTATGCCAAGTACAGCATCATTTGCAAAATAGGATGAGTGCAATACGAACTCTTCAATAATTAGGTCTTTCTTCCTATCTAACCAGATTTTTTTATTTCCCCCCAGAAGGAAACATTGAAATGTAACCTCTTTTGCTTAAGAATCAGTTCAGAAATAAACAAGTATAAAGGAGATCAAAAGGTTTCAATTTCTTTGCTTGCATTTATGTTGTTATCTTTCCTTAGTTCCTATACATGCACCTTATCTAGGTGCTCCAACACTAATTGTAAAGCAGCACTGACTAGCACTAACAACTAGCTCCTGGAAAACTGCTGGTTACTGCAGATAATAGCCCCTTCACAAACTTGGATGCATCTGCATCAACTTACTTCCTACTCCCTTTTACATTTTATGCTTTCTAAAGGCTGAGGGTTTGTACTAAACTCCGTAGCCAAGTGTGATCCCTCACTCTACAGAGAGCCTTGGAGCAGAGCAGATTTCCAGAGGCTTTGGGGTGTGAGATACACAGTACTGAAATAACACTCAGACGCCTCAGTAAGCACATGAGTCTTTGTAGAATATTTCACTGGATAAAACAGAACAGGACTGAAATATAGTTCCTAGCAATTAATACTGCAAGATCCTAAACGTAGAATTGTTCAGATCTCAAAAGAATTGAAAACTGTAGACCCATCCATATTTATTACATTACCACTAACCCTATTATGAAGTCTTTATGTAATTAACATACCAGCAGGGAATTTAAGAGGTACTTGGCATTAATTTTCAATCCCTATTCTCCACGAATTTGGTACTCAATTGTAGTGATAAATAGAAGACACATGGTTATGATTATGCATTTCTGTAAGGACTACACGCGGCAGCACAAAATATCTCACAACATAACAGGCTCACAGTTAGCAACAAAACATATTTACTACTATATTTTCATCCCATTCTAGTAATTCAGGAAGTCAAGTGACCAGTTTCCATTTTTTTTTTCCTTGTTTCACAGGATCTGTTTCTAGAAGACTTTTCCCACAGTCACTGGCACTTAGCAGAAAAATAACTCACAACCTTTATCATTCTCTTACAAAGTCAACCCCTCTGAAACTGTCTTTATTTCATCTTCCTGTCTCTGTATCCCCCTTCCGGAGACTCGGCGAAGAGGCTGCAGCCACTGTTGCTAAGCAACTCTACCACAGCACTGCATCACCAATTACAGATTTTTCCCATCATTTTCAGCTTCACAAATTTGGGAGCTGGTATAATAATAGCAAGTAGCATGGATAACAAAAGTATTATCCCTAGACCAGTGAGTTAGCAGATGGATGGTAAGAACTAAAAACGGGACTACTGTAACAATAACACTGAACAATTATTGCTAGTGTTATTTTCAACCAGGTTTGTGGGTTTTTTTTATCAGTGCAGCCTCCACAAAGAACTTTACATATTCACTATGTGTGAATGCAAAAGTATTTTTGAATTCTGATGATTTTTTGTGGTCCTTTCTGTGCAAGAGAACACCACAGTGTATGTGTGCTGAAAGCTAACACGAGATCTATTAGTAATCAAATTTCAGCCCAGATTTTATGGTTAGTCTAACTGAGTTAATTTCTCTAATGTTAGCAATTCATGGAAGAGGTCTCTTGTGGCAGCACAAACCTGGGATCCACAGCAGCTGTCAGAAGAGGCTCTGAGGAATTCCTTATTAGCCAGAAAGCAACCAGGCAGAAAACTCATTACACAGTGCTAAATATACTTAATCACATCTATTAGAGAAAAATGAACTTGATAATTACAACAAATAACTAAAGAGCAAAAAGTGTTCATGGAAAAACCCACACCAGGATGTGTAAGAAGAGGGGCTGCACAGTGGCTCTGTGTGGGAGAATGTCATGCCTTGCTGTAAACTCTTTTGACTGCAATAGAAAAGTATTACACCACAATGTACAAATGATTTAGGTTCCCCTTGAAAGTGAAGCACTTACATTCAAGAGCTTACATAAACGTAATGTAGTAAGTAAATTAATTACTTAAATTTTAAAAGCTAGTTTGGAAAGCTCTTCTGAGAGTTGAGACAACTGTTATCTTCTCCACATGCCTTTTTGGGAATGGAAGTCAGCTACAGAGATTCAACACACAAAATGAAGGTAACTTCACACTAGCTGATACTTCAGTGCGATACATAACACAAGGGCTCAAAAGATTTTGCTTTCCTTCAAATGGGATTGGGCTGTGGGGTATTAGGAGGTCCACAGTTTGGCCCATCAGGCACACTATACTTTAAAGCACAGTTATTGAAACTAAAGGTACCAGACATTACATCAAGTAATTACAAGCTGAAACCAAACATAAGCATCACATACTCTTGGTAGAATCACATATACCATACACACCAGCACTCCAACCAGACCTGAATAACCCAGGTGAACCTCATGAGCTTCAACAAGACCAAGTGCAGGGTCCTACACCTGGGTCGGAACAATCCCCACTATCAATCCAGGCTAGGGGATGAGATGATGGAGAGCAGCCCTGCNCATCCCTGGAGGCATTGCAGGTGAGGCTTGCCAGGGCTCTGAGCAAGCTGCTCTAGTTGGGGATGTCCCTGGCCACTGCAGGGGGGTTGGACTAGATGAGCTCCAGAGCTCCCTTCCAACCCAAACCATTCTAGGATTCTATGATTCTATGATAACATATGTTAGAACCTGCCTGGCTCTGCTGTCCTGGAAATATCTGAAGTCTGCATTATTTTTATTTCCACATTAATTTCTAAGAAGTACCATTCAAATATTGGATAGCATCTAGAAAAATAAGACAAATTCTTCACAGTTACATACAAATAAAGACACTACATGATGGCCACAGAAAGTCCTTAACTACAGGCTGTCAGGGACATGGGAGTCAATGCTTTTGCAAGGCAAAGTCAGGGAACTAGCTAAGTTCCAAGAGAAAGGCCTGCATTGCCATCTTCATCTCTTCACCTCATTCCTTTCCCCCAGCTGTCATGAGGAGAGGCAAGAAACTGCAGAATTCCATTTCCTAGGAGCATAACTTAGAATGGTGGAAATTACGAAACAGGATTTGATTCATTGCCATGGATAAGCATTAACAGTCTGAAAATTAAGGGAATGCTCTGTAACTTATTTTAGAGTCAGCAAATACTTCCCCCCACAGCCTTGGAAGCTGTATATTTTCTCTTCTGTGATAGCCCAGGTGATTTAAATGGGACTTGTTTTCAAGACTGCTCAGAGTGGCCTAACAGCACGGAAAGATCCAGCCTCTGCAGGACAATAAATTAAGAGCAGATGGACAAGACTTTGAACTGATGGAAGAAAACTCCTTTTACTGTTTCCTTGCACTTGCTTTCCTTTGTTTTAGTTGATTCATATCTTCTCTGGGTCATTTCTGCTGTCTCTGTATCATGTCAGAATCAGTATTTTAGAATACAAAAAGGTAGTAGCCTCAAAGCTCAGGCAGTAGCTACTTCTCAGAAGTTAAGCCCCTCATATATACCATTTTCAATAATGTTCCTTTCAATGAGTTTTATTTCTGGACTGATATTATTTAAAGGAAAAAATGTAAAGGGTATTCTACAATAGTCTAAAAATGGAACACTTGTTCTTTTCCAATGAAAACATATCTTCCTACACACATATGCATATAGTACTTTGCTTGGCTGGGCTTTAGGGCAACAGGGCCTATTCAGTAATTCTGAAGATTGTTTTGTTCTCTTACAATCTCCTGTTCACAAAGCAGATAATGCTCTTACAGAAAGAAGCTATAGAGCCTTGCAAAAATTGCTGACTTTATGAAGTCCATTAGTTATTCTTTAATTCTGGAGTGAACCTTACTATAGAGAATATGATACAGCATTCCTCTTGTGTGAACAAAGGTATCACAGAACATACCTGACTGCTTACTCAGTTCTCTATGTCTATTAAATAACTTGTTTTTATTTGTGCAAACTGAACTTCTAATTTTAGGCTGTTAGTTAGGATGTAGTACATACATCATGCCACGCTGAAATCAGAATGAACACACGCACACATGTGAATTAAATTATAGGCACAGAATTGAACTTTGAAGAATTGAATTTTTAAGTTGTTTTTAAAATGCTCTATTGCATTTAAAAAAAATTAACTCCCACTTAGCCATAAGAATATAAAAACTGCTATGAAAGTTCAGGTGAAAGGTCCACCTAATTCAGTAATCCAATCTGAACTGTGCCCAGTTTTGAAAGCATGGAGAAGGAGTGGAGAGAGAGGATGCTGGAACACAAAAACTGCTTTTCCACTTCTCAACCTTGTTGGACATTTATGTGAAGATCTGGTAGAGCTAAGATACTCTTTACCCTAGAAAGTTAAGTTGGCAACACATATGTGACATTAACTGATATGGACAGAAATAGAGCTATGGTAGCAATGATAAGACAGAAAAATGAAATAAGCAAATTTTAAAGGGCATAAAAGGCCATGATCTTTATGTGTACAGTAAATGCCTGCAATTGCATCAGAATCTTGTTCAAAGAGTAGAAGTTGTTACTGACTGCTCCTTTGAGAATATCAGCCTTAATTTCCACTGTTAAAGGTCTGGACAGGACAGTAGGCTCTGTAATATGTCTGAGTTACACAGTATGAACTGTAAGGATAAAAAAATCCATACATGTATGTATGTGCAGTGCTAGCAGTGACAAAAAGGAAGTGTAATATCCTTTTATAACAATCATGTGTGTGAAGGCTGAATACAACTTGATCATGGTCAGAATTCTGCCATTAGTGTTTGGGGGATTAAAGGAACATTGCAATCTTTCCTGTTCTGCCACTCAATAATAAACAAGTAACAACCTCTCCTCAGTTGAAGCAGAAAAATTATCTATTTTAATACAAAAGTTCATTAGAATGTGCTGTGAACTAATAGGAATGAAAAGGCTGCTGTAGAATTAGAATATTAGTAGTATACTAACCAGTTATTTCTTTTTTAACATAGATAATTCTTGCAAGGATGTAAATTCCCAGTCTTATTTAATAATCTGTTGCAGGACTTCGAGATAGTAGTAATTTTTTTTAAGGAAAGTTGTGTTCTTTTCCATAAAACTATAGTATTCTAAATAGGAAAAGAAAGGAAATCTATGGAGATGTTTGCAGAGAAAGCTTATGTTTAAGAATGTAGAATAGTTTGGAAGTCATCATAGGCTTGATGCACAGTGGCAACCACAAGAACAGAGGAATCATTCCTTTTGAACTCCTCCCTGACAGTCCAAGGATTCCACAGGCACAAACTTTTCATAACAAAAAAAATGTTGTATCTGATGGCAGCAAAAGCAGGAAATCTATTTTTAGAGCTTTGTTGTTACAAAGTACAGAAAGCCTCACAACTCTAGATGTTCCAGTTTGTGCAGTCCCTAAGCAGAGCCTACAATGGTCATGAAGCTTTCATTGTTGTTTTTTTCCCCACTTTCCACCACAGTGTTGCACTAAACACCCTTGAAAAATATGGAAGAGTTAGGAACAAGCCTGACAAACAGAGCAAGCAGAAGCAGCACAGTGTGCTAGCAGCTGCAGTAGTACAGGACTGGCAGGAGGATGGAACACATGGTTGGCACTTATCAAACAATAGAGACAAGCACTATAGACCAAGGATGGGCTATATCTCCATGGGGTTCCACCACAAGAAATGACAAGAAGAACTGTATCTATGACTTTCTCTAACATTCATAACTCAAAAACTCCGACCTTGATCACTTTAGCAGATGGTTTTGCTCTGCTGTAGTTGCAATTAAACAGAGTGTGCCAAAGTGAAGAGCAAATTACCCATGCTATCTATCCCAGTTAAAAAAATCTGCAGTCTTCCAGTATCTGGTGGGACAATATCCAAGATTCTCCAGCCCCAGCCCATGCTGGATTGCCATTATATTTTATGTCAGTCAGTACTTCAGAGAGTCCAAAACCCTTGGCATATGTTCTTAGTTAACAAAATGGAAAATTAAACTTTGTAGCAACCCCCTGCCACTCCCAAAATAAAAGAAAAATTCTATCTACATCAATGAGCAGGAAGTCTGATCATCCTGTGCCAGCCAAAAAGCCTGCAATGTAAGGACATTTGGCTGAAGACAGGATCTGAAAATAAACTAGCCTACAGTCACACTCCTGCACTTCAGGTGCTGAGAAATAGTCACAAGGAATACGAAGTTTACAATCACCTTTGATACTGACAAGCACAAGTTTATGACTTTGACAGAGCTTTTATGCTTTTAAAAATGAGTTGATTGTTTGAAAACGTTATCCTCATGGAAAAACTGCTCCCAAGTTTCTTCAACCCACTAAAAATACCATGGTCTTAAATCCAGTATATACACAAACAAACAAAAAGTAATGCAATAAACCAGGAAGAGATACCTAGACATTTTGGCATTTTCACTGTTTAATAACAGTGTACAAGACCTCATTGGAGTCTGAAGGATAGAACAAGACAACCAAACACCTAGTCTTTGGTTCCTGGCTATGAGAACTTCCTGGCCTCTGGGTTACACTGAGGAGGAAACACAAAGCAGTTCCCCAGCATCTCTGAACAGCAAATACCCACAGTACAGCAGTTTGTCAAACTAAAGGCATGAAAACTCCAATGAGTGGACTTAAAAACTGATATTTGAGAGTAAGACTGAATATGAAGAAGATATGCAGATAAACTACCTCACTGGCAAAGTCATGGTTTTTTACAGTCCAGATGGTAAGGAGTAAATGAAAAGGGGACATTTATGTCATAGCCTGTACAACAGGAACAAGAATGCTGATACAGTTTCTTTTTTTACATATAGCTGGGTAAAGAGATCAGAGAACACTGGAACGTTAGCCAAAACAAGTTATCCAGCTGCACTGCATTTCATCACATATCAATTTTTACTGAAAGAAAACCATACAAATTTAATCAGTTCTTCATATGGTAATATTTAACATTTTTTCCCAAGTTGTTTGATATTATTGTTTTAGAAGTTCCTTTTCCCCCTCCTTCGAACGTGATGTGTGATAGTGGTGAACACAGGAAAAATATCTATCCCTGGCAAGACTGAAAGTCTCATTTCCAGTAGACTCAGTAATAAATGCCCTGGCGTCTGTGTCAATTGAGTGTCTCAATGAAGAACAGGTCACTACAGGGAACTGTACAAGAAGTGTCTACAGCTGAACTCCCACATCCTCATCCCATGCATGTTTGTAGCATCAGTAGAAATTAAATTACCCTAATAAACCTTTCTGCCTCCTCCACGCCCCAGGAAACAGGACTTTTTTTTTTTTTTCTGACATCTTAAACCACATGGGCTTTCCCTCTTTTTTGTAAGGCTATCATATGGCTTTTGTATAGCACTTTTAATTATTTGAAAATATATAATAGAGTGGAGACATGGATCCCACTTATATAAATGCCTATTAAAAGGCCATTTATTCTCTCAGTAACCATAAAACATAAAACACCTCTTAAAAGAATATAATTCCTTTGTTTCTAAGCCAAACACATCTAATAAGACAGCTTGCTCCTTTTAAGTAAATAAAAATGATTTGTATTAAATAAAATGAAATATTGTATGCACTATATAATTTAACAATAAGACACATCAAAGTATGCATTACTGTGAGCTAACCCATGCCTCTGAGGTGTTGCAAGCCAAAGACTTTAAACGGTCCAAGAAACATGTTGTTACAGAAAAGCAAAAACCACAGCATGTCATAAACTATTGGTCAGATGAGATGTAAAACCAAGTTCCTAACCATTTGTGGTCACTAAAATCCCCTGGCACTTACTGTACCCATAGAATGCTGATTTTGCCCAAAGTGGAATGTTTTTAATAGACAACTTTCATGCCACCAAGCTTTATTCCTTGATTCTTAAAGAGACCTGCCCCAGGCTGCACAGTGCTGAGCCAGCCCACTGGTACCTGCTGTGCTTGGCCATGGCAGTGACTGCTCTTCAAATGCTCTTCTTGCAGGTCAACACCTTCACATGGGTCTCTACATGCCCTCTCACTTACAGCCCATTAAAATAGGGGAAACTAATGGGATTTCTTGGAGGTACTTGATTGTGAAATTTGATCCATAGTTTGTAACAGAGTTTCAAATCCCTCAACAACAATGCAAGTATAAATAATATGACTATGTTGTATATAACCCCAACTGAAATGATTAAAAAAAAAATGTAATCATTAAGAATACACTAAACTGCCTGACAGAACACAAGGTATGTTAAAAAAAACACAGCAAAAATAATCAGCACAGAAAAGCTTATACATTGTTTAGAGGAGGTTTACATGCATTTAACCCACCATACTGCATCCACATTCCCCAGTTATGAACTGCTCTGTAGTTTTGACTGCTTTGGTTTGAAAATGTTTCAGTGGGAACACTGCACGCTCTAGCAGAATGCTTACAAAGCTGATGAGTCAGTAGGTTTGGCTAAAAAGGAGGAGTTTTCTCTCCAAGAGCATTAACAAGTACAGTATGGTTTAGGTACCAGTTGTGCCAACTGTCTGGTAGCAGGAGAAAAAAAAAATCCATCATCTCTGGCAATAGTAGTAAATGTCTTTTAAGAAGTGCCATGCAAGGAACTGCACTGTAAACCTACTGATTTATATTATTTGTGAGAAGTGAGTGAATGGTGTCATAAAGTGAAATGTGAGCTGGGAAGTGAGTGAGAGAACAGTTTACAAACACTAATGCTATTCCATAAAACAACCCTGCAAAACATGATAGAACCACAGACCTTCCACTGCATGCTGAGCCATCAGGACTGCACAATCAACTAAGATAGTTAAGTTATATCTTTACTGTTATTTCCATGACCAAGTATTTATTAAACAGTGCTCCTGATGCTGAAGAGATCAACTGTTATGACATCTGTCCTGCAGTTGGTACTGTGCACAGACCAGCACAAAGAGAAGCTCTGCTCTGCACACAGCAGATGTGCAGGAGAAGGGAAACTCACTTTGTGCTTGTCATAACAGTTGCACTTTCCACCTGCAAAAAGCCCACTAACAGCAGCACTAATTTGTTTTATGATGCTTTAAAAACTCTTATTAAGTAATAAAACAATCCTAAATGGGCAATAATCAAGCATACTGGAGTTTTTCCAAATAACTGTACCTCCAAACATTTTATTTTCTTGATCTAAACACAACTACTAGGTGGCAGGAAACTTCTGACACTAGCATACCATTCTCTATATTCTATTTTTACAGAAACAGCAGAAAATATAGTAACAATTCAAACATTTCTATACAAATATTCATGTTAAATAACAACATTGAGGTGATTTCTTTCATACTGTAATGAAAAATTAGACTGTGCTTAAGCAATTTTTTCTTGTTAACATTAATTAATAGTATCTGAACTTGTGCTGCTACCTTGCAGATTAACCTGCACCTGTGCAGTCTTCTGTGGCTATAGACTTCACCACCAGAAGTCACATGGTGGTATAGTAATATTTAATAAACAGCTTTTATTAACCTGTCTTCCATCCATGGTATTATTAAAGTCAGTAAATGTTACAACAACATTCTTATATATTGCCTAAAAAATTGTTATTAATGTGCATTTAATCAACTCCATGTGTCAATGAGCCTAACAGTGTCACTGACTCTTCCTAGCACAGAACTGAAGCTCTTGTGAAGCAGATTCACATCCATTCAAAAACAAAAGGATATATATGCCCATTGAACAAAAAGCAGCCAAATCCTCCTAAATGTAGCACTCCTGGAGTGCTGGTGAACTACTCACACACATTGGCACCGTCCAATTTCCAAGAAAGGATTTGCTGAAGTGACAGATACTTGTGGAAATAAACTGCCGACAGATTTGCTAAGTTATGTGAGTCATTAAATATGTAAAGCTACAGATGTTGAACAATAGTGCCTTCCACCAAGATGTATGCTATAGTATCAAAGAATAACCTGGCATCTGCTTGCTTTATTTAAGTACCTTTCTTAGGGTTTGGATCTTAATTTTTTACAGTTGACAGCAATGTTATTTGAGCCAGTCAGTGGCATCTGGTTGCTGGGGGGTGGGGGGAAAAAAAGAGTGAGAGAGGGGGGAGGGGGAAAAAAGAAAGAAAAGAGAAAGAAAAAAAAAAAAAGCTCTGTGCACTTTAATTAATTGTGGAGAGATTACATGGTCTTCCAACCGTGTAGTTTGTCATCAGAGCACATTACAGATTTATATTAGATGTTTCTCCACAGTGTCAAGAATAATTAAAAAGGGATAGGAAATGATGCCAGCTAGCAATGCTTTACATCAGTGGTGAAAGTTTTATATTTATTACAGCCAAACAATTTTAAAAGAAGATGTCAATTGTGTAGCTATACTGTGCAAGGAATAAATATTAGGTGGGTGAAGCAGCCAATACATTTCAGCTACTTGAATAATGAGAGGTTCATGTTTAATCTATCAGACCTACCAGAATTGGTGTGACATGTCAGAGTTATTAATGAAGCAGCCTCCCCTTCTCTCATAAAAACATCCTCTCAATACAATAACTAACATATGCTTTTCTTCCTAAAAGGAGCTCTGCCCAACTCTTCCTTCTGATTCACATAAGAACAGACATGCCAACTGTACATAATTTTTTTTTCTCAATTAATTTGCAATACCTTTGGTCTTGGGCTGTGATAATAGTACTGTCTATGTGTACTCAACACCCTAATCATAAAGGGACACATTTCTCCCCTCCCCTGTGCACAGATTTCTTTGTACATGTGGATTGCAGAAGCATATGGACCTAGAAGCAGCTTGCAGCCTAAGGAACAATTCCTACCCAAGTACTACAGGTCTCATTTCTGTCCTTGTATAGACTCATTCACAGACTGCATTTCCCAAATCCCTTCAATACATTTGTATTTATTTCACGATGCTTTATTAATTCACTTTGTGCTGCTTTAAACACCCTGTAGGAAGAAACCAGAGCAAACAAGTTGGTTCCTTTTGCTACGGAACAGCTTTCAACCTCAGAGCTCAAATGGAGATTTTCTTTCACGTGTCAATGTTAAAATGAATTATTAAAAGCAGGTGTAAATTGTTCCCTCTTCCTATTCTGTCATGTTTTCAGAATCACAATGAGAAAATAATTTCAGACAAATTACTATACTTAGTGGTGCTCAAATCCCCTGCCCCTCACTGTTGTTTTTACTGAACCCAAAACAGGAAACAAGAACTCATGAATAAAAAGACTAGTTTTCACATTCAGTTCATGTCTTCCAGTGAGTTATATGTTACAAAAGTACAAATGTAAGAATTTACATCCTACATCTACAGTATCATTCAAATCTGTTCTGAGCTCATAAATCAAAATGTTGGTCTGTAGGAAGCTGGAGCATCTCTCCATGCAAGGTAGGTAGTGAGCTTGAGCAGACCAAGCTCTGGATTGAGATTCCAGAGATGGTAATGCTCCACCTTGGCACTGCTAGGAACTCTCTACATGGCCTTCAGTTGAAGTCTCCATCTCTTTTCTTTACAGTTTGCAACTACAGAAGGGACAATTAATTTCATTTAACTTCAGGCACTTAGGCATCTGTTCATCACCATACACAGTGTTGCCTCAATTAGAGATGGAGTTCTATATGTTATTTTAATACACATAGTTTAAAAAAAAAGTCTTTCAGTCCTTAATTGCTCTAACTTCATCTGAGATGTGTAGCCATGCAATACAACATTAACTGGGTTAAGATATCACAGAACTTTTCTGCTTATTGAAGCTGCTCTGGCATGCTTCATAATTGTTTCCTAGCTAGCAACAGACACCACACCACCTGCTATTGTTTGGGTTTGGTTTCTGCTGAACGATTACTTCATTTACCATAGAAAAAAGGGCAATGACAGTTCCATAATGTTTCATATCTATAACAATTCCATTTGGAAACAGAAGCCAGTGTGCAACTTATTTGCTAAATGACGGTTCTCTGAACACTGCAAACCTTCACAATAGAAATTTCTATTTACTGCTGCCTTCTAAGCACACTCTAAAATGCAGTCTGTCCTAAAAGTTTCTAAAACTTGAGAGAAATTACTTCTTTCCTTTTCACTCGCCAAACTGGCAGCTGAAAACTGCAACTGTACACAGAAGAAATGCCTAAGAGAAGCAACACTGGTGAGTGAGATCTCTTTCTTTGAAGCCAGATTATTGGCATTTTTTCTCTTCCCTGGCACCTGGCATTCCCTTCTCCCCAATAATTGAGGAAGCATTCTGGGCAAAGTCAGGTAATGACTGTGGGGAATCTCAATTACTTGCTCTGATTATTTTTAGGTTGATAAAGGGTTTGATTTGATTGGAAGAGAGAAGGGAAGAAACTGCTGGTTGTCTTATCAAACAGGATCAGATTTATTTTAAGATTATTTGGAGCACTGAGAGCAAGATACAGTAAATAAAATATGAACACAAAAAAAGGAAGAAATTGTTCACAGCTACATACTGCATTACATACTGCATTTTACTTAGCTGATGTCTTGCAAGTGCCAGTCAAAACCAAAAAAAGTTTCAGCTTCTCTCAGATTTCTGGGAGTGTATGTGCCACTGACAATTCAAAGCCCTTTCAGTCTTCAGAGAACTAGTAAACATATTCCAAAACATTTGAGCAAAGAGAAGACATCTTCCCTTGTGAAGATGTCCTTTTAGTTTGAAATTGAAAATTACTCCTCTAATCTCAGTTCAGTTTTTACACCATATAAGGATCACTTGATGAAACCTCACTGCTAAGAGGAAAAGATCAGCTGTTCACAATGACCAACAAAGCTTTTGGTACTCAATGTGCAGCTAATGTCAATGCACCAAACATTATACTAACCAGCAGCTCCTGGACTTTAGCACATCTCCTAAACTACAGCTTCTAGATCAGTAAAAGCTACACATCTAAAATTACAATTAAATACTCCAACCGATGGTTTCAGATATGACCCAGGGCTCAAATATCACAAATGTGTCTGGGAAAATAATCTCCCCACCAGGTTTCTTTGTCCTCCAAACTACTTTTCCCCTCCCTCTTTCTATAATTCAGTGACAGGCAGAGAGCAAGAGCCATTAGTAGAGATATGGCTGGTACAGTAGCTCCTGTATACTTTGATGATCTGCTTTGATCATCTTACATCATATTAATTAGAGAACTTTTTACCCTTTCCATTCTGTAAAGGGAGGATATCTCCTTTAATAATCCCCTTCTCTGATTACTATCAATACTGGGGAATTCACAGCTTGCAACGTAGCCTTCAGATCTGACACACCCAGAGATGACAGTGTTCAAATTCAGTGTTTCAGTTGCATCAACATACAGCTGCTTTACAGTCAAATCAATCCACTGATTAACAATGTTTTATTATTGACTTGAAATTTTGCCAATGCAGAACACAAGTTATTCATATTTGTTCTGATTTATCCTACCCTAATCAACACTCAGCCACTACCTATTTTAACTACAGAATATTTATCAAATAGTATGAAAACACCCCAACAAACATTATCTCTGTTTTGGACATCTCCCAAAGCATAGTAATTTCTTAGGAGACCTCTACAGCCTTACTAAAAAAATTACACACAAAAGCCATTAATTAGCATGAAACCAAGAAAATGGATAAAGCATAATTATGGCTATTTCTCAAATTATTTGCCATAGCAATGTCTGCTTTACCCCTCCCCACTTCCCCTCTGCTTTTGAAAGGAGTACAATTTAATGAAAAAAGAATCACACCTTCCTAGTCTGGTTCTTCTACTTCCAGCCCACACCGCTAACACATCTAGGGGCTGCAAAGGCAACTAAACCACATAAAACCAGAAAGGTTTAAAACCTCTTCTCTTTGGAGGGGTTTTTAAGGAAGGGCTGTTTGGTGAGGAAGCTGAGAAACACTCCCAAGCCTAACACTTCTTTAAAAAGATCATATCAGAGTGCCAATTTCCAGACTTAAAGTTCCCAGGTACTTTGTGACTCATGCTCCAAAGTGCCAATGAATATTAGCACGACAGTCAGTGAGTGGGGTAAGAAACTAACTCTGCTGCCTTTTACATTTATAAGTTCACGCAACACATTCACAAAAATATTTACCACTTTTAGACTGAAAAGGTTTAAGTGCAATTGACATTGCTGGCATTTTTAGTTAAAAGGAACAAATTAATCTAAGTATTTTAATTCTAAAAAACGAAAATCATTCATGCAACTGCCAAAAAAACCCTGATGCTTCTTATCAAAAAACTTGGAAATTAAAAAGCTCTTTCACTGAGATGCTTGCTAGGAGCTAGAAATGTGCATGGGCTGTGCCTACTGTGGCTTTGTGAACCAAGCTTCTCAAAGCTAAGACTTTGGAATTAGAGAAGTGTATTTTTCAGGCCTCTTCCAACAAATGGTTATTATGACAAAAAATTCAAGTGAAATATGTTTTTAAGCATAATGATTACTGTATATTATCAGAGGTCTTCCCCAAGATCATATGCTCTTGACAAAGGATGACCACTTGCATTACCATTGAGTGATAATGCTAAGGGTGATTTTTTGATCTGCCACAACACATTATGGGCTGTGTTATAATGTTATATAACATTATATAACATTATGTTATTATGACTCAGAATTATGAAATACTTACAGACATACTAAACAAAACCCCCAAAGTGGTGTTGGTGCCTTTCCAAGTTTAGCAGGGCCTGTCAGACTTCACAAGTTGCTAGGGTGGCACAGAATACCTGTAAGAAAGACAAAAGCACCTTGCTCCAACTCAGCCTCCTAACTGAAGCACACCAGTGCTG
This sequence comes from Bucco capensis, assembly GCA_013396975.1. NCBI lineage: Eukaryota > Metazoa > Chordata > Aves > Piciformes > Bucconidae > Bucco > Bucco capensis. Next base: position 1,049,471 of record VWZO01013361.1, on the reverse strand, counting down.
GTGGTGTAAAACTGCTACTGGTGTCTTGAAGCCACAGCAATGCCTTCTCCATGTCTGGAGAAGCACAGTGCTGCCAGTTGAGTCTCAGCCCCTGCCTGGGCAGCAGCAGCTCCACTGTGTGCCAACAGCACCGCTAACACAGACCCCGTAGAGCCCAGCACTGACCCAGAGGCAGGAGCTGGGCAGTGTAAACAAAACCTTGGAGGGGCAGATCTTGTTAAAAGCCCACATCTTTGGGTTCTGAGCAATTTACACGTGAGACAGCAGGACTGACATCTGAGCCTGTCAGTTTTCCCTGGCTATGCTAACAACAGAAGGCATCTCTGCTCTTAGATGAAAACCAGCAGCTGTTAAGTCCTACAGGTGAATTTCAGATTCATACACCTTGCTACTGCAGTTTTCATGTGCATTCAGGGGTAGAGCCTTAGGCATTAGTCTTTTTGAAAGTTAGTTCAATCCAAAAATAGCAACGGAAGAAAATAGTCTAACTAGGACTTGTCCAGGACACTTAACAAACAGAACTAAAATAAGGAAACTGCCTGGGTTAACATGGAAGAATAAAACTATTCCAGTTTCTCTCTCTCTACATCTTGGAAGCATTTCTTATGCACATCACCATGAACTACATCTATACAGAGGATGGTAAGTAGACAGAGCACCCTGAACTATTTTAACATGTCCATGTATTTATTTACTCAAAGCCCAAAGCCACCACCACAATTTCTCTTCACTAACAATGCAAGCAAGATTAAGTCTTAATATTATAGTCATATTTTTCTTCAAAATAAGAGCCTCCATTCTACTCCAGTTTAGTCATGAACTTAAGTCCTACTCATTTACAATAGAAAATCTTGAGTTTTTAGGTAGATGCAGATGAAGTTAAACTGAAATGGTTTAAAAATTCCCTTCAGGATCTGAAATCATAAGCAGTATAAAACTGATACTGTAAAACTACAGATTTTTCTGGGGGAAAAAGCTTTTTTTTTAATCTGCCAAATATCATGGTGACATTTTCTAATTTTTTTTTTCTTGTGAACCTCCCATCAAAATAAATGGAAAAACTTCAGCAGCAGCTGACCTGAATGCTCACTATCTTTTGTATCTACATTTTTTAAAAGATTTTTACTCCTTTAAAAGGCCACTGTGTTCTGTACCACAGGTGCCAATACTCCAGTGGCATGCTAGATGATCCAACATATGTTAAGAGTTTTCTAAAGTACTTTGAAATCCTTGGGGATAAAAGGTGCTACATAAATGTAAGAAGCGTACTTCTAAATAACAGAACTGCGTCTCCCTTGTAACACATGTACGTCAGAATGTTTGCAGACTGCAGAAGAAACTGCATTTTTTGTGTGAATGCTTTATCACTTTATCTCCTTGTGGGAGACACATTAAAAAAAAAGATAAAAACAGAAAAACACACACACACTAGATATTTAGATTACAGGCTGAAAACAAGACAGACTTTTTGCTGTAACACCCCTAACTGAACGCCCAGTCAATCCTGCTCTAGACATCGATGAGAAAATACATAGATAATAAGGTGAATATTTATTATGCACTAAAAAGTTTGAAGAGGTTCTGTGCTGGATTCTAAAATCTGTGGAAGCACTTCAGAAATAAACAGCTTTATATTTTATTCCCTGACATCAAATAGTCTAAACATTTTAGCATTTGCTGTGCCTTTATGCTCACAGCCTTTGCAGTGCACCTTCTGACCTTTCAGCACTCAAAAGTGGGCTGAGATAACTAAAATCTGGGAAAGGTAGTAAAACACGGAGCACGTAATAAATTAAAGACTTGGAAAATCATGGTAATAAGCCCTTTGGGGTAAGTCTCTTTTAAAGCAGTAGCACTGTTTGACGCTACTGGAACAATTCTTGTTTTAAGACTTGTGTCTGAGCTTCACCTACTGGTTACAGATATGAAATGTGTTTCTGTTAAGGTGACATGATTCTGTTTCAATGAGTTTCTGACTTATTTCACAGTCTTTAGATCTTTGTCTAAATAGAAAGACAGCAGCTGGGTGAAATGTTTAGTCTCATGTTCTCAAAAAGACAAGTTACTCCTTGCATTAAATGCTTTCATTCTTGAAGCATGATGTTTGTGGCAGAGACAGAGGTGAACCAGCTGACTAAAAGGAAAATTAACTTTGGCAAAGAGTCTCCTGGGATACCTTGTTTGTGCAGAGCCATATAAAAGTTGGAATCATGATTACTGTCTAGATTTCACCTGTGGTCCTTTATAAAAGTGAGTGCCTTGACAGAAAGGAAGAACAATGTGAAGATGGAACAATCATGCTAATGAGAAAGAGGCAGAAAGAACAAGGAATGCCCAACACTATAAAGAATATTTGCACGAAGTCCTTAAGGAAGCTCAGAAAGTTGTAATAAAGGTAGACTGGTCATTCATGAAACTTTGGCAATGCAAAGGTGGTGGTCATGTGCAGGCACAAACTCCAGGGAATTCTGTTCTAAAGCTGAGGAAATTGACAATAACTGAGGCACAGGAAACCTGAGGAAAATACCCAAGCAACACTCCAACACCAAAGCTAAGAGGGCATGCACTTAGCCAAGGAGCTCCAGTTACTGCCTACAAATCTGCAATGAGAACAAAGCATATGTAACCAGCAATTTTGCAACACATGAAAATCAGAAATTAATAACTGTTACATAAAAAATGTTCCCAGATGACAGTCTAGTCTATCCTCCTGCAAAGGGGCAGTACTGGTGTAATTATCAGCATTGATGTTCTCAAAACAACTGATGTGAAAACATGCTAAAGGTGTCAGATGACAAATGATAGCAAACATAGATCAAAATGAAGCAAGCAAATTGGCAGAAGAAATGAGTGACTGAATTGCCTGAGGGATCACACAGGTGTTATATGTGTGACCACGGGAACAGAAACGCACACAAGTATTCACACGGAGCATCTTTTTACCAAGAACATTTTTTATCTCCTCACCATTATAAAACTGTCAACTCAAATACATTTATTAGCACTCTAAAGAAAAAAACCAGAATGACTCATTGCTATTTATTAGTTTGATATGTTAACTAGCAGAAGGGAAAAAATCCAGATGACTATGCTGGCTGCCTACTCTTAATAACTCTAGCAAATCTTTGATCTATGTTAATCTCATGTTATTGTAGTAAGCATGCAGGACCATCATTCATCTCACACGAGCAAGGCACTCTTGCGTGTCATGACAGATTTTATCAAGAAGAAAATGAAGTCAAAGGTGGCTGTCAAGGCAGCAGGGTTTGGAGTGAGTGGAGAATCTCAGAATGGGATTTTGAACTTGCAGAATTTGATGGAGGAAGCAAGGAAATTTAATCATCCACTCTACATACACAGTACTTCATTGATCATCAAAAAGCTTTCCTCATCTACATGTGTATAGAAAAAAAATCTTGCTCAGCTTACCAGGTGGAGGGAACTTGCAAAGTAATCAACAGCAGTTCAGTGCACAAATGAAACAATAGTTTGATATTGGAATGGCTGCTCTTTCATTATTCCTTCTAACTGTTGTGGAGAGATGGGATTTGAGCACAGCAGTAAATGTAAGGCATGAGACTGTTGACAGGATATTAGAAGGAATCCTGTGGTGGCAAAGTCAATGTAATTCTCATCACTCCATAGAGACAGGCCTATGGTATTTCATGAGCAGTGAGTACAAATAACATTCACTTTAAGCAGAGTAGACTGGCAAAAGTACAGAAATTCTCCTTAAAAAAGAAAAAGTCATAAAAAGGTGATGTGGATTTTTAATTTTTTTTATTTTAATTTATCAGGCTACGCTAAAACCACAAAAAGGTAAAATTAGAAGTACTTTTTTTTTTTGGCAATTGAGTTTCACTTTTTTTTTTAACTAGTCAGTGTTGCATGACAGAATGGCACACAAGTTCTCTCTGATGTGCAGCAGATACTGAAGGCATTTCACTTGTGTTGACATTAACAAGAGACATACCTCATTGATCATTACTGAGAGGAATTATTGTCCCCACTGTCTGCAATAGATTCCATAGTGATCAGATGAGCATTAGACACTGCTTCAGTTCATCTGCTGATACTCTTGAGTGGTTAACACTACCAGTATCCTTCCTCCACAGCAGTTTTCAAGAAGTATTTGCACTAGGACTTCAGAAATCATCTGTGCAGGTATACTGGAAGTTAGTGAGCTTTTGAGCTCATAAGTAACTGCAGAAAAGCAACTAAAGCCTAGCACTAGATTTGCTTATTTAACCTGAAGCAATTTCAAATATTTACAATATGGTCTTCTGAGCTCATCACTAAATGACAGTCTATTTCCTATCCCAATTTTTGTCACCCAAATATTGATTGCAAGTTGCCACTACACTGTACTAAAATCCTTCGTAACCAGAACAGTAAAGTAAAATCATTTGGACACTAATTTCTGCTATATAAAATGCTGCACCTGCACATTTTTGTTTCCCGGGCTTAGGGGTGAATATCTATATGAGAACTGGTACTTTTTGGCTGCTTCTTTTGGTTGATGTGTTTAAAATTTTCAAATGATGAAGAGAGAAATTGTTCCGGGGCAGAAGAGTTTACATCCTGCTGGTCAGGGACTGGTTTTAGCTCTGAGTTAAGGGTTTCAGCAGAATTTACATGGTACATAATCCTCATGGTAGCCTGCCACACAAGAAGAAGCATCACCTATAACCACCACCTGGCACAAGGACAGTCCACAGCAGCCTTCTCATCACAGTAACATGTAAATGCTATCTGATCCAAAAAACATGAGTACCATAAGATCAGCATGACAGAAAGAATGGATGTTGTGTTGATGATGAAACTAGAGGTCCACACATATATTGTGTTCACAGTACTGACACACACCCTGAAATTAAATTAAATAGGAATAAGACTATATCTAGCCATTGATGCTTGAAGGTTTATTTTCTTATTCTATATGGAGACAAGACTTCATCCATGTTAAAAAAACCCCAAGCCAAACATCAATTCTCTCCTTCATTTTCCCATACTAAGGCATTATTGACTACAACGTACCAAACTTGCACTTGCAGTCTAACCCCCTATTACAGCACCTTGTATCAGTACTTTAAACATTGCTTAACAAGAAAAATATGTCAATATACAATGAAAGCTTTCATTTATGCTTCCAAATTGAGCAAACTGCTGCAAGCTATGTTGTAAATTACCCCCAAGAATGTTCAACTGGGCAAAACAGAGAACAAATTCTAGTGACATCAGACGTGACTGGATTCATAATTAGCAACACTTAACAATATATTAAGTTTATCTCCTTTCTATTCCAGTGACCCTTTCAGTTCTGAGCAACGTTTGAATATGCTACCATAAATCATGTCTCAGATTTGTCAACAAGCTCTGAGTACTTCTGTTATTTGTGAAAAGTACAAAGTGAACTCCTGGTTCTAAAATTTTGGTAATGCATTACAGGCTAGGTGGGAGCTGCCTGATCCCAGCTTCACTTCAGTCTCTCTTGAAACTGAAAAAGTATAATTAGTACTTATGCAGAAGTCCATTGCTGGAATAACTGATGCTACTTACTGGTGGGGCCATGCCAAACTGATCAAACGCAGGTACTAAAGCCAAGTTAGCACTCTGCCTAAAGCAACTGTCAAGTAATGATAGATTAGACAAATCTGATTGCTCTATCAAAACATTCATCTCAAATCTTGATTAGTAAACCTATTGAATTATGATTAATTCACAAGAGTGTTGCTGACAGATAAGGTACTTTATCTGACAATGTGTAGTAGTTGCTTTGCCTGAAGCAAAAAAGCTCTGAAGTTGCTGGTAAAATAAACAGTATCAGCTACAATGCCCCAAGAAGGATAATGAGGCTACACACACCTGCTAATTTAATAAAGGCTGATCTATGAGAACCCAACTTCAGCCACCAAAACATTGTCCTGGCCTTTATTCTCCATTTCCATCACTAAAGGAACTGGGAGCACAAAAGGTAAAACTGCCAGGTTGAAAGACAGAGCTGAAAGCTGGATGGGCTGGGGGACTTGTAGGGCATCTAGGATGAGTCAGGCACTTCTGATATCTGATTCCAAACTTAGAGCATACAGCTTCCACCTATTGCATCAGCTGTGTTTCACTGTCCTGTGCAGTAGTAATACACCTCAGAATGGAACACTTGCAGGAGATGGGCTATCATCTACTTTGCACTACTAGGGAATGAAGCAAATGGCTAAAACCTGAAAATTGTCCTAATACATTACACTAGAAGGGATTTGCTTCAGCGTTACTAAAATGATATTAAAGGTATATCTTGCTTTTTTAATAATTTGATATAAAATTCAATAATAAATAAATCTATCATGTTTCTGCAGCTTTCAAACTCTATCTACAACAATGGCATTTTGCCATTAATGAAACACAATGTGATGGAATCATCAAACTTCTTTCCATGTCACCTCTGCATACTCACTATGAATTTGTCCCAGACTCAGTATTTCCTAACAGACCTTCTTTTACAGGGTAGAGTGAAAATCTACCAGTTTCAGTTAATTTTTGCTATCCTAGTACCTGCATGTACACATAGGTAGGTCATCAGAAGGCTCTCCATTACTTGAATTTGCAGCACAGTCAGTGAAAAATAGGTATTATAATACTTGGCTCTGATTTAATGAAGAATCCACCTTCTACAAGTCAGTTGTTAGCTTATCCTGACCTAATAATTTTACAAAACTCCTAATGCACTATAATTATGTTTCTCCCCAGCCAGTATTAACCTTTCTGTGACTCTTTTTTCTTTCTTCTCTCTCACACATATTTATTTATTTTACCTAGCCTCTGTTAATCAATGTGAACTGCAGATGGGGTCAAGGAAAGCTACTTCCTCTTTTGATAGCCTCCAATGCTTTCACTCCTGGGGATAAAAATGCTTTAAATGGAGTTATATTCTAGGAAAATCAATATATGATTACTGCAAAGATTTGTATCGATTGCCCTGTTGCATTGCAAAAAGGCTAAAGAAAAATTGCATGGCACATTCCCTTATATTTTCTACTTCATAGAACTTGCGGCAAATATTTTAAGTAAGAAGTGTTGGAACTTTATTTAATAGCCTAAACTTTTCTTCATTTAATCCTGCTACTTGTATGTTTACTTTGAAAAAAAAACAACCAACCCACTGATCTCTCTTTTATAATGCCTGAAATGAGGGAGCTACTCAGCATCCTGAAAAACAAATGGGACACAGTAAACATCTAGCTCTCAAAAACCTCACCAGTTTCACATATTGCACGAAACCCAAGCCAAAAAACCAACCCAAAATTCCTGTTTTCACTACTTTACCAGAATTGTTCATGCTGCTGCTTGGTACAGCCACCACAGCAAGCAGACAGGCTGGATCTTGTTTTCACAGGCTATACTGCTGGAGGAACTGGGTTTCCTGACCTGGTTTCATTTGTCTTGATATAACCAGAGCTAGATTTGTTCTCCTCCCCTAAATCCTAAGAACTGGAAATACAGCTTCTACAAGTATTTCACCAAAGTAAAATAAATTCTCCAGCAGAAACAAATTCTCACTCTCTTCTCCCCTGGTCCCAAGTCACGTTGGCTAAGTTACTGCATTTCTCTGTTTATCAGCTTCCTGAAAGGTAATATTATTTACCTATTTGTAAATTATTCAGAGAACTACTGACAAAAAGTGCTATGGAAGGACTAATGTAAAAAAATCCACTGTTCTCTTTCAGGTGGAGTTACTAACAGCTAAACAATTTGGATGCCTGGCCATTTAACTGCTCTAGTGGGGGATGATAAAGTCAAGGAATAAGGTTTTTTGCCAGAATATGATTTATGTTAATTACTGGGTGAAAGAGGGTCCCAACTGCACTTTTGACATTTCTCAAATAGTGCCTGGAGAAAAAGACAGGCATACCTTTTTATGGAATGCATAAATATATATATGCAGAGTAAATATATAACCATGGTACTTGAACAGCTACTCCGCACACCTACCTGAGACACCAGCACAGAGCACTGCACACACTGGGGCACTTGGCATATAACAGATAAGAATCCTCTTCTCAGATTCTGAGGATACTCCCTAGGTACCTGCATGTGGCCACTCTTGGAGATGGAACAGGCAGAGATTGATGGATCCTTCCTCTGAACTAATATCACTACCCCTGTGTTTATCTCCTTGCCATCCCAGCCACCACTGGAAGGCAGATGCTCCGCACTGCCAGCAGCAGTGATGCTATGCACCACTGTGTCCAGCTGCCCTCTGTTCTGCAGCAGCATAAAACAGGTTACAGAGCACTCATGCATTGTAGGGTTAATCTAGTTTGGGTTTTTTTGGATAGGTGTTGTTTTAAGAGAGTGATGCATGGAACATGCGCTAATCATCACAAAAGCTACGGTGATAAAAAGGCAAAGAATTCAATTCCTAGTATGAAATATAAAATAAATATAGAGAGGAAGCACCACATGCTCTTCTCCATAAAATGAACTACACTAGTCAGTATATTCACATATGCAGAGAGACTTGCTTCTGAAAAAAACCCAAGCAAAATATAAGATAACTTTATTTTTTAATAATCCTGCTTTTATCTATGGAAAAGTAGACCAAAAGAGTATATTTTGAATGGAATCTGTACATGCAGAATGACTGGCTGTCAAAATACCCCTTAGATTTATAGACAGCTTTGGCTAAACAAAGGGAAAACTATACTATAAACATTTCTAAACTGAGTTTCTCAAATTACTTTTCCTGCCAATTTCTGTCAGATACAATACATTGTTTTACAGGAGAAAATTCATTACCAGAAAAATAGTGAAGGGTTTTTATCTTCTCTATTTCATTCTAAAAGTTCCAGCCAATTATTTACCACCAAATTTAAAAGCCTGTTATTAAACACTGCTAGTTTACCTCCACATTATAACACTAGGATCAAATCATTTCAGATTGTAGTTTTTAATAGGATAAATCTTTACTGAAGCCTAGACCAAAAGGCTGCCTGAAGTTCATGGGTATATTGTAGAAGGGATATGAAGGTTAGTGCAACTCTGTCATAAAGAAGAAAAATGGCCTCAATCCAGCTTTTCAGCTACTCCCAAAACAACAGCAAGAATCAATCCTTAGCTAGTGCTAAATGCCTTTGTTCTGCTGAAGTCAGTAGAATTAAAAAGTTCACAAGAAGTGAAAATCTACCCAAGATTTATATGTAAACTAATTCTGCTTTTTCAAAAGGATGAGATGTTTATGAAAAAGCATGATGGCACAAAATGAAATATGGAAGTTCTTTCTGTGTTGGATTAATCCTCTGAAGGAGGTCTGGATACCTAAGGTGACGCAGTAAGTAAAACCTCCTTCTCCTCAACCCACTTCCTCTTCAATCTTTTCCCCATTCTAAAAAAGCTAGCAATTATTCAATTAGATAAATCTAAGTATGTTTTAATTTGGAGATTTTTGAATCTATCCAAGAAGGCAGCACTTGCACTCTGCATTTCTCAGCTGTATTGATGGTCACCTACAAACACGCAGTCAGTCCCACACTGGAGCAGAGTTTAGAATATGACTTCGCAGTTTGGGGAATTCTCTGTCATTTGATGAGCACTGAGGACTGACCACAGCACTGAGAAAATGATCATACCTGTTGAAGTCAATGTAATGTAGCCCACAACACAGGAGTCAGCTGTATGTAGCATCTCTTTGAGGCATCAGGGAACCATGAGGTGGTCAGTGAAAGTAGGATTATCATTCTCCATTGGAAGAGATGTTAGGCTTTCACACAGTTTCATTTTAATTAAACCAGATTAAAGATATACCCTGGGCACTACTAAACAATTCCATAGTAAAGCCTTAGATTTAAAAATTACAAAAATATGTATAAATATATAAAAACATACACACACACATTCATTTCAGCACTGTCTCATAAAAGGATTAAGTTAAAATTGAATATAGACTCAAGCACATGGAAACCTAGACCCCACTTACCCTATACATATATAAATGCTATTCTTCTGTAATCTATGAGAAAAATCTGGTTTTGTAACACTCAAATACAATTTCTTCAATGTACAAAACCAAACAGTTTATTAAATAAACACAAACTAGGATATAATGGCATACATTTGCTTTCATTACGAATACTAACGCAGCAGTCCTCTAAGGCTTACTACATTAGCATTTCTCTCCATGTTCCAAATGCCTTTGAACTTTCTAAAAAGCTACATCTGTTAGCTCCCTTGTATACAGCTGAAACTTACCAAGTGAATTAACTTTTAATATAAATTGCTTTGTTCACTATTAAGATTGATGTCGGACACACTGTACTGTAAGTTGCAAACTGCAATTACAATTCGCTGCAATTATCTCTGGCTGTTAATAGCACAAGATAGCATGTCACTTTCCACCAAGTGTATAATTTATCATTTGGTTGGGTTTTTTTTTCTTCCTCCCTTCATGAACTCTTGTGGTATTCCAAATGTATAATCTTGTTGTATTTATTTCCCAGTGGTCCAACAAAATGCACAGCAAGTGCTGACTAGAACAAACTAAAAGGCAGTGCTATTGACAAGCCGTCACTTGAGCAGTAATGAACACTCTGCCTCTACTTTCACCTCGCCAAACTAACAGCTTTAATTTATGATAAAGCAAACGAGAGACAACCTCCAGTTTTATTATACCCTCAGTGCTGTTTCAAATCAAGTAATTAGAAGGTCAAGAGGCAGGTCTAGAAAGCCACATACAAATGCAAGCCCTCTGCACTGATGTTTTTAAAAAAGCCTGACTATTCAAAGAGCATTTTATCCATCCCTCTTCTGCAGAGCAGTGGCAAGGCAGCTTTTAGCACCAGAACCAATCTGAAACAGTGTGCCTCAATTCTTTGCTGAGTAATTCAGCCCATATGTTAAGAGAGATACCTAGCAGACAACGTCCATTCCCCAGGCATTCAGCTTAAAAGAAAGGTACAGGTGAGTTTTAAAAACATGTCTTTCCAACAGAAGCTTTCACAAAAAAGCGGCTTTCCTTTCCCCCTTCTCAGGAGTACAAAATAATTTCATGGGATACCATAAAAATATCCAAATTGAAATATCTGAAGAGAATAAAGAAGAATAAAAGATACGTTAGAAAGGTAAGCTTCAGTTCTCTAAAAGATTATTTATAACTTGACAAATAAACTGCTCCTAAAACTGCTGAAGAACTAGTTTTTCTTGAATGTTTGGACAACTGGAATAAAAGCACATAACTATATTCAGTCTTTGGAGTATTGTTATACAAATATTTACAACTAGAGAGATATAATTATGCTAAGACAGCATGTCCCCTTTTCCATGATATCGCCTTGAATTTAAATGTCAGTCAAAGTATCTTGTAACACCTTAGAAGCTAGTCAAAATCGTTCCTCAGCTAGACACAATGAACCCTATACAATTAGGCATTCTTATTAGGCAACTGTATGTCTTAAGCTACATCAAAAGGATACCTCAATGTATTACTACAGTTCTGTTATGTTGATTGCAAAATTACTTCCCATTAAGAAACTGTTTTTGTTGAGCCTTTGATGAGTTGTCTTAGACTAGCTTCACAATTTAAGATAAATCACTGAACTCCAGCCAGGTCTGAATAAAAGGCAGCAGCTGTTTAACACAGATCAACAGTTTAGGAAACATAAATCAGCTCCAAATGAAGTAGTCCAGGGAACTGAGTCAGGATATGGCTATCTCCACGGCCCTGCTCTTACTAGAATGCTTGTGAAAATTCCTAGCATGTACTCCTCAATGCCTCAATGGCAGAACTTCATCTCATTCAAAAATACTGTTGTTCCACCAGTGTCCTGGGGTTCCTGCAAAGACCTCTCCACTGATAATACCACACCTGGACCAAAGTGTGTCAAGTGCAGACTTATGCCACAAAATAACTCAGCACCAAGCCTTCCTGTAAAGCATTCTTATAAACTATGACAACATTTCGTTCTTATTCCCTTAGCTGAACGTCACGGTGGAATTCATACACAATGGTTTAGCTGGCTATATCCAGAACTACACTCCTCAACTACCAGTATTATTTCTATGGAGCACATTGAGGAATTTAACAAATACAACAAATATTGCACCTGAAGAGAAATTAAAGGCAAAATGTCACAAGTGTATGGATCAGAAAACACTGAGGCTCTGCAATCACTTGTGCATCAGGGGTGTTTTTAGCCTTTTCTGTGTAGTGTATTTTGGTAAGCATGTCTTACATACTTAATGGTTACTTAATTAAGATTCTGTTGTATCATTTTTCTCAAAGTAGTTTTTGCTATATCATGGCACATTCACAGAGCAAGTGCAATTATACCTAATGACATAAGTGGTGCAAATGTGGGATTACATAATTAGAACATGCAGCTATGCTGTGAAGGTCCTTGTGGAAATGAGGAAATCCCAGAAGATACTGAACACATAGATGAGGCAATTATAATAACTCAGTGACCTCCACTTCAGTTTTTACAGACAATACCAAAGGAACTCGAGGTTGTCTTAAAAGAGCTGTTCAAATGACAATCATTTATACAAACCATTGTAACTTCTTTCCACCTTCCCTCTTCCACAGTTGCCCATAGTGATTTCAATTTTTATAGTGCTCACAAGGACAGAAAAGTCTGACTGAGTACAATGAAAGCAGAGATGGAGTTAAGTGGACGCTCTGCTGAAGAAGGATTTCTTTCTCTCTTCACATCACAATTACCAGTCCTTTACAACTGATTAATTTGCTCTGAATTCAACTTTTTGGTCTAAATGTCCAAATGCCTGTAACCTGTTTTCTGACAGTACACTTCAGTTCTACACAAATAAGTAACTTCATACCAATACATCTACAGTAGCAATGAGCATGAAAAGTCTAAAGCTGTTTTACTTCAGACTTTAGCCTGAATCCCTCACAACTGCACTGGTTTTCCATAACAATGGTCTTCAGGGTCTATTTCCTCAAAGTTTTCTTTACTATAGAGGTTAAATCTCTTTTTCTCTATGCTGTGTGCTCCCACCTAACATTTCCTACCCCTTATATAGTGAACCTCCTCTCTTCCTACTTCACAGGTCAATAGCACCTGCAAAGATGACTTTGTTTGTCATCTTTTCCCACAAGGAACTCCAACTCTCAAGCTGCCACTTTTGGCACACTCTCAAGGTAAGTAAAAGCTTTACTAAGATGCAGCTGAAGTTGATGGCTGACCTCTGCTGTCCCCTTGCCTGCTTCCATCTCATGTCTACTATCTCCCTTACTCAAACAGGTCATACACCAAATGGCGAGCACAGAAGATCTGCAAACCTTTTATGGAAGGTCAAAAAATAAACACACACTACAGGCAGCAAAAAGTTTAGAATGCAGTAAAGAAACAGCAGATGCCTCTCTGTTTTTAGATTGACATTGTTGATGTCTATGTGCAGTTTGCAAAAAGTGACTGAAATTCTGAACTCTGACAGGTGGCAGCAGGTAAGTGTGTGTGTGAGAGAGAGAGACAGAATGTAAGAAACTGAACCTGGCACTAACTACATTAAGAATCCTTCTTTCTAGCATTACCTGCTGAAATGCCATCCAAACTGGTAAGAGTCAAACCAGATAACACTCAGTGTTACGCATTTCTTTAGCATACCTTTGTTGGGTTTTCAGATTTATGACCTTTTGACAAAAGGAGCTTATGAGGATCGTTAGTTTGGGTTTAAGTTGTTCATGCCTTGATTCAGATGCAGCCATTGCAAAGCACAACAGCAGTTAGCTTCAAACTACTGTTCAAAGATTGTTAAGCAGTAGAGGAAGTACTGAGGATATAAGGAAATCTGTGAATCAGTGAAAGATGTTGGTATGCAAGAGTGAAGATATACCAGCTGGACTCCTGCTTCAGCTGGTTACCAGAGGGCCAGGAAGAAATTAGTCTCAGACATCAGCTGAAAGAACACCTGGACATTAACGTGGGGCACCAATTCCCTTATGAACAAGGTAATCTTTGTTTCCTCACCAATACATCTAGAAACTAAATAATGACTATTAAAAAAAATAAAATAAATACTTGTTTCCAAGTGTCCTTAAATCACTTAACTACAATAAAGGAAAAAAAAGCAGTTTTGAAAAGGTTGGGGAACACAACACAATAGGCTTTGCTCTAACTGTGAGATACAAGTGAAATAAACTGCAGTGACATCTCTGGCCTTCTTCACAAAGGCATCCAAACCTGGACAAACTATAGTAATAAATAGTTGATGCTTTCCTCAAGTATTTGGCTTACTGGATGAAAATGGAGCACAAGGTAAAGGAGTTAGCACTGTTTGGATAGACAGAACTTCTTCAGTGAAGATGATATTGGTTCCCAAAATAAAAACTCTGCTGTATTTTAGCTAGTGGCTTGTACTTGCTCTTACTTGGAGATCTTGCCTTAGGATACAGAAGGAGGACACAGTTTGTGCTTGCATATTTAGATAATCTCCAAAAAAGGGAGGATTGTACAATTGCCATAGACATTTACAAAATCTCACATACGGCTAAGTAAAAACTGTTAGTGGTGTGTGAATCATATTATATTTGGCAGCACTAATATCAAGATTGCCAAATACCACCCAGTTTCAAACACAGGACTAAACCTCTGCCTCAGTACTCCAGCAGGCTCTGCCCTTGAGAAATCTTCAAAAGGAAATGCTAAAGAATTAAATGAAATCATTGCTTTTTCCCCTTTATACAAAGGCTCTTTCAAAAAAAACACAAACCCCAAACAACAAACCCACATCTCAGTATATTTTTCAGATTTTTCAGCAGAAAGATATTTTTCTCTTCTTCTTACAAGATATTTGATTGTTTTGCAAGCCAAAATAAATAAAAGGTTATTTTATGTATACTAATGTTAAATTTACCTTCTGGTTTTCTGAGGGGAAAAGAAAAAAAAAAAGAGTAGAACTATTTCTAGTCCCACACCAATATACATAAAAATGTACTTGCCATTCAAACTGGAATCAAAGCTGAGAAAATGAATTGTTTCTTATGATTAAATTAAACACTAAAATTGCTTTTATTAAATTGTCAGTACCTTTTAAAAGAAAAATTAAATTCCAGTACAAAATTTGGCACGAATCTGCTTGCTAGTTTATTTTTTTCTCTAGTATTCTTGGTGAGGGGTGTCACTTTCTCAGTATTTTCATCCTTCTGTAGGCAACCATCCTGAAATAGCATTTGTTGCTGGACATTGTCTGCTCAGTTTGTACTGACAAATTATTGTGGTAAAAGTTGACATTGTTCATGACAGGTACCCTGTTCCTAGAGAAGCAGGAAACCTAGATAATAGGCATGCAGAAGGACTGGGAAAGGGGATGATGGGAGAAGCGGATGGAAATCTCCTGCAAGCTGAAGCAACTAGAAAAGCTCAGGGACATGAGTTGCCAGCTAGAAACCAGCTAAATGCTTCTCACTCTTAATGTCAGACAATGATACTTCCCACTGGCTACAGAGCTTCCTGAATGAAATGTGGGTCACTGAGCTTGTGGAAGTCCTAGGACGGTATTTCTCCAGCAGAAGACTCAAATCCAGAGTTAGTTTTATAAAATCACTTACAAATAACTACAGTTTTTTTTCTACTGCTGATTCCTGCAGTCAAATGCACAGCATGTTTTACCTGCCTCCAATAAGACACTATTGTGTCCCACCTGGTGCCAGCACTAAAGCTAGTCTGCAGCTATCACTATTCAGAAGAATACACTGTGCCTGCAAAAAGTGCACTGGGGATTCATAGCTGTATTTGGATGATAGCAAACTTAATTACTACCCCATATACAAGTGCATGTCAATGATGGAAACACATCTTTTGCAAAGTTTTCAATGGTAGCCATCATATTCTTAACATACACTTTTAGGTCAGTTTTCTCTTTTGAATGACTATTACCTATTTTCCTTCAGATGACAAAGAATAGAAATACTCTTTTCTCTCACAACAGATTTTCTTACTCTATCAATGCAATGCTAATTCTACTCCAGCCAGATAGTGGAGGCTTCCATTTTTGGGTCAGCCTTCATCTGCATGTTACACACACACTAAAGATGTATATTTTATCTCAATCAGTTCATGTCGGTACATGAAAGACACTTCCTAGAAATTCTTTGGTACAGCTTCTGATTCATGATGTATTTTATGGAAGACATATTTTAGGTTGTCTGTCCTTTGATTTCCTACAGAAACTAATAAATAATCAACAAAAATTTGATTAAAGACATGGCTTGAACTCTCAGCCAAAATGAATACTAGCTAGTTGAAAATCTTTCTGATCCAAATCTGCTTATCGTAGAAACAGAATTCTAACTTAGGTTTTAAAAAGCGTGATGAAGGGTTCAACTAAGTTTTGACATGATGTTTTCATATTCAAACTATCTCTTGAAATAAAAGGGAAAAGGTTATGAAACTTGAAATTATAGAGGAATGAAATAGAGCTAAACAAACTAGAAAAAATATCTATCTTTAAAAAAAGAAAGAAAATTCCTTTGAAATCTTATTCAAGCAGTACTTGATGTGTTCTTCTGAGTGCTGCTTTAAGACTTTGTTTAGGCAACTGTAAGATCATGGCCAACAATAGATAATAGAATAAAAATATTGACTTATGTCTGACTTCCAGAATCAAAAGGTGAGGAAAAACTAAAATTAAAACTTCAAACTGAGTATTTCCTGTCATTCAATTCTCTGTAAATCCACTTGTTTGTCTAAACCTCTATTCCAAACTTCCCAAACACATTCAACAAATTAGGAAGTGGGCTTATATTACATTTATTTTGGGAATATACATGGGATTTCTTCCTTGTCTAAACTTGCCTTTACAAGTATAGCAAAAATACAGAAGATCTGGCTAAAGAGGATAATTTATCCAAACATAAATGACCTCTAGTCTTTTTAAAGCAGTATTTATTTTTATATAGGCAAACCCAGGATACTTTTATAGATCAGTTATTGCTATCTGTAAATACCCAAGGCCTGACATGTGAACCTTATATTTTGCTATGGAAGAACAGTTTTAGCTCAGAGGAACAACATCAACTAAAGAAAACAGAAGTGGAACCACCAAAGAAAGGGATTCTTTATAAGAAGCTGAGAAGTACTAATTACAACTTTCAACTGTTTTCTTACAAAAATATTACTCATTGACTAGTAACTAAGAAAAAAGCTGTTGTAAAACTCAATACAATAACTACAACACTTAAGACATTTTCTCAATTCTATATTATCTATTTAACCAATTCTATGCCTTTTAGTACTTTAGAAATATTTACTAATTATTTAATATTTACTAAAATTGACAAGTATACTTTAAGTCTACATTTGTAAAAGAATTGAAAATGCAAAAGAATTTTCTGGATAGTTGTTTTTAATTAAAATAAAGACAAAATTAGTGCATTGGTTATATTAAAAAAAATTAGTTTTAATGTTCAACGAGCACTTAAAACTTGTAGCTGAAGTCCTCTTATATGTCAATTAATTCAAAGGTTAGAACAGGAAAGGAGCTTTCCTGTGTTATAGGATCACAGAATGTGAGGGGTTGGAAGGGCCCTAGAAAGATCATCTAGCCCAACCCCCCCTGCCAGAGCAGGATCATCTAGATGAGGTCACACAGGAATGCATCCAGGCTTTCAAGTGGTTTCTCAGCTTTGAATGAATTAGTCACTGAACTGAACAATCATGGAGAAAAAACTCTGCATGCTGCTACTGCTGCCAAGAGCCAGCTTAGCACTTGAGCAGACTTGCTGCAGGTGTTTAACTCTTTCAGTCATTTGGCTTGAAAACTTCAGCTGCAACCATGTGTACTGCCTACTGCTGTAATACAAATGGCTTTCATCAGTCTTAAGAATTTTGTACCTTAACACTGTCATATTTATTTTTATATAATTATTTTAAATCAGAATGACTCAAATATAAACCCCAACTTTTATTCTTTTTTTTAACCTCTCCTACGTTCTCTAGAACATATTTAAATACACCTTTATATTTCTTAAGAACACAGACCTTTATTTCATTGTATATATTCTTTTCCAAAAGCTCTTCCACAGAGAACAGACAAAACTCTAATTTCTTGCACCTTTCTCTGCCAGTCCTGCTCAGCACTTTTAGCACGTAAATCTTGCAGTACATTTTACAACTTCAAAATTTAAGGGAAGACTAGAAAGAAATGTTACTTCTTAAAAGAATCTGCAGTAATTATATCACCAGAAGGCTAAAGAGATCAAGACATAGCCCTCTGCCTCAAAGCTGTGGGCATGCAGCATGCAAGTAACATACCCATAAGCCTATAAAGCCCATATGCAGTTACTCAGTGCTCTAGTCAGATGACTTCTCTGTTCATGGTAATGAATGTTAGCAGTTTAGAAACCTTGGTATAAAAAGCAAGATGCCAGAAGCAGCTTAATTTCATTTAGCAGAGAGATGTGTCTGTATACATGACCTAACATAGGCATTGGGTCTGTCTTAGCACCAGCTGACAAAGATTCACTTGCAGACAATCTTCTGTGGTAGAACCAGGAAGATCTCAAAACTTGGAGAGCATCCTGCAGCACAAGGGTTCACACAAGACCTCAGCTGGGAATAGCCCAGTGATACAGCTAGCACATAATCAGGAGGAACTTATCTTTCAACTATCATTTATTCTGATAGAAAATCAAAATACTAGAAGTTCACAAGCAGAGATAAAGCAGTGTTCCCAAGAACTCCATTTTACCAACATTATTGTATTCTTGGCACTGTTTTCATCTCAGTTGAAGCAACTACATTGCCAAAACAACGGTTTTCAAAACCAGTGCAGGCAATGTCCAACAAAACACAAAGACTGAATTCATCCTTGTGCAGAAAATCTCTCAGTGTGTCACACTATTAATATGTTCTAAAACACACAGTGCTATATTGCATAGTTTAAACTGCTCCCCGCCCCCCTTCTGTGCAAACATGGTACCTTTTTTCTTCATAATCTACAGATGATACACAAAATGATTTTACAGACTTCCAAAGAAATTTTGCAAGGAAAATATGAGGATTTAGGTAAGTTGAGTGAATACATCTCTACAGTAAACACTTCATGTCTCTGAAATGTTTTCATTCATTATGTAATTTATGGGAAAAATCAACAGCATTAAAACACTGTCACAAAAGTATCTGCTCTAGTAAAAAGAAATAAAAATCTAGCATTACTGAAAGATGATCTGACATTTGTCCATTGATATCTCCTGCTGAAAGGACATTCATAACAGTATCTTGACCCAGCCACAGTGCACTAATGCATTGCACTAAAGATCATTACTGGTGCTGTTCCCAGCATCCTTTAAACATAGTATGCTAGTGTAGTGCAAACACATGATCTAGCTTGTGAGTAAATGTGGTTTTAAATATACTTTATGCATGGAGGCTGGAGACATCTATTCTGTCTGTACGAGATGCTCATGCAGTTAGCTATCTAATGCTTTCTCACATTTCATGAACAGACTCATCCAAACTCACTGAGGGAATTCCTGAAAGGACTACAAAATTTCAGCCAGAGCCCCCAAACCAGAGCAGGAACCACAGAATCCCTCAGCCTTCCTCAATACATCCAACAGCTTCTACTCTGTAATTTAAAAAGCAATTAAAAATAACGGAAAGCACAAGTGTCTGCCTGTGCCATCTCAGCAACCTCTGTGGGCTGCTTTGTCCCCAAACTGTGTAAACTAAATTCTAAAGTGTTTTTCCTCTGTGGAAGTCCTTTGTGCATATTTTATATCACTTATGATATATAAGAGGAAAACAGCAACAGCAATAGGTGTCTCAGTACCATCAGCACAGAACTGAATGTCATGTACCTAGGCAGATATGAGCACAAGGGAACTTCTAAGAACTGTGTAGAAACAAAGGGATTTTCTAGCAGGGAATACAAACACTTGAAATAAGTGGATTAAAAATTATTTTTGTGCTATTTATACTCAACAAATAATATAGGAAAATGTGTACTTTCATTTTTCTATAAGAAAATGGGTCCTTTATGAACCATTTTAACACAAGAATTTTAATAGTTCAGCTTTATCCCCAATACTCTATATACTTGAAATATTTTAAATAGTATGCATCCCACCATAGGCAACAGTTGTATAGAGGAAGGTAAGAGTGGTAATACAGCAGGCTGAAGATAAAGCTGCTGCAGATGTGCAAATAAGCAGAGTGTTAATTGGAGATCTATTGTACATAAAGAGGGAGCTGAAGGCTTGTGTTAGTGTGCATGAGTGATGAGTGGCAAAGATGAGTCTATAAATCAAATCAAGCTTTGATTACCTATTTTCTGTTTCTGAGTATAAAAAAAAGGATTTTTTTCAGTACAGAATATCTCAGAGCAACAGATTTAAAGTATAACTAAACTCAATGAATATACAAACATATTTACTGATTCTATATAGTAACATTATTTCTTCCTATACTCCTCTGTTTTGTCTTGTTACCTTAAAAAAACCCAACAACTGTGGGATACCATAATAAATCCTTACACATTACAAAGAGAATAGGTAGAAAGAACATGGATGCCACCAGAACTGCCAAGAATGCAAAGGAGTTTTGTTGGCAAGTTTCTGCCCCCCCACCTTATGAATCATGCCATAAACAGCAGCTGGTGCTGGCTAGCCACCCACATGAAGAGAAAACAATGACACCAAGTATCTAGAACTCTCATCCTAAATCTGAACAGCACTAACATCCATTTCTACATAATTAACCCCTAGCATGCACCTAGTTTCCTGTAACAGGTCACTGCCAAAAGGAGAGCCATGCACTCTCTATGATGCTACACAGGATCTGTAGCTCTGCACCCAAACCAAGCAAAATCCCCAGAATTCCTGAATGAAATCCTGGGTCTGCTCTAGCTAATGTCTGTTCTCACAGGCATCAATGTGGCACTGTATTCCTTGTTTTAGGAAACTTAAATGATGCAAAATATGAATAAAACCAGGCAGATGCAGGAGAGTAAGCTGCAGGGTGACTGTCTGAATCAGATTGCCTCTTTTCAAGAAAAAAGGCTGAGGAGCAGCTAGGGAGAGCAAGGAACTACACGTGGAAAAGCAGCAATACAAAATCTCAAGCAAAGGCCCTGAACAGATTTGTACATCTTAAATCTTCATATTATTCACTCTCAAGTCAATACTAATGCTAACAGACCAAATTACCCATTTTGTTTAATACAATCTACCATATTTCCACTGCATACTGTCCTTCAAGAAGGTCTGAAGTGTCTTAAAACTCTAAAAGCTAAAAGAAGACTATTTATTGCATTTATACAAAATATGTAATATAACCAATATTTAATACTGCCAAAGACAAAAGAACAGGAAAAGGTGATCATCTGTGATGTCCAGTTATCACAGAGTAATCATACACTGCCTTCAACCACAGCCACTCCTGTCTCCAAAACATGAACTGTGTCTTTGTGAATTCTTTTTAGCCTGTATGAGCATAGTTAACTGTTTGACTTGTTCAGCAAGTTGCTTTTAATTACTTTACTGTAAGAAAACACAGTGATAATTAAATTATCATGCAGATCTCCCGACTGTGTTGACAGTTTGAGTACTAGAAACATCACATGAAAATACACTTGCACAGCATACAATAAACCATAAACAAACCCTTGGAAATTCACCCTGTGGATACTAGCAGTGAAAGCTGGTAAAAAATATTAATGCAAGATAAAGTGGTACAGCAAAATGACTATTATCATTCCCTTCAATGATTATTTTCAGAGCCATACAGGGAGAAGACCACCACCTAACATACAACTCTTGTAAACCAGTAAGAGTCAATTCATGCTCCTGTAGTATGATGCCAATATAAATAGTTTTCTTTAAATTTTATATCCCTATGAATTTTGTACGGATCATTCTGTGTCTATCAATCTACATTAATGCCATTATCTTTAGATTTGCTAGAGACAGAACTGAGTTCTTCATTGCCAAATATCTCAGACCATGCAGTGCACTATAACAATCACTTTGTTCTTCTAGAGCTGTTCCAGAGAGTAGAAAGACACTTCTGGAAGTTTACAGAAGTCCTTTCAGACATCCTGATTTTCATTTGTCACTTCCATAGGAGGATTTGGATATGCACAGGTGGATTGCTACTAGCCTAGAAAACATGCTTCTAAATTTGTATAACCAAGGTCATGCTGCCTCAGTATTTTGTGTGCCCCCAGAGCCAGATGCTGATACATGAATGGCATGTGTATGATATAAAGTACAATTAAAATCCAAATAAGAGTAGTCCTTGAACTTTGTTTCAAATACAAACTTACAACCTCTCCAAGTTTAACAGCACTGATTCCATTTCCAACCATATTAAAGACTGATCTTCAAGACTTCAAGTTATTAGCAGCTTAATCTAATAATCACCAAGAAGCTATTATTACACTATTACAGAAACATCTGTCAACTGTGTTCATGCATTTAAGGAAGCTATGTGTTAATAAGATGCTCTGCTTTGTGTTCAGACAATACCCAGTAGATTGTCTGTGTCCTACAAATCCTGCCATTATAAAGTACAAAGCACAGCTCTTACATTTTATCAGTCTTATAAAACATTCAACAAGATTTCATTTCAAAAATAACACTTTTTTTTTTTGGACTGGAATAACAGCAAAAAAAAGGACACCTTCTTAGCTGACATCATAGCACTACCTAAATAAAACAGATACTGAAGTTCACGTTAACATGATAAACATTTGAAACACAGAATTTGATTATGTCAGGGGTCTTAAAAGGTTTTTTTGAAGAGTGAGACATAAAATTAAAGAAATAAAAATGTAAAATAACCCACTCTTCTGCTATAAATCATTGAGCTACTTCTCCCAAATCCATTAATAAAAACAGTGATTGTATTTCATGTTACAGTTATCTACAAAAGACCATTCTTAATTGCTCTTAAGGCATCATGTTTTATTTTAGCCAGGTTCATATTTTATTATAGAAGACTAATGGGGCATTGACTCCCAACAGAACTTCTTTTAAACCTTGGACCAGTCAACAATAAAAAGGGCATAAAAATAGTTATAGAGGCAAAATAAAAATTAAAAACTATAGCTAAGCTTCAGATTTACAGGTGTAATAAAATATGTCATAAACTTCTGCTTTCATTCCAAAGCTTTGTCGTAAGAACATGCAGAATTTCTCTCCATTTCAAAAGTGTATGCTCAAATGTTAAATCTTGCTGTTTTCATTTTTAGTTTATAGTCTTGCTTGGGTATATGTAATTTCTTACAATTTATTGCTATTTTATTAAATATCCTTGATCAGAATGCAAGAGTGATAAGAGAGAGAACCATTACAGGATAATAATAATAATAATAACTTAGTGGCATTTCTTGTTAATGACGTAGTAACAAAAGGCCTTCAGGCTTTCTGCTTCCAAGTTTATTTAACCAAACTACTTTTGTTATTATCTTATTAACCAGAACTTTTAAGTTGTCATTGCCCTAATAAAAATAATAATTTGAAGACCTACTTATTCATTTCTCAAACTAGTTATGGAATCAGATAAGTTACAGCTAAGAGCTCATAAAAGCTCACTGATGGTATTAGGCAGAGATGACCTTGTCTGTGTGCAACACTGAGTGAGTGCTGTTTGGAGATAATAGGTGCTGCTGTGCTGTTTGTGGCAAAATCTCTCAGAAAAGACTGAAATCCTAATAGTTGAACATATGTAAATATTTTCAGGATCAAAGAAATTAGCATTTGTGTCCTTTAAAAATTCTAGCTCATGTGTGCCAGCTTGCCTACTTGTTTTTGCTTATTAGTTGCAGCTGGATACTACATTCCACTTTATTTCCAGACTTAATTGTATTGATGTAGCTAAGCTGCAACTGCATTAAAAGTTTCTTGATATTGAGGATATGATTTGGAAAACCAGTCTTCTTAAAAGAAAAAAAAAAAATCAAGTTAAACTTTGTTGTCACAGTGGAAAGTGATCTGAGCAGTCAGAACCACCCCAGACTTGCAGGGACCTGGCTTTCTCTATATATTTCCTAATTTTTAATTTACCTTCTAATTTTTGAGGTGTATAATTAAATCCAAAGGTGGTTTATAGTAATGGTAAAGCCATCTCTACAAAAAGCTACCATGGTTTACCTGCCAAAGAGCTGCAGAAATAACACTATTGCCTATGACAGCAACAACAAATAAGGGACACAAAATCTGGTAAGAAAGAGGTGACCTGGTAACCTGAGTGAAGTCTGTCTACTGCTGGCAAGGTGCAGTGTAACCTAACAGTTTTTGCTCAGGTCTAATTGGAAACTGTGGTTGTAGCCACAGAAGCTGTTGCTCACTAGCTGTTGCCAGTTCTTTAGCATGATGATCTATGTGATTCTGTGTTACAATATCCAGCTTTATGGACTATTGCAGCACGTTGCATTCTGTTAAAGATAAATTTTCAGGCTGAAGGAGCTATGAAAATCTGTATCACATGAACTGAATACATTTTCCCTGACTTGTTCTGCTCCGTGTCTGGTTGTACTGAAATTAACCAAGGCAAATTATTCATGTGGAAATATTCTTATTTCCTAGGTGAACAGAAAGTCCTCCACAGAGAAAACTGCTTCATTATGCACATACACAAAATGACGTCTGCAAAAATGTATGTGAAATAGAGATCTCTATTACCCCAAGATATCAGCAGCTAACAGGTTTATTTCTAATTCCCCGTCATACTCTCCTGCCACAAACACTTTTAAATAGAAGCATCTTGAACTGGCTCAGGTTTGTTCCCAGCAGGCATACTTGTAAAGATAAAAAGAATAAGATTTTTCCCCCGTTTTAGTAGTTATTAAGGAGAAGAAGGGCTATGGAGGAAATGGAATGTTTAGCCCAGCACAACAGTCTGATCTTGCAGAAAAAGAAAACACAAGTAGTCAAGCAAAGGAACAATGTTTCTATT
Source organism: Bucco capensis (assembly GCA_013396975.1). Taxonomy (NCBI): domain Eukaryota; kingdom Metazoa; phylum Chordata; class Aves; order Piciformes; family Bucconidae; genus Bucco; species Bucco capensis. Next base: position 1,024,563 of record VWZO01013361.1, on the reverse strand, counting down.
TCTGGGTCTAAATTTCCATGCCAGGTTGTTTTTCAGTGCCTGGTTCTCAAAGTTTTCCTACTCTTAATCCTTCTTGCTAAAAAATTTGTTTTTGTGTTTTTTTTTCCATCCTACAGCTTCTGGCAGAAAGTGGTATGTAAATGTTCAGTAGCCCATCTGAACTCTGTTTCAGAACAAAACAATTTCAGTTTCTAAGTGTTTGAATTACTTTAACTAAATCTGAGGATTTACCTACTGAAGCTTGAGCAGCTCCCTTTCAACTCTGAATGAAGGAAGAATTATGAGACTGGAGTTATTCAATGAGAGCTATCTGTCCTGGCACTTAATCAAAGGGATTAGGATTTGGAAAGAAAAGCCTACAGGTGATCCTCCAGGAAGCATACCAAGCAGTTATCAAAAACATACAAGTTCAAAGCAGCTCGATTTTCATATGTTAAAAGTATTTGGATGAAGCCTGAGGCTTGTTTCTAGGTAAAGAATTGTGTTAAAGCTGTTTGTACTTGCATACTTAGTAGACAAGGGAATGAAATAGCATGTGGTGAAGCAGTACTAGGTCCATCTAACCCTGATGTAACACAATAAATCAATCTTGTTCTGTTAGCGAAACATGATCTGATACTGAGTCCAGGTTGCAATGCTCTCTTCTCACTCTGGCAGTCAGAACAGACACTCCTTTGCTCTTTAGCAAAGAAAACTGCCAGAACATCAAGGGAAGGATGTTACATGCTACATGAAGTGCTTTAACAATTGTTATTCATCACGTAGCTATGTTCTCCCACTCTGTACAATATCTTGAGTTTAAAATACATTCACTATCATTAGTTTGCTTGTAAGACTATTATTCAACTATTAAAATACTAATAATCAGAGATCTGTCTCAGACAATTAGAGATATCAATATTCAAAGTTAATGGTGAATCAGAACTCAACTCCAATGATTTTGTTTACCACTAGTATTACAACACACTGACAAAAAAGAGCAGGTTAGGGACCACAAGAAGTATCTTCCATTGCATTGCCAAGAGAGCAGGGCTGGTCCAGCTGTGGATTCAGAACAAAGTAGTTAAGAGTCAGGAGCCTCACCCCACATCTCTGAGATGGCTTTCCCTTGCAAACCACAGGCTGTTACATTTTCCATGTAATAAATGGAAATATGGTTGTCCAGGAGGAGACAGAAAGGATGCACTGTGTGCTCCTACCTAAGGTCACCATACCTCCTACAGCCAGTCACCATGTATGTTAACACTGAACCCTTCTCTGCCAAGTTTACCCACACAATCTGGGAGTGCTGAGAGGTGCAGAAAGCTGAGTTATACTCAGCAGCCCTAGCTGAGGTTTACTTGGCACCAGCAGTCTGCAAACCCAGACAGTTCTTCAAGTACCAAGTGTATGGCTTTGGGCCACACAAAAATTCTTAAAACTCAAGAGGTTTTAAGTATGTATTTATACATCTCTTTTTTATATATATATTTATACATCTGTATATATACATCTCTCTCTATATATTTACACACCTATATATCTCTCTGTCTATAAATCCTTATCCCAACTTGAGGAAAGTACTCTACAGTCCAGGCCACAGGAAAAGAGAACAGCACTCATTTCCCCAAAGGCTAAAAAATTATTTCCACACGGAAAGCAAGAGGAGGGAAAAATATACTCAGCACGTCAGCTTTCAGTCTTTGCCTGACAATACTTAGAAAAAGCCCTTTGTGTTTCTTCTTTCTGTGCTGTTATTGCCATGTACAGATCACATGTATAACCCTGCATAACAGGCAATCAACTGAATCCTGTCTGGGGGAAGTAAAGATTTCTGCATCCATCAGTTTCTCTGGCAAAGTAACGAACAAAGTCTAGAGTATCTTACACAGCAAAGTTAACTGGAGCAGCTCCATTAACACAAAAGCAAAACTATGAAACTCTGAGGCATCAATAGCATAGGTTGAAAAAGTACTTTAAAACTAGAGGTTTAAAATACTGTATATGCTTAGAAAAATACTAAGATCAGTCAATATTTACAAACCTATTTATTAATTATTTTTAACCAAGACTTGTACTGTGGCTTTTTCATAGGTAAGTCCCTGTTGTAGTTAAGTTAAATCATGGAAAATAAATAAATTACAGTTTTGGAGAAAATTGATTTGAATGGGTTTTCCTGGGTTGTTCAGAATAATAGTTACACACACCTGAAATACAAACTTTGCACCAAACCTAAACTGCAACAGACCTACCAGGCACAACTGAGAAACAGTACCATAATACTGACTCTCTGTGGCTTCCTTTCACCTCTGCATTAAACCACCTGTTTAAACACTCTTCAGAGAGAGTCTTCAAGTCCTTATTTGGGCCAAATTCCCACTTAAGAGCAACAAGATGTAGCCCTAGAGTATTTGATAATGAGGAATTGGAATAGATGTCAATTTGTATTCTGTTTCTGTCTCCATATAGTCTCATATGCTTGTCTTTACAGTTGCAGAATCAGGGTCTTAAATGTTCACAGGACAAATGAAGAAAAGTATGCAAGGGTTTTCTTATGTGTCCTTCATAACTACTCTCTAAAAAGGTAGAGTTACTGAAAAGAAATATATATTGAAACAATGAAAATCTACTAAAATCCACCCTTGCTCCAAGTAAAATACACATACTTTATTTTGAACTTATGCTTATTGAAATAAAACTAAACAATTACAAAGTTCTACCTTACTAATGTAGGTTTTAAGGCATTACTTTAATAAAAAAACTTGTGTGCTATGGTACAGAACAATGCTTAGTATTTTCAGACTATTGATAGGCAGATCAGCGATTCCAAAGAAATTCCAAAATCTTACAAGATACTATTCATCTTTAGGGAACTGCCAGGTCCTTCAGTTCACTTGGCTGTTGACTTACACCTGTGTTACTCACAATCCTGACAGTATATTAGAGACCATATAAACAAAGAGTAGTAATCAGCCATGAAGAGCTCAAGTCAGAAAAAGAAAAGGATCAATCAGGCAAGAGGAATTTTGTGTTACAATTACAGCAGTAGAGAGACATCAAGTACTTTCCCTGAGTACCTATACAAAGACTAAGGGAAAGCTAGAATTGAATCCATACCTCTTATCTCTCCTTCCAGAGCAGTGGGAAAAAAACAACTATCAAAGCCAACAATAGCTGAGGGCACTCAGCACTTCCTAAGATCCACCCAGCAAGAAATTCATCTTTCTTTAAAATAAAACTAGTGAAAGCCAAATATCACTGACATTCATAATAGTATAAACCCACCGAGTCTTTATTTCAGTGGAAAGTCTTAGAGTGGAGTTTGGCTCTGGAAAGACTCAGTTATTGAAACTGATGAGTTTGGTAAGGAATTTTAACTGACTTCAAGAGAGTTCCTCTGGACTTACACCAGCATAACAGTGTACTTGTCCTTGTACAACCAAAATAAAAGGCTACACCAGTTAGCTCCCCATGCTGTCTAATAAAAACAGAAAGGGCTGTTACCATCACAACATAAACACTGGGATACATCTTGTGTACACCATTAAAAAAAAAAAATAGATGTATTGCATGATTGCTACAACTCTACTCTTATGTCTTTTTGCCAAAAAGAAAATATGGCTTTAATATAAGTTTACATCTGCGTGGTATTACATGCATGTAAAACAGATGTAACCTAATTACATTTTCATTTAAATTGCTAAATAGCTACTTAAGTAAAAAGCTAAAATAACATACAAACAACAGTTACTATAATAACAAGTGTACTTAGAATTAAATGAAAGGGATCAAAGCTACAGCATACAAAATTTGAGCTGGTCTTTGAAAAAGATACAGTGACATAACAGTGCTGTATTGATTTACTCAGTAATTTAATGTCTCTACAACTCAGCCAGAAGACACATCTCGGTTTAGCAGAGACACATGGAAGAAAATTCAGAGCCTTTATGCAAAGACTTTGGGTCTCATAAAGATTAGACATACTCTACTAGAGATTATGTAGCAAAATCCCAAATTGTAAATTAGAATACCAAAGCAATACAATCAACTTGATTACAGTTTAGGCAGACCTGTCTGAACCAGCTGGACTCAGAAATCATGTCCTAAGAGTACAATCAGCATTTTTTACTTTTAGCAGAGAACTGCAGTCTTCAGAAAAGATACCATATTTATTCTTATTTCTGTCTATGCAAACATATGTTCACTAGAGCTGAATTTTGGGGACTAATCAAAACATAGTGAGTACAGCAGAAAGACTAGAATCAGCTCTGTTGGGTCTAAAGAAAGGAAAAATCTATTTTTATTCAAGCATGTTTACCAGGAAGGGCTAAAATTTTAAAGCCTGGACACAAATACAGAAGGATAACTTGCACTGGTAAGGCACACTTACACCTACATGAGAAGTACAAATGCAGGATTCTATATTCCTACTATCTCTCAGGAACTTTACATAGTGGTTAACATTTTGAATTAATATATTCCCATCACATGCAAATAGCTGTGACTTCTATTAGAGTACCACTTTGAGGAAAAAACATATATTTTTACCTGCAATAAATCCTATCTTTTAATTACCTTGTCTGTTAACATCTTGTATTTTACAGAATTGGCCTTCTGCATGCTTCTGCCACTTCTGTAGGTGGATTTTAAGGCAGTGAAAATGATAGCTAGTGTCCCGAAGCAGCTATTATGTAGGCTTTGCATGTACATGTACACTTTGCTAGAGACTTCTTCATAACCTATTACACTTCTATTTACTTCTTAGGTTCTGTCTGACTGATGAAGGTTCAACAAGTTGATTTGCAGAGCTTTCCAGGAACGTGCCAAAAGCATGTCCATTTTTTCTAAAAAAATATTTTTATATTAAATACACAGTTAAGGATATTATTGAGTATTTTACAGAATAATGCTGACTTAACCATTCAAGTTAAATTGAAGACTTCAGTAACTGTAGGCCAATTCTTACTGGTAGACTAAAATTAACTTTGTCCTCTTGAGAAACACACTGGGACAAGAATGATGGGCACTGTGTTAAAAAAAGACAAGACAGTGACATCTGACATGATAGTGGTAGCAGCTCTTTACAGCAAAGAACTCAGTGAAATGGTCAAATGCACATTATTTTCTCTTTTTTTCTGAGACCTTATTCAGTTGCCTCTTTGATAATTAGTTATCAAAATCTGAATTTAAAATTCTGTTTTCCTCTAATCTGGCAGACCCTACAAAATCCCCTTAAACATTAGTAAGAAGTTCAAGTATGAGTTTTTTGCAACCTACACAGCTTGTTTTGCATATACATATATATGTTCTCTAAAGTTATTATTTGCTTAAAAATAATATTGACAAACATCCACATTCCAGCCAGGAATTGCTTTTTTCTAGGAGATTGTCTTGTTGACACCACAAGCAGGGGTAGCCTAACCAGATTCCAGTTTGACTTGGGTTGCCACTCCCTGATAAACCACATGTCCTGTACTCTCATTTTTTGTCTTGGAATTTGAATCTTGAATTACAGCAAATTCAAAGGAATAGCACAGCTGAACATGTGTTTCATCTACGAGCAGTTTGAAGGCAGGAGAACAAGTTAAGTAAAGAGCACAAGCTATTTAACCTTCCCACTTAGCCAAAACCATATGTAATTTGCAACAGAAACTTGGGAGTTGTTAAAGTGATAGGAGACACATTTGAAAGAATTTCAGTTCCCAGCCAGGTCAACAGAAGTTCAGATTGCTCAGTGTTTAATTACAGGTACTCAGTATGTATGGAGCTCAGGACCCAAGTGGAATTCCCATTTAGGGTTCTCAAAATGTATACTCTTTCAGTGCTATTTTATTAAGTCTACTCTTCTCCTGCCTTTACGCATCCAGATGTCATTACCAGACATTTAATATTTACAATGACTTAATGCATAATATACACTTTGATTTTGTACAGAAATCTAACCTTGAAACCAAAAGCTGAACCCAAAACTTATTCTACCGTTAAGGCACAAACTAAGTTAGAGGAATATGCAAAGTCAGGAAGTAGATCTGTGTACTCCCAGTTGCCACTGCACACTGCAAGGAAACAGGACTACTGGCAAGTCCTACAATTAGAAGTCTATCTTAAAAAGACAGATCATCACCATCACTGGGTGCAAGACAGTTTTGAAGCAAAGGTTTGTTCTCCTGCATCCTTTATGCTACCTAGAACAAACAGGAGTCTTGGCTGATAGGAGCAGGCTGCTGAGAGTGGAGCAGTTCCTGGCTTCCAAACACCTAGTGTACCTGTCCTAATGTACCTCCTCTTTTGTGCACTGAGACCAAGTATGTACAAGGCTGAAGCACATTTTCACATGTTTTGGAATTAGGCGTGGATCAACTGGAAAAACAGCTACATTTACCTTGCACAAGCACAGATTTTGCTTTGTCCTTTTTACAGAAATTATCTTCAGTAAAGAAACATGAATTAACTTGCCAGGCAGATGTTAGACTCATGGTCTACTCTATGCAGTCTGGAGAGAATAAATCATCTTTCTGAAAACTTCCATTTTGACATAGCACTGAAGCCCTACATCACTACTTAGAGAAATCTTGTGATCTTTTGAAATAAAAAAAGAATTCTTTCTGCTTTTTTTTCCATTGGAAAAAAGCAACAGTAGTTACTTTCTCGTTAAAGGTTCAGCATATGCAGTACTACACATTAGAATACTGACACTTCTGAAGGAGGATCCAGCCTTTGACCCTATTTTGAAGTGCCAATATTGGCACAAATTTTGTGCTTGCATTTTTAAATATTTATTTCCTTCATAGATATTTTATGGGTAGATCTCAGTCCCTCAGCAGCAAATATTCTTATTTTCAAATTAGCAGAAGCCCAAGACTAACATGATGCTCTAATATGAAAGAATTTCCTTCTTAGAAACCAGATTGTCTTCTCCTACCTTCAAATCAAATCCATAAAATCATGTGTGTACTTGGTGATGGACAGATGTAAATTCATAAACATGGAAATACAAATTCCTCACTGAAATTTCTGCTGGAAAACTTTTTTATATTATTTTCTCTATGGAAGAAATTTCCTTTGTTTTGATGCTTTGAGATAACTTATATCACTTTTCAACTTGGCTCTGTTTCCTCTATTGATTTATAGATCTCTACCTTTTTTTTTTGTTTTGTTTATTTTGGAGGGATCATATAGAAGACTATGATTATCAGAAAGTCAAGAAACTGACCCAATGAAAAACGTTATTGTTTCAATTACCAGGCCACCACACTTCCAAGTGAATTTCTCTCCCTCACAAACAATAATTACACTTTTGAATGCTGTCTATTATTCATGCTGTTATTTTATTAAGTAGCACGTGGAAAAAAGCCTAGCAATTTCAAAGACATAATATGGATAGAGTAGCAGGAATAAAATGAAAAGATTGAAAGTATAGAGAGATCCTTCTGGGACCCTTAAAGTTTTATGAGAATAGCCTTAGTGAAAGATCTCTGAACATGTAAATGTAAATTAATTGAAGAAATGGAATCCTTACCTGCATAAATTTGTTACATTTAACAATTAAAATCTATTTAAATGTTAATGATATAAAATTTAAAATGTGCCCTCTATTAACAGCAATAAACCCCTCTACAGTTTAATCAATATTAATGAAAGAAAAATGTTAAGGTAACAAAACCTAGTGCATTAGTAGCTACTGGGGAACAGAATACTTTTATTAAGTTTTCTATAATCAGACAAGATTATAGCATCAGAGATGCATATTACATAAATGTAGAAATCTGCAAATGATGATTTTAAGAAGAGAGTAACAATCTTGTCTATGTTCTGGAAGGTCACTCATCATTAGGAATTGTTACATTACATATACTAACCAACAACTTCATATCAGAAGCTCAACAAGCAACTCTTTAAGAAGCTGAAGAATGACATTTGAAATAATGCACTTACTGCTATCTAACACATGCCCTCTTTTATGCATACTGTCAGTAACAAACTCACTGCACCCAAAGCTGCTAGGCANTATCGCACCAGGGGCCACAGCAGACCCCAAGTAATTTTCAGACTGTGCCTGAATAAGCTATGGAGCTGAAACAATTATCAGGTGTGTGATGTTGTATCCTATAGTTGGGTCCTGGATTTGAATTCTTCATGTGTTCATTCAACTGTTAGAAGTACTTTCTAAAACACACATCCTACCTAGCAGACACAGCTTTCTATCACATGGTAGTTTTTCTGTTAGGTATTTGTCTTCATCCACAAACTAACTGCCATATGTATCTTTTTCAAACACTTCCCCCTCCTCCAATGGCTTTTAAATTTTAAAGTTTAAATGGCAGAAAGAATGCTGTTGTAGGATAATCAAAACCAATCTCAAACCTAGGTGTTTAAAAGAGTTTCTAAGATTAATTTTCATATTATTAATTTGAAGGACAGGTGGTGGAGGTGAATCTGCAAATTACTCTGAAGTGACTCAGCATACAGATACTTGCCTGTTCCCTAATGTTCCATCAAGGTTTGTATAAAGGCTTGAAGATGACCTGGGTAGTGATAGGGTCCCTACCCTTGAGCTATCCACAGCCCTGGATTTAGAGCAGGCCTGTACCACCAGAGGGCACACACATATAAATGAAGATTCCCAAGGGGGGCAAAAGGTATCTATGTTCCCAGAACTAAGTATCTAGGTTCTTGGTCTCTCCTTCACCAGAGAAGGAATAGCACAAACAATCACTTGGAAATTCAAACCTTCTGAGAAGAGTATTCAGATTTAAAAGGCACAGCAAAATCATAAAGAGTCATTCTAAGGCATTACCAGACTAGCCTCACTTATGGTACCCCAAATGACACAAGATTTGGCCTAACAAAACCAAAAAAATCATAGTCCACTATCATCCATAATCCCATGGAACTTCTCACAAAGCCCATGTCCTAGCCGACATCCAGCTGCAATGATGCTGCAGAGTGTAGTAGCAGTAATTCTGGGAAGTTAGTTTTCTTACTTCTTGCCCTACCTATGTGAAGAAGGCTCAGGCTGGCACATGTGATGCTTTATGTTCTTTATCAGGTGGCACAAGGCTATGGGTTTCAAACATATTGTCTGTCAATCACTTTCCTTTTGAATAGCTGGATCTATATACACCATGCATTTGACTATTATTATGCCATTAAGGACCATGCAAAATATAAAGAGATTAACTAAAATTTTAGTAACATTACATATGGCAATCAGAGCAAGTAAGAAAGCACCAATGAATGTTAATACATTTCCATGCCTTACACATCACTAATGCTTTTAGAATATAATTGAAAAAAAAAAAAAAAGACATTTACTGAAAGGAAATCTCTATCTGCTAAAAATAAAAAAAAAAAATCCAGCAAGATAATCACTATATACTTCCCTTATTCTCACTTTTTTCTGCTGTGGTCTAGTGTGTGTGACACTGAGCTAGAAAGATCTTTGGTCTGACTTGCCATGGGGGAAAGAGGGCAGCACAACAGATTATTGTAGAAAGATCTCAGCACTCTCTTCTTCACTCTTCTTATTGATAAGACACATTATTCTTTACATTATTGTCTTAAAACCACAAATGGAAATAGTATTAAACCAACAAACAATGATACTACTTATAAAGTATTAATCTTGACCTGCATAGATATGATATTCAGCATATTGGTACTTGGTAGTCAGAACATGCATGCAGTGTGACACTCACTGAATGGAGGGAGCACTGGCAGCAACTAGGGACACTAATGAGCTAGAGCTCAAGTGTAAAGATACAGAATGGTTCCTGGGCAAACATGTGTTGAGGAAGAAAGTTCATACAATAAAGTAGGTTGCTTTTCTGAAGGGGAAGTGGAGTCTCTAACTTGGAATTTTTTTGGAGGAAACAATCCCCAAATAGGTGTCTGGCTTAAATAAGTTTCTCATTCTCAACCCACTGCCTTTCCTCCTTTTTACCATAAGGCAGCCTACTTTTTACCATATTATCTATAACAATAATTTATCCATGACTCTACAATATCCAGCCAATGCTGAAGCCTTCCTTAAATCATGTGTACATCCTTAGATTAATAAACTATTCAATTTACTTGCCAGTACTTGTCAAAACTCTGGAATGAAAACTAAAAGGACACAGAAGAAAACAGGAGCTTAAACAAGCTAAACATTTTTCATAAGTTTTGTAACTCTTTATAAGAAAGGATTTCTATTCTGAATAAAGGACAAATGCTGTCCTTTTAATTATCAACATTTATCTCTGGGACAAGAACATCAGGTATATAATATAGAAGATTCTTTTAATATAGAGGACAGATGGCAACTTCACTCCTGGGACTTCCTTAGACTGCCCCAGAAAAAAAACCCAACCCAAAACAAAACAAAACTAACACTGACACCCCCCCACCCAATTTTAAAAGGCTTTGAGAATTCCCAAAGGAATGCTAGTCTGGATACAGGAAAGCAGAACTGCCTTGTTTGAAAGCAGGAATGTACAGAAACTCCCTAGGATGACAAGGGACAAAATTAACTGGAATATATTTCCTTGTCATCTAATCATACAAATTTAGAAAATTCATTCACACACTTCCAAATTTCACTTGGTTCTTTATTCAGAAAACTTTGAAACAGGTCTTTATGGAAACAAAATTATATCAGTAGAATTTATGAAGATGTAATATGAAAATGCAGTATGGCAGTTAAGAATGCTTATGAAAGTTATTATTTACTTGTTTTGCAACATAGAAATATTTCAATAAACTAATGACCAAAGCAGACTTTGTTATCCTTTCTAAAAGCACCTCTCTTTGTCTAGAATCATACATGTACCCTAGATGCATGTGGCATGTCACAGGCATGTTTCATACCTCACTTACAGGGTGTTAATATCACAAACTGTGACTCAACACTTTCTCCTTGAGTGTTAATACTATTAATATCCTGCTGGGTAAACAGCCAGAACCAAACTGGTGTTCTGAACTAGCCCTGACAGTAGTTAGCCTGCCTACCCTTGCCTTTCAGCACAGTAAAACCATTTACTTTTGTGAATTTTAGATTTCTCGTGAAAAAGAGTCGGAATAAAAGAAGAGTGCAATATTGGTTCTAGAAAACTGGAACAGATCCTTGTGCAACAGCACTGATGGAATAGTATGCAACTGCAGCATAATGTGATAATTACTGAGGGTTTACACTTCGGAAAAAAAGACTGGTATCTAGTTGACTAAATCATGCTCATCTCCATTTCTGGTTGCTTTGGGCCAGACAATTTGCATCTCTCTGTCAATTTTCTTTACATTGGCTTAAACAGCACAAAACAGTAAGTTTCATGATTGTTTTTCCTTAAGCCTTTAAATGTAAAGAATGAAATAATGCAAATATTTTTCCTCCTTCAATTTAGACCAAAGTTTCAACCCAGCAGTATTTTATATTGCAGAAAGTGCTCTTTAAATAATTAAACCATTCAGCTCCATCTCTAAGTTAAAAAATATATAGAACAAGCAGAGCCATCACTGCAGGATTTGCCCCTCTGAATTAATCCAATTATTCAAATGTCAGTTATAACTGTCAGAGAGCAGTTCCTCAGGCTGGACCAAACTGTTAAAAATTAAAACTGTTTTACCTCGTTTAGTCTCTCTGCCTTTTTAATGTAAAATCCACGGTCTTGACAAAAAGTTGTGGGATTTGACACCCAATGCAATACAACCCTATTTCTGTCATACATGCATAATTCACTTTGGAAATTTGCACTTGCTTTAAAACATTACTAAAATATACATGTAACATATGCTAATTTAGCTGCACTGGCTTGTAAGCTCCAGCCACTAGGTTATATGTAAACTTTGCCAAGTGCATACACTGTACATAAAGGGATTATAAATGAAAGAAAAGATCACTGTCCCTAGCTCTCAGTTTCCAGCCTTGGCCAAACTGACAGCCCCAAATCCCAGCAACATCTAACATGCCCTTCCTGTGGAGAAGACAGCCTGTTCTCAGAGTCTTAATTACATCCCAGCTGACTGCCCAGCGTTGCCAAAATCAGGCAACAAACGATGCACCTTCACTTGCAATATGGTCTGCTAAACAGACTCCCAGTCACACAGAAAGAAACTTCCACAACAAGGAGAAATAAAGGGACAAGCTAGAGAGTGAGGGAGAGGGCAAGCAGCAATCAAGACAGAGAAAAAACCTCTTCCCAGACTCCTGAGGGAGCAGTGAGCAGCAGCATGTAACAAATAAGGCTATCCCTTGCTCCAAACAAACTGCGGGCCCAAGGTGCCTCACGCCAAGGACTGCTGTTCTCCAAGATGGGCCACTCTAGCTCAGCCTGGCTAGATTAATGATTGCTAAGGAAGGCTACCCAACCCCTCACTGCTCAGGCCATTATAATTACAGAAGAACAGCATGCCGCATTCTGCAAGCGCAAATGGTATCATATGTTTGCCTGGCTGCCTTGCAGGAGGAGCTTTATTTACACAGATGAAATACAAGAGCTGCAGATTTAAAGCAACAGAATCTTAAAATTAACACAATGAGGTGTGCTTGTGGATAGCCACAGAACAAAGTTACACCAAGATCCCTTTCAGCTCGCAGATCTAGGAAGATCAAAGTCTCCATGAAGGAAGATACTCACCTGATGGTTATACACAAAAAATACTTAAAATAATTTTACAGAAGTGCTAATAAAGCACACATTTTTACTAAGACTAAACGACTTCCAGTAAAAGAAAAATTTCATTTCGCAGATTCTAAAAGAGTGCTAAGGAAATGCAGAGTCTATTTCCTACTAATTCAAGGAATACCAACATTATGTCAATTAGCTTCCAAAAGATGGATTCCATACTATTACTCACAAAAGTTTACTATATGGAAATACATTATTATATTGTAGAAATGAGACATATGCACTAAGATCCAGTAAATTCTAATTTCAATAATCCCAGAGTAATTCACATCATCTTAAAAAAATATTTTAGGTTACTCCAAGTACCAAAATATCTATTCCATCAATAAAGCTAGGTAGCTCTACCTAACAGTTACACTGCATTTTTAAACTTGCAGCCTTCTCAAATACACATTAGATGAGCTGCTGATTATGAAGCATAGAATCATATTTATATAAAAAAGATACCTACCCCATCAGTTTAGTAGTCCTTCAATCTTAAATCCATGTGTGAACTTGTACATGATAGACTCCCTAATTCCACAAGAGTCAAAGACTTTTTGCTATTGACTTCACTGGCAACAAAACTAAGCCTGCAAAAACTATCTTTGTAACATTTGAAACCACATAGCACATGCCATAAACAAGAAATCTTAATGCTCTATGAATGAGGGTACAGGCATCTCTTGGAAATAGCTCCAGATTAGTCAACCTTGATATAAGGTTACAGGACAGAACCTAAATATAGCATCTTACACAGAGCTTAGCTAGGTAACTTTTTTCCTTTCCAGCACTTTATAGAAAAGATGAATTATAAAAATCAATTGCTATAGTCAGAGTACATTGCAGTTAAACTAAAGGTTGCCATCTTATTTAATATAAGCCTATTAAGGAACATTCTTTAAAACACAGGACAATTCTAGTCAATACCTCAAAGCTAGAAAAATGTTGCTGACTTCAGAAGACTCTGCTTGATAGATGGTAACAATTCTGTTAGCACACAAAAGAAGTCTGTTATCCTTGCATTATAATATTCAGTCCTGGAACTTATTAAATAGGATTCAACTTGCCTACTAAGAAACATTTGCATTTCTACCCAAACCCTACCTATATAAGTTAACTGTGCTTTTGCTTTACTTCATTCTTCACAAAACATGGAAGCATTTTTCCTTCACATTTTTTTTTCCACTTCTGTATCAATTTTACTTAAGTCTTGCATCTCCTCATCACTGATTTATTTTATTCTTTGAATCAGAAAATATATTAACAAATTCTGCTTCTGATATTTTTGGAATTGTTATTTCAAACCTATGAACATGACTGCAGCAGCCTCTCTATAGGGAGGTGGAGTGAAAGACCCAAGTGGTCATCCAACTTTGTAAGCAGATGACCATTTAAAGGATTGGGAGAACATAAAAATCAGCTTTTCAGTGCAATAAGTATCAGCAAAAAAAACTTCCACTCCACAGTTCCACCCTTTCTCCTGGGACACACACAAAGACTAGTAGACTGCAGCAGCCACTGAAGGGACTATACAATGTACTTTTCACAGTCATATAGTAAATCCCCTGTGCTCCTGACATGCATTAAGCACTGCTTTCTTTTGCTGATGCTGCAGCACCATTTTTTTTAATGTAGTTGAAGAAGTAACTGAAGGTAGCAGGGCTTTTCCTTGTTTTGGGTGGTTTGGTTTTAAACACAGACCCCCAAAAGCTGAGAGAACAGTCTGCCCCATATGCATTTTTATACTGATGAAATAGATTCCAGCTCCATTAGAACACTGAACTTAGTACAAGAGTTGTATTCCAGTGAAGACCAACAGTTAAAAAATCCCCTCCAAACCCCAAACTAGTGCATACCATCACAATACATAAACCACCCTTCCAAAAGTACAACTGACACTTAAGGGACTGCAGGATGATTTTGCTAGCCTGTATTTATGTCTTAAGAATGTACCACTGGAAACATCCACTACTTTTTTTTTGTTCATAGAGCATGATTCATGACCTGAGCCTCTCAAAAGGTTTAGCTGAGAATAAAGTGACACTAAAGCATAGAACTGTGCATTATCCATCTACCAACACTCATGCTGCTGCCTTTGGCCCATCAGGCTCAGGGTGGAGCATTCCGTGTGGAAACAGTGCAGCAAGTGGGATACAATGGTTGATTTTCTGCAAAGTTTCTGCAATGCACTTTTCTTTGATAGCTGCAGTGCCAAGATTAGCACAGGACTGGAGTCCACTGTACACTGATATAGACTTTGTCAAACACACTGAATGCTGTGAATTTAAGGATAAAAATCCATGTAGAGGAATCAAAGAACTAGTTTTCAAATAATTTATTCTTGTAGATTACAACAATAGATTGTAATAATATGAGGAAAAAGTCAAAAAAGGAAAGTAGAGACAGAGGATGGATGGGGTAGGAATATTATCACAACATAGAAATAACACTAGGGAAATAAATGTAAATTTATCACTGGCAGATAACTTTACTCTCTTCCATACTCAAATATTTGTTAATTTTCTGTTTGTTTTTAGAAGAGATTGCTTATTTATAGAAGTTTGGATACATATTTCCTTTAGATCGGTAAATAAGGATGCATGTATATTTCTCCTTGGTCTGCCTCTGGCTGTTGTCACCCTTGTCCTGAATTTTCATGCTGCAAACACTAACTTGTAGAACATTCTACTTCTGTGGACAGACCTAAAGACTTGGCTACAATGTCTGCTTAAAAGAGAGGAAATTCTACACAATGTAAGGCAGATTTTGCACCAACTAGTCAAAACAGACATATTATTTATTGGAATAATAAACAGTACTAATTTCTGAACACACTCCAGGAAGCTTACTGCACTTCACTTTTGAAGCCCCACATCAATCAACTGGAAGACCACTGCTTTGGTGAGTGCAGTGACGACACAAAAGTTGTACTGGAGATGCAAATTCATTAGAAGATGTGAGGAATTAAGAAACTATTATAAGGTGAAAGATTCTGAGACCTTCCTGGAGATGTAGGTCTCTTCCTCTGCATATTGTGTAGACAGGCACAAAGCTATTTGCTGAATCACTCTCAAGTCCAGTATTAATCTCTTGCAAACAACTAACAGAAACAAAGAGCCATATCCAAGCTTTTCCTGGCATGAACAGATTTAAATTGGTCATGATCCATCTATTTCAGGAAATCCAATCCTATATGACCAAAATCCTATTTCAAAAAGAAAACAGACAGTATTTTTGTTGGCTGCTGTTAGCTCTAAAAGACAAACCCTAAAACCAGAGGCCAGATAACACCTAGCTATCCACAGAAGTTCTAGAAAATTCCGTTTACATGTGGTAGGAATAGTATTTGTGAACAGAAAAACAAGGAACAGTTTTCTAAAGCACAGTAAACTGTATCGGATAGACTACCAGTCATATGGAGAAGACATGAATCAGGTAATTCATGGTAATCCACTCCCTCCAGGATTAAAAATTAATCACAATACTCTTTCATCCAGCAGATGTAAGAAGCCATTAAAAGCAGGCTTTAAAATACTCTTTTATATAAGGAAGTTTATACTATGGCTTCCAGGTATCACTTAAAAACAACCTAATAATACTTCTACTACTGATCAATCCAGAAAGAAATTCAACAGGAATTTTTAAAAACCCTTTTCACAGAAAATAAATGTTCTTTAACCAACTATGATTAACCAGTTATATCATCACCCAAATGTCTGAGTTCAGCAATCACATCCACTGATGAAGCTGAACAAATTGCAGCATCAGGCTCTAGTGACATTAGGATTAGCTTTTAGCAGAAGCTTTTAAAAAAAAGTATCTCTAGGGTGCAAGAGAGTGTGTTTTGGTATTTTAAGAAAACATCTCTCTTCCAATCCTGCAAGAAAAATTATGCTGAAATATAGCTCCTAGGGTCACTTGGGCCTCCTAGTATTTATACCCTTACTAGTACACTGCACAGAAGAGTTCAAAACACTTCTCTCAGACCTGGTAATAAGGAGCACAACCCAGAGATGAAGATAGTGATGAACTTGTAAAAATTCAGTAGGAATCAAAACCATCATCTGTTAAGTTTTTAAAATTAACCATATGACTAGGTATCCAAGAGCTCCTGAAGATTTTTTTAAAATTACTTCTGGCTCTCTGCTCAGTTTGAGATGATAAACACTTAACAACCAACAGAGTCTTCACAATATTGTGGTGCAGAGCCTTGGGTAAAAGCACATTAGTATATATGGCTTCCTGAACCCAAGACAGCAGCTCTGGATGCTACCTTCCCATGTGAGGAAAACACCCCTAGAGACGTCAGCCTACTAAGCTGTTCTGAAACAAGAGGGCAGAGTGAAATAGCTGCTGTTTATACATGCTTCTCTAGACAGAAAGCATTGGCCATTAATGGGTTTTTTTCCTGGCTAGCAGAGAAAATTATAGGAAGGACTAGAGACTGAAAAATTGCTAAAGACAAGCATTCAGAGACTAGAACTTTCAAACTGCAAGGTTGATTACCAGTGGAATTTAATTCCAGAGAAGCTGGAAAAGAAGAATCTACCATTGTAGACCAATGGACACTATTCTGAAAGATGCATTTAAACCAGGAGACAAATCACTGGACTCAATACAGGAACAGCCAAGTGATGTAATGCCTTATGATATACAGGAGGTCAAACTACATGATCTAATGGTACCTTCTGCCCTTAAACTCTATGAATTTATGAATCACAGAGCAAGAACACAGAATAAATACAGGAGATGGAAAATAAACTACAGATCTTTTTTTACAAAATGTTTGTTCCTTCAAACAGAACTGAATCATACTCTGTCATTTGAGTCCTCTTGATTTTACCACTGGCATGCAATTCTTTTGATGTGTTATTTGAAAAGGTATTAAGTTTTCTTTCAAAATATTTGTTTAAATTAAGAGTGGATAAAAATCACAAAGGTAACATTTACCTTCATACTAAAAGGTTATAGATTTTAAAATGCCATTCCTTTCAAAGTAAGGAAACACATCATCTTACTATAGTATTCCACTATCACGATCCTTAAATCCAGCTCTTAATATCCACTGAAATGCACTTTTGAAGAATGCACAAGATGAATGTCATATTCACTCAGCATCCATAAATCAACTTGAATAATTTAATACCTGTTGAAATTTTCCTCCAATTTATTATATGAAAAAATAACATGAGAAGTAATTACAATAAAGAAAAAGTTCAGGTGCAACAGCATTAGTTCAACATCTAGGATCAAGTGTCAGTGGAGATTAACAAATTTCATTCATTTTATCTCCAGTACTGGAGACATGCTGCTCCTAGCTTTAATAGTCAGGAATGTCTGTTAGTTAAATGACTTTGTAAAGGCAGTCAAGTGAGGGCAGACAGCGACAGTTTAATTAGAGAGCTTGCTATAACTCTATCTGAGAGCTGTAGGCACTGGACTAGAACAAGTGTAAAACAGCACTCAGTGCTGAGTAGCAACCCCTGCTTCCCCCAGCCAACAAAAACCCTCCAACACAAACAAAAAACCCCAAGAAGATACTTTTCATGGCAGGTTCTCTCATTTATTCTGGCGTCAGGTTGGCTACAGGTGAACAGGAGCAACATAACTGCTGCAGTAGAAGAAAGGTGAGGTTAAGAGAGCAATCACTTATCTTGTATTGATTTCTGGACACTATGTCCTAGATACATTCCAAGATAGAATGACAGCTTTCTATTTTGTGTCGGTAAGAGAAGAAAATGACTAGCACCAGTACCCATTGTTTTCCTATCATATTTCCTTTTAGAAACATGCCACACTTAGATTTTTATTCAGACAAGGAAATCCAAACAAGTTTATCACAGAAAAGGAGGGTTAGGAGATGGTTAATCAGCCATTTGTCTTTGCTGCTGGGTAGTTGGAAGTCAAAGGGTCAAAACTGAGCACAATTGGACCATTTGGTTTTATCTCAGGTAACCCTACATCTCTGGTAATTGAACCCATTTCACTCGGTCAGAGTTCCTGTCACTCATATTCAATGTCTGTCATTACTGAGAAATGCTTCATGACATATTACACTGACAGAACCACCACTGCAAGACTAGAAAGAATCCCCAGGCACCAGCAGAAGACGACAATGGAAGCTTCTTTCAGAGCAGTGATGTTTAACATTTTATGTGCTGACACTGTGGCTGTAACCACAATATAACAAAAGTCTAGCAAATGGAAGATCAAAAAATAAAATAAAATCAAATCCATAGTTTATCTGCTTCAGGGACTGCCAGGCAGCAGCAGAAATAAAACAAACTGGCAGCATCAAGGTTACTTGCATACAACACTAAAACCCTTAGAAAAAGTTATATACTGTACTATGTGTATTAATGCACACATTTAATACTGGACCCAAATATAAAACTGATTTTACTTCTGATAGGCTTTACAAATATTATACCTTACTTAACTATAGGTACCAAATCCTTTTTTTTTTTTCCTTCTACAGTTTGTTCACTTATAAGCTGCAAACAGTAACAGGGAAAATAACGCAGGTATCCTCTGATATGCTGAAGACAAGGGAAGACTCCCAAGCCTTTTTAAAACCTCTGAAGAATTTCTGTACCTACAAATTCTCCCACTTCATAGCTTCATAATCCTTACAAGTGATCCCCTAATTTATTTTTTCCACAGAGGAATTACCACATGTTTTATTGGGTCCTCTCTGCTGTCCTTGACAGACAAACTTCTTACCACCACCACCACGACATTGCACTTCATCAGAGATAGTCAAGTCAGCTTCCTCAGACCGTACACGTTTGCCAGAATCTGTCTTGGTCCAGGTGCTTAAAAATTCTACAAATGTATTAATTGTATATTGACATTCCATTGGCACAATCATTAGAAGAAACAGTGGATAGAAAGCTGAGAGACTTGAACTTGAAGGAAAAAAAAAAAGGCAACAATAAACTTTGGAAGTTTCATTGTGACCTTAATGGGTTTAACTCAGTTTTACCTTCTTTTCATAACAAGGTGAAGCAAAGTATGTTAACAAGGCATTTAACTGAATCTCTTCAAGTAACTGATATGAAAATTAATTTCACCATGTTTAAAACCTAATTTCTATGAACCAGCTTTAAATTAAAAGAGTTACTAGATTCCCAAGAGCCTTTGTTAGGTATCCAGTCCAAACACTATGCATTAGCTACAATGTACTATTTGCAGCAGTTTCTTGTACTGCTTTAGGGATGTCCAGACCAACCAGTAAAGAGAAGTCATTTCTTTCCATCCTCAGTGCTCTGAATGAAAAACAACCAGGATTAAGTTGTTATCCCAAATTTAGTGGAAGTCCAAAAATTTAGCTGATGATATTGTATTAAGCACTCATAGTTCCAAGACTGAGGCAAATACCTATGGAACATCAATAGTGGGAACACTTAGCCTCTATCTTTAAAAATATCCTTAAACTAGAGATCTCATATTTTATCAAATCAATTTTGATTAATTTATAGGATTAAACCATACTTTTCCACAGCTCTCATGTAATAAGAGTGATTAATTCTAAATAAGGACTTGCTAGGAATTCCAAGCTCAGTAAGGAACTTTAGCATTATTCACCATCAGCAGAAAAAAAAAAATTGAACAGCAAAGTCATCTTGAACTATGAAATTGCTCCATGAAGATCTGAGAATATACTGCCTGAAGTTCATAAAAATTCTAAATATTAAAGTACATTATTTCTAAAGCAACCATTATTTTCACTTTGAGAATAATCTGTATTTCATTGTGAAGTACATTCACGCAAAAAGAAATCTTAAATAGATTTAGAAACTACAACTTGCAGCAGTAAAAGCAGTAAAGATGTCCAATAAGAAATATATGACAAAGAACAGCACAATAATTCAGCCATTAATAAATCTGGCACAATAACCATTATCTTGTCATAAAGCAGGATAATACATCTCCAATCTCTCTGTGCTGGGTTTTTATACTGTATTTATATGCTAAAATCCTTCTCAGAAGCAGATGCTCCAATTCAAAGCTCCAAACCCCCACTCCTATGCACTGGCTTATTCAAGTTGCTATTTCTACCCACTGGCCTACACTGAACACTTCCATACTTAAAGCACTGAGCAGATTTTTGAGTACTATGGCCAAAGAATCCAAATGAATGATATTCAGGTCTATAGCCTAGCAGGGAAAAATGTGTTGCAACAATTTTTCTAATACTGAAATACCATTTCACCAAATGTTCCTGTCAAGACAGGGTTTAATTACCTTGGCACCCATGCCACTTATAATCACCTGTCATTAGCAACAATGCTTGCATCTGTTTACACGTCTGTCAGAAATGCCAGCCCAGATGAAGTCTAAGAATAAGACAACTTTTGCTGGCACTTGACCCCAGATGTGGAAAAGTCATCCTAAGGTTATCTATCCCCAGCGTCAAACAGGTAACTAAAAGGGTTTTTATTAATTATTTAGTTTCCAATCCATTTGATTATTTCTACAAAGAATTACAGTGGTCTAAGCAAATAATACAATAGGCAATATCTATATTCTTGAAAAACTTTTTTTTTCATTTGGTGATATTTTTGTGAAGAAGTTTCCCAGTTTAGCTATGCAGAATGCAGTCATTTGCTCTAGTCCATTAAATCATAGAATTATTTGGATCAGAAGGGACCTTTCAAGGTCATCTAGTCCATTGCCGCTGCAGCAAACAGGAATATCTTCAGCTAGAACAGGTTGCTCAGAACCCCAACCAACCTGACCTAGAATGGTTCCAAGGCTGGGCATCTACCACCTCTCTGGGCAACCTGGGCCACTGCCTCACCACCTTCAGTGTGAAAAATGTCTTCCTTACATCTAGTCTAAATCTACCCTCTTTTAGTTTAAAACCATCACCTCTCACCATATCACTACACACTCCCTGATGAAGAGTCTCTGCGCTTATCTTTCTTATGTGCCCCTTATAGTACTGAAAGGCTGCAATAAGGTGTCCTGGAGCCATCTCTTCTCCAGGCTGAATAACCCCAGCTCTCTCAGCCTGTCTTTACAGCAGAGGTGTTCCAGTCCTCCGATTACTTTTGTGGCCCTAACTGTTTGTTTATTGGTTAGCTGCTTTCCTCAGAAGTAACCTTAAAGAGAGAACAATGAATATAATTTTATGGGCAATGTTACCTTTAAATATTGGAGTGTAGCAAGCATGCCAACATTCATTTTAAAAAGCTAAGAGTCATAAGGCAGTGACATTGAGAAAACTTCAGGTTTTGATGGACTAGAAATTCAAATGTAATCTTCTCCCTTACTCTAGAAAGGTGCACTTTAGGCTGGCTGCTTTAAAAACTGGCATTAAAGGCTTATTAAAAAAAGTTATGCTGTTAAGCTATTTCATGGGGTACCTGGTTTGCAATTTCCTCCATACAAGTTATTTTTCTAGTGAGGCAAGTACGTCTGTCCTCTGTCATTTATACGGATAAAGGACTGCTATGGAATTTTATAGTAGAGAAAGTCAGTGGTATTTTGGTCTTTGAACTCCAGTCAGCAACAGGGAGCTGAAATTCAGAGCAAACATTCTTTATCAGCAGCAGAAGAGAGAAGAACAGATAATCTACTGCACAAAGAAATAAATACTACAAGCTTTGACAGAAAAATATGCAATGTGTATTTTTGTGACATGCATTTAATCTAGATGTTACTGATTGTTATTTCATCTATTTTGATTCAGAACTAATTACACAGGAGGAGGGTCCCATTCTCAAATATACACTCCAGTGGGGAACATTCTCTACACAGTTTGTTGTGGCACTTTTCTGTAGATTATACACATCTATTTCAAAGGTATTTAGCAACAGAAAACAACATTAAAACCTTCACAAGTTTCAACTGTAAATAATCAGTACTACCATGTTTTTGCCATACTGCTTTCTCAGCATGAATTTTGGAGGCATGAAGCATTGTCATACATATTGCATGGCAATTTCATCTAGGAATTACAAACAACTTCTGGAGGTCCTCTGCATCTCAATTTACTTATAATGTAGGTGGAAAGACAAGACAAATTCTAAATGATAAACTATTACTAGAGCACTCATGTATCAGTTCAGTGTACATACCAGTAAATCATGCATGTTGGTGGTAGGGCAATAATATGCTAAAATGAGGGGAAGAGCATAGTTTTTATAATTCTATGACTAAGACTCCTAAAGCAATAATAAAATAAATTTTCCATGTTTGTGCTATGCAACTGCAACACTCACTATAGGCTATTCTAGCTATTTGGCAAGTATCTCTAGACCAAGTAAACAACTTAATTACGAAAGCAATTTTATGGCTCAGCCCTGTAAACACTATCTGCTGCAGCACTTGCTCTTTAAAACAACAGCAAGTTAGCTGTGCATTCAGAAGCATTTTGAAGGATCAAAACTCTTAATCCATGTCAGCACTCAAGGGCAATGCCCTACGCAGAACAGATGCACACCTGCCCTGTCCTTTCATATAAGCACATGTATGGCATCGCTGGTATCATTGCATTCCAGCTCCTGCTTGAAGGACTGGAGATAGCTTATATTCTATTTCAAGTAAGTTAAAGGACCTTTTATCAAGCTCCTCAGCTGGTGAATTAAGAGAGTTTACTGCACAACTATTTCCCATCTTTAAAATGTTGAAAATAAAAGCTTGCAGATGTTACAGGCACACACAGCTATGGTGAATACTACAATTTAAATGCCCATTCTGTCCTTGCAAGGCACATGAAACAAAGCCAATAACTCTCTGGCTTTACATTCTAGTGAAACCTACACTGGTCTGAACAACTATAAATGGTTACTGTTTGTCTTGGCTCCTACCTATATCAGATTCAGACTGAAGAATCTTAGTGAAGAAATTATAAGGGATAAAATGGATATTTCTAAATTACAAGACTGCAATTCCAGTGGCTCAGTATATCAGTTTTCTGTTTCATCTAAGTCTGCTGTTGAGAAAATTGTGGGACCTGACAACAAAAGATCAAAACCATTTACTCCTGTGAGCCAAAAGCTTCTTGCCTTGATTATACTGAAGATTACCCCACCACCACCCCCACAAAACAGATGAAGATCAGTTACATTTTGTTAATGACTCAACAGGGCATAGGTTACCAACAGAATGGTTACCAGCAGAATTTTAATGTGCACTCAAGTTAAAAAGGTATATAATTGCAGTTAAATTCATCTAATGTTGAATTTTAATCTTAGAGTCATGTCTGTGCTTTTCAAGTAACTTCTAGGTTTGCACTATCAAAAATATTAGAGGAAGCAAGCACTGCCATTGAGTCTTCAGTGGGATGAGGAGACATTACACTTAGGACTGACAGTCTGTCACCACTTTTTGTTTACTTTTTTATCTGACATTAATGACTTCTTGGTCAGATAGCCAGGCCAAGTTAGTGACATGCTAGCCACCAGCACTACTCACATCTAGTGCAGAAGGAGAAAGCAGCATCTGTGAGAGTAAAACAGACCAGGATTGGCAGCTTTTGTTTCACTTGGAGTCAATCAGTAGAACTGGATTAACAAGGAGAAAGATGTCATCTCTTGCACACAGGATGCACACCAGAATGGAAGCTCCTTCCTCAAGGCTGGTACCAAAGCCATAACCGGTACCCTGAATAAGCAACATCATGCTCATAACTAATTGAAGCATAATGCTCACAGTAATATTAACACAAAGCTTCCTACAGTCACTGTAAAGTTTGCCAGATAGCGAGTATAATAAAATTTGTGTTTGACAATCAGAAACCAGTTAGAAGTGTCTCAGAGACCAGGGCAACCAGTGCTGAGGATACATACTTTTTATGGCAATCCATGCAAATCAAAGCATCCTTCAAGGCAATTATGATTGCCACCCTATCACTAATGGATTTCCTAGAAATCATCAAAAAGATACTGATAGAGCATTTGGCATTACATAAGCTGAGAATCACAATGGAGGGTGCACACAGGACAAGACACACACTAAGCTGGACTATAAATGCCATAGACTATGGACTGAACCATTCCTCCAAAAGCTCCCACAGTCAGTAGATGATTAAGAGATTAAAATATATCATTATTAATTTATTATAGATTAGTATTTCCAATGTACTTTCTCACAATGCATGATGAATATGACTAGAAGAGAGATGCATTAATATAATATAATCCATTAAAAAAAAAAGAAATTAAAAAGGATTAGGCCCAAGGATGCATCATGGATGGCAGCGCAAGGGGGAAGCAGAGAAAGAAAATTTCTGAAAAACAAAACAAACCAAGACAACCCAAAATTTCCTTTCATTGAAAGCTTCAAAATCTATGGGAAAAGCATGAGAAAATATTTTTTGACTGAGTAACATTTCAAATATTACTACTACTGTGACTGGTTAGACAGAGAGGCTTACTGAATACTAATCAAGGACCTTAAAAGTTACACTACTGCTAAAATGCCTTATGCTGAATGTGGCTTAGCTCCACGTACATAAACATAGCTTTTTCTCCTTTCACTTGTTATTCAACAGCCATTAAAGACAGGATGTTATATAAGAATCATCCAATATTCCAAGTAAGCACAATTTAAGGTGATGCACAGCTACCTGAAGTTTATCAGTACTTCCTCCCTTGACAAGGTATTCAACCACACAGATAAAAAAACCCTTCTACTAGTATTATTTGTAAAAGCTCATTATGTTCACACTCTTCACTGTCCTATTGAAATCATTAGTACAAATAAACGTCCCTAAAACTAAGCTCCTGGATACAAAATTCAATTGTGAACCATCTGGTTATAGTTTTCCACCTGCCAGCATCAGTGGTGCTAGTGGTTCTACACTCTAAAATGAAGTTTCAAATCATTTTCTCAATATACACAGCATGCTAGTAATGAACCCCAGAAATTTCTAAGATATTTTTGTATTAGAAAAGACAGATGACTCATGAAAAGAAAGTTAGCATACTTGAAACAAACATATTACCATGGTATAATGTAGGACATAAAGCTTGCCATTTGCACCATTAGCTTTGCCACAACAAATGAGACATCAGATGTGATGTATAGCACAGGAAAGAAACCACAGCTGTTTGCTTCTGTAGAGGAGTAGGTAGGTGCTCTGCACCTGAGTCTGCAAATATTTATTAAGCCCTTAACAGTGAGGTTGTGATGTTCAGAACAGCTACTGCTGAAAACCATTATCTATGGATAATTAACTATGTCAGGACACTGAGGTCCTAACATGAGGTCCTCATAATTCCCCACTAAGGGAAAGACAGTACCACATTATTATAATATATTAGTAATATTTAACAACGGGATCATTCTATTTGTGTTTTAATAATGAAAGCCAAATGCCATAGCAGGGTTTAAATTAATATTGGTTTCTGATGAAGCAGTTTAAGCCAGGCTTAACAAATTCTCAGTTCTTGTTACTACTAAGCAATGCAACACACCAAACAACAAGGAAAACAACTAATTACAAAGTGATTTTATTTATAAAGGAAGTATTTCTGTCCTTTCAGTTTTAACTATTATTAATGCCTTTTTTTTTTCCCCCTATCATTTTTCAGCAGGAGACTAAACTTACTGGGAAGAAAAAAGAAATGGGGAAAAAAATTCTTATTTTTTACTTGACTGTAATAATTCATTTGAACTTTGGAAGCCCTTGTATTTTTTTTTTTCCAAGCATTTTTAGAAACAGCTAGTAAAAAAAATTTTTCATCACACAATAAAAAGGCTTTTTGACACATGAAGACAAAAGCTTCAGGCCGTTTATTAAGACTACTTCCTACTGTGTTGGGCTTTGTTTTATCTCATAATTAAAATCACACCTGAGCTGGGCCATCTGTGAGAGTGTATTAAGTTTCTTACAAAACATGAAAATCCTTTCATTTTTTCCATACAAATGCCAATAAATCTTGTAGGGTTTTTTTGTGTGTGTGTGACATAGAAAAATAATACTCTTAAATAAAGGTCAGGCTTTGAGCTAAAAAAATCAGCAGGCAAACAAAATTATTTTTCTGTATTCATCATCAATTGCACCTCATAATAATTAATACATTTTTTAAAGTTGTAAACTTGAACATAATAAAAATGGATTTTTTTCTTTTGATATTTGACAGCATCATTTTCTAACAGTTTCTTTTGTAGGATAAAAATAAAAATTAGTAAAATTTGAAGGCTTAGTGTTTTCCTTATCAGCAATTAAGAGTATGCAGAAATTCCAGTGAGGAAAAACAAAAGTTACATATTTCATAAATGTAGGTACTTTATAATAAAGTTCAAGCATTTTTCTGGATTTGTTTTGGTGGAATTTTTTTGTTTCTTTGTTTTAAAACACTCTAAACAGATACCAAGAGGATTTCCTTTTCTAAAAGGATACCATGGAGAGAGAGAAATCCCTAAATATAGTCCAAATCCATAAAACAAGAATGTGTCTTTTCAACAAAGTACTTTTATGAGCACAGTTCAACTGAAACACAGTTAGACAAGAGGACACCTAAATTCATGCTAGAAGTAAGACATACTTAAAGTAGCTTGATCTGAACACCTGAAAATTCAAACACATAAGTGATTTTATTTACCTTGTTGCAAGCTATATTCCTTCAAAGAGACTACACACATTCCTGAAATTATCTTGTTTAATGCCTCTCTTGAGCCAGAAACCAAATACATATCATCATCATGCTCCCTAATCAT
Source organism: Bucco capensis (assembly GCA_013396975.1). NCBI lineage: Eukaryota > Metazoa > Chordata > Aves > Piciformes > Bucconidae > Bucco > Bucco capensis. The sequence continues at coordinate 997,267 of VWZO01013361.1, read as the reverse complement.
GTAACTTTAATTACACAATTAAATTTGCATAGTATTTTGCTAGTTTAGCAATTGTACTCAGAAAGTGTTAAACTTCTCACCCAAGGTGAATTAGCAAACAGCTATCTTACAGAGCAACTACATCAGGAGGCCCTGAAGCAGCAGTGATTTTCCACCTCAGAGTAACGGAAGAGCAAGGTATGGGAATATGGTGAAATAAAAAGAAATGATTTCACATCATAATGTACTATGTTAGAGTGCAATAAGAGAGATAAGCAGTATTGGTAACTTGTTTTCATGGGCAAACTGAATAAGCAAATGGTCAACTGCATGCAGGCTCCATTGATTTCACAATATACAACATGTGTATAGGTCTTCCCAGTTACTGGAACTTAAAATTAACAATTAAGAAGCAGAATACTTGAAAAAATTTTTCCTATTATAACAATACTAAACATTATGATCTCTTTAAACATTTTGAAGCACCAAGCTTCAATACTGATCTGCACGACCTATTGTTAATTTAAATCCCTTTAATATTTACATATATCTGAGCTAGAAAATTATTATTATTAGAAATTCATTTGCACTTAATTGGCAAACATTTCATTTGAGTTTGTGTTCTTTTAAACTGCTTTTTTTAGAACAAAAAAGCCTAAAATCTGTGTGTTATAAATAAGACTCTACAGCCATAAAACCTCTCTTTGTTTTACAAATGTTTTTTTGAATCTACTGACTATCTAAAACTAAGACTGTTTTGAAAATGCATTTTCTTCTTAGGCTTATGATATTAAACAACATATTGAGTCACATTAACCAAGAAAGAGCAACATTTTAAAACATGGGTGTCCCTGCGGCAACTGTGATCTGGATACAACTCCTACCTTGTCCTATCTCCCATTATTTTACAGCTACTGTTATCCATCTTCCTAAAGAACAAGTTCACAACACTACACAGTTCAATCATTTTCCAAATGCACTTTTTCCTACTGAAGTTGGCCAAGAGCCAAGGAACAAAGGCACTTTATTCTGAGAAAAAGGTCTCCTTATTCAACGCACAAAAAAGATTTCTTGTATTTAAAAGATAATTACTTTGGTAATGATCATTTGAAGTGCCAAATTACAAACCATAAAGACTTTTCCAATCAGATGTTTCTTCAGTAGCAGCATCACAAAAAAAGCCTGAGATTCCATCAGAGAAAATGTGAAGGATATTTACCAGGACCTGTGCCCTGATTCTTCTCTCAGTTACACAAATTTAAATCAAGAGTAACTCTGGAACTCAGCAATAATGCAATGGCATTAAAAAACAGCCTGAGAAGAGATGATGATGACAATGATAATCTGGATACTTTCACATGTCTTTAAGCAAAAGAAATGTTTCCTTTTGGAATACTCAGCAGTCACCCATTTAGAAAACAGTAGAGGACATGAAAATTCTCAGACATCTTTCTCTATCCCCAACCTTCTCTACCCATACAAATTCACCAAAAACATAGTGAGAATTATACTACAGCAACTGCAGGTATCTCCCCGATATGATACAGAACCATAACGGGGAAGTGCCCCACAGGGCAGGAACTGCTTTGGCAATCCTGATGGATAACCTTTGTATAGTAATTGCCATCCTGCAGTGGAGGAGATAATGACCAGGTGAATTCTGCATTGAATGGTACACATTAGCAACAGTTAGTTTTCCCCCTACTTACTCTCTGAGACACGAGGAAAGGATGAAGCCAAGAAGGAACTCTGCTTCTGAGAAGCAATGCCTCTGGGTCTACTCTAGAAACAATCCTGTTTTTACACCTCACTTTGCCCAAGGCTGTGCCTAACACACAGTTTCCCTCCAAATAAACTAAACAAACAGAAAGAAAGTCTTCTAGTCAGTTGAAACTTTGAGGGTTTTTTTCTCTGAATACACTGAAACATGTATTGTTGACTCTGAAAAATAATGGACCTCTAGAAGATATCACAAGGCACTTTTACTATAAATTCCAAGGCAGAAACAATAATGAACATACATTTTAAGTGTATTAATTCGCAGCCTTCCTCCTTCCCCTACTTTGCAAACATATAAGAAGTCTAATCTAAAAAGTCAGCATTATTTTGAATTTTTTTTCTCTTTTGTATACTGAATGATCAAAACCAATTAAAACTGAATGAAGACTGTCGAAACAAATGAACACTTATATATTTAGATGCATTATCCTTGCTGGTTTTCATCATTGTGTTTGTTCATTTTCTCCTCAATTGAATTCACAACATTTACTCCCCCACAATGGGTCTGTACATTCACATCTGCACAGCGGTTGCCTATGGAAATGTGTTAAGTATCAGCTTTCAGTACTCCTTCTCATATGCCCTCCCAGCTGTAAATGAGGTTAGGAAACAAAACTGTAAACACAGAAGTCCTTTCAAAAGGTAAAATACGGGAAGAAAAAAAAAGCCTCTCAGGAAATTTGATTTGTACTTCAGTTTCATTCTTAAAGGAACACTCAAAGCTTGACAGCATTTAAAACTATGGAAATACAAAATATTAAAGGAAGAGTCAGCAGAATAAGGAATTATATTTTTATGATAGTCTTGTATTATTACTATAAGAAGTAGAATAAGGCACTATAGTAATAATACAAGTGTACTACAAAAATATAAATAGCAGTGAATGACAAGCTTGTTGTTCTGAGTAGAATACTGCTTTATTTATTTTTCCTCCCCTTTTATTACAGAAAATGAGTGACTGCAATTCCTTTAAAAAATAAAACAAAACCAAACCAAAACAGGACACACACACACACACAAATGTCATAAATATTTCCAGCATAAATCCACGCTAATTTATTTAATGTGAAACTCCAACACAAATTACTTAGCAGTGAAATTGCACCTCCTCAAATTGTGTATGTGAAATAAAAGCGAACAGATGTGCTCTCCCAAACCAAGCTATTGCTACAATTAAACCAACAGTCATTTTACAAGCCAGCGAGCTAGTTCATGTGCATCTACAGTGCTAATGATCTTTTCTCCACTATCCCAGCCCAACAGAACAGCCAGTTATTTATAGAGTTATCTATCTTGCACTTTGCAGATGATGCCTAACATTATGACAACAGTGAAAAGGTCTCCGTACCTGCCTACCTAAACCAAGTTTCTGTAAAGTAATGAATAGAGACAGCTTGGGGACTATCCACCTGCACTGCCTGCCTTTTAATGCCTGCAAAGTGAAACCACAAGGGATTGGCAGAAGGTACTTGTCTGACAGGGCCAGGACAGCCTTTCTCCTCAGTGACAGCCTGGGCCTAGCCTCTTAAACCTGACCCACCATAATTCCTTCACAATGCAGCAGTGAGGCAGCTGACAGTAGCAGCTGCACCTCCTAAGCGAGATGGATGGAATTTTCATAACTAGTTCCCCAAGTTACGTTTTACCTTCAAGATAATTTATGAGCTGCTGTGGAGCCTTGAAGAGACAATATGCTTGCCATAAAATTAACTGTAACAGTCTTGTAGGTTATAATTAACACTGGGAGGGTAGCACCAACTGGATGAAACACATGGCATAATTGATGGTGAAACTGGAAATTAAGGAAGCTAACAATATCATTACTGTGCACATCACTTGTGTGAAAGCTATGCTTTCCAGGGGTTAATTACAATCCCCTTCTAACGTACACATTGTGACGGGGAGTGGATGAGTGTCACAGCTAGGAGGAGGCAGGTTTGCTGGCAAGGCCACCTTGCACCTGGACTGATGTATATATTGGTTTTTTGCCTGTGAGAGATATACATGTCAAAGCAGCAGCACCAGCACCTGAACATCTGGCAGCAGGCACACTGTAGCTTAGAGATAGATGATTGCTCAAGTCTCATAGAATATTTCATCTTCTCTGTGGCCAGCATACTTAACGGCAAAGAAGAAAAAAGTCCTCTGTGAGATTTCACTTAATGGCACACATTATTAATTTAGATGACTTGAGCAAAGAAAAACATTTTAACTTTATATTGTCATAACTTAGAAGCAAAATAAGTTGTTTGGTGTTTTTTTGGTCAATGTATTATCATCTTGGTTTATTAGATTGGTCTTTACAAACATGCCAAGCAATTCTTCCAGCATCTTGCCTCTCAAGGGAATACTGAACTGAAGATGCAGTGTTTGTTAGCTAGTTAATCAGAAATAATATTATAAACTCTACCAACTTTGGGAATAAGAACACGCAATTCATCTACCCATATCTAAGACTATACTCTCTAGCCAAAGCTTAAGGAATCATTAGTGTAACATATTTAGGTGAAGCCCTCTCTAATTATTTTAGTGAAACTTTTTTTTGTCCCTGGACAAGATATGTGAAAATGTACAGATAAATGATGCAACAGTGTCACCTACAGGCAAGCCAAACAGTTAAAAACCTTCTCCAATATCGCACCCTCTCACTTCTCCAATTCTTTTCCTCCCCTCCTTTTCCCTCCCTCCAAGCTCCCCTTTAAACCCCAACATACACATCTGGATTTTTACATTATCCTAATCTGCAAATATAAAAAAATGCAAATACCTAAAATACTTCTAGGATGCCCTAATATAAAATAATTAGAGCTTACATGTACTAAACTATGCCTTACAATAAACATGCCACACAGCTAGCAAGTCATCTATGCTATTTACCTTACTTCTCCCGAGCACTTTTTCAAACTCACCTTTACTAGATGGTCAAAAATAACTCTGATAAGAATATTTTTTCAGAACTCCAAAAGACCAAATGTTGACATTACTTAATATAAGAAAATAAAAATGAGAAAATGTCAACTTGCCTAAATATAACTGATGAAGGATTTTAAGACTACTGCCTGAACTTGTACAAAATATACCCTCCAGCATGATTTGGAGCTAAAAATCTAAGTCTAGCACACCCACAAGCATAAGTGGTGGATCCATTCAGCTTACCCTTGCAGAAAAGGGTGGAACACTCTCTTATTAGTACTTCTTACAATGCTCAGAACTCTTCTTTTCCAACCAAACTCACTTTTCTCCTAGTATTACTGCTTTTACTTTAATAACTTGATAGCCTTTCCTAGCTTCACCCATAAACCCTGCACTTTCAGAGCCTGTTTCTCAGTTAATCTTTCTGATACATCTCAAGATATATTTTGTTTAAGTTATTTAACTCAATTTCTAACACACTGCTGATGTCACTTTAATACTCTTGTCACCCATGAGTCCTATCTGCTCCACCCTCAACCCAGGCTAGATAACCTCTAGGATAGAGGAACATGAAAATATGAGTGTAGTGAATTACCAGTAAGTTGGAGTGTTGCATACCTCTAGAAATGTTCTCAGTTGGCTAAGCTACTCAAGTTAGTTGTAGTAGGTTTTTCTCCTGCTACTATTACATTTAACAAAATAAGATAAAAACTATGAAGACAACGCATGCTGTATAACAGGCTCCCAAGTTCCCATTTTTACAGAAGCTCTTAAGCATAAGTACCACCAATTTCCTTTTTTAGTTATTTTAAATGCCATAATTCCATAGCAATCATACACACTAAGAATTGAAAAATCTGACAAAATAAACAGAAGAAATAATAGAGCCAAATTAAACTGCTAAAATGCTCCAAAGATGTCATCAGTAGTGAAAATAAGCAGGTAAATTTAATTCTTTTCTCCATTTCATCTTAGGTAGTGACTAGTTGATTATCCCCAGCCCATTCTTTGACCTCCCAGTGGATTGCACTTCCCTCTTATCCAACACTGTTGACATTCAGTCAGTAGTTTAGCACAGCTTTCTCACCAGTATAGGATTATCTGTGTACATTACCTTAACTTCTATTGCAAGCAAACTGTAGAGCAATACAATAGATCAACTGCCTACAGTCAGCCATGCTATTCATTGGTTTATCTCTACCTCACAACCATGGTCTTGACTGCTTAGACAATTAACAGTACCTTGCTCAGTTTCTACACCCATTTAATTTTTGGCTGCTCCAAAAATGGCAGCAAGGGTACCAAGTAGTGTCGGCTCTAACAGGTGCTTTATGTGCTCCATGCACCTGCCTACTAGGGTTGGAGAATCCATGCATTTTACCTAGGCCAGCAAACACAGATACCCAACAGGAATGATCTTTGGCATTATCTACTTAAACTGTATTTGAAGTGCTGACCTGAAAACAACAGGCTTTGTATTTCATTACCAATCCTTGAAACCATCAAGTTTTACATATGTGGAAAAACTTTAATAACATAAGGCTGATGACATTTAAGACTTAAGTCATGAATTTAGGTAAGCATCTGCTCAATCATGCCTTATGCTATGCCATGATAAGCACACCATTTGGCTAGGGAAACTCTTTATGTTACCCTCTTGTTTTGTCTGTACTGTTAATGCATACAGATTAAACTCTGATCCTACTAATTTAATTTGCTTAATTCAGCTTTACGACAGATAAAGCTGTGACCACAACAATACTAACAACAACAATACAGTCCTGTGTGAACAGGGCTTCTGTTATTTGACAGAAGAGAAAACTCTACTTTTAGACTCCTTTAATTTTAAATGCCTAGTTTTAGACAAAGCTTTAGTTCATACTATGTTTGCAAGTAGTTTTATGGACATGTTACACACCATGACTTTATCACATTTTGCTGAAGGCAAACTATGGATTGATACTGCAGAATAAAGAAACCTCAGTGAATTAAACAAAATAAATCTATGATAATTTTAAATCTGGTTTGTAACATCAATTCTTATACTAACATGGGCAGCTACAGAGCACTGTACAACACTGAACTCTCCTGGCTTTTCTCCTTTTCTCTCTTACAGGCATGATGACAGCTGATGCTAATGCTACTTTGTGGTTCAACTGTCTGATGATGTGGCTAATACTTTGTCTCCACAGATTATAAATTTGTCACCTCTGTGATCTAGTCAATCTCCAGTATCCTGAAGCCTTGCAATGCAATGATCTCCTTTTCCAGCTTGAGTGAGCAAATAATTGTCCAACTGTTGGAAAAACAACACTAACTATCTTTCTTGTACTGCAGTCATGAAAGCTCACGTAAATAAGAAAATGTCACCCATGCTGACTTTAAAAGCCTGTCCAGGTGAAATAAAGTATAAAAAAAAAAAAGAAAGAAATGTCAGCAAATGCACTCTTAAAGTGAGGATACTCTTCATCACATTTTGTTTTGGAAACTTTAATTGCATTATAAATAAAGACCAAATTTGTGTCAGTTGTCAGTTTTGGAAGTGTCACTGAATCATCTTCTGAGAAATCCATCTAACATAACAAGAAAAGCATGAAATCACAAAAGGGAAATGTCAAAGAATATTGATTCTGTAGTTATTCAGGTATGGGATGATGCATCCCTTTATGGTTTTCAGAAGTGGAGCATTAAAACTGAGCTAAAGTGATAAAGTAAACCCTCAGAGTAAACAATCCCTCCAAAGTGCCTTAATGAAAGAGTCTGACACACAGAAAAGCCACACACAGAGCTGAAGTTCTGCAGCTACTCCTAGAGTCCTCTATAATACCATTTGTTTTAAGTCCCTACACCAAATAACATTTTTTGCACCATGTTTGCTGTGTATATAGTGACATCACAAGGCAAGAAGTAGCATTTTCTGTATGTAAGTGGCCACAGCTTGTAAACATGAAGTCTTTTCAAGGGTAAAGGGTCAAGAGAGTTTCAAAGGAAATAATAGTAGTGGTTAAACAGCAGCATTTAATCAAGCAGCATTTCCATTGTTCTGTAGAGTACTTGTACCTATTGATCCCAAGCTTGACTGCTTCAAAGACTCCTCAACACAAGAAACACAGGTGAAAGACAGAGGCAGAAAACAGGAAGGGTCACAAGAAGCAAAAGAAGTCTGGTAATAAGCAACTGGAGAAAAGTCAAAGGTCAATCAGTGCAGCTGATGTCTAAGCATAACTACAGCAGGAGACCTGACAACTTCATTGAAGTCACAGGGTTTTCTCCACTCATTTGAAAGCTGCAAGGTTGGTTCTCAGTCTGCCCCAAAGCATCTTCCTGATCAACACACAGTAACCAGATTTACCATCCCAGTCACAATGTACACTTCCTTTCTGAAAAACTCATTTAGGTTACATACTGGATGCTGGACAGTTTAATTTTCTTCTTTTAAAGAGCAAGCACATATAGAAAAGAAAAATATCAAAGAACTCAAATAAAATTTTCTATTTTTCCCCCCGTGATTTCTAAAATAATCAAAGCTTTTGTCCATACTTGCTGCTAACTTACTGAGTATCCATTCCAGCTAAGACATGCATTGTCCAGAGAGAACAACTGCTACAAAAACCTCACTGGAGATCTCACAGCTGTGCACTGAGATCCTTACTAACTCCAGAAACAGGGATGAGATCCTTACTAACTCCAGAAACAGGGATGCTGGACACCTCAACAGGAAGAAAAAAAAAAATCTGTCATTCTAACATTACACAAAACACCCACAAAAGTCTTAAAAAACCAAAATACTTCCTCCCCCTCTCTGCCAGACTTTGATACCTCTGCAATTTGTCTGTTAAATCTCAGGAATTAGCATAGCCCCCATTGCAGTAGTTTCTGAAGAGTTCACATAATAAAAGTTCACATAAATATATTTCATATATTTATCATCTTGGCAGGCCTGTGAGAGTGCAAAAAATGTTAGTATTTATCAACTAGTCTTTCCACTGGTATTACCACATTTCACTTTAAATACACAAAAAAAGACCGCTCCAATTTTCCCAAAGTTCATGCTAAATTCTTAAACCATGGACTTTTCTTCTGCTACAGAAGTAAGTATGTTCCTTCTTTAAGCCAGCACCACTTCCTCCAGAGCCAGCTAAAAAGAGTAAAATCTACCTTAATTACCTTCTTAGATATGATCTAAAATTCCAAAGCATAAAGAGGTAAGGAATAAGGAAAAAAATACTTTAATCAAAACAAAGTAAAATACATAAAAATATTCCTGTTTGCACTTCATTTAACATGCATACTATTTTTGGATTCCACTCTCATATTCTTCATTGTCCTTAGTTTAGAACTGAACAGAGTTATCACATATTAAGACTCCAGTTGTCACACTTTGTACTTATAATTTAAATTCCTATCTAAATTTCCATATGATAATCCAGGTTTCACTGCTGAGAGGTAAGCCTGTCTCAACTAGGATAAGCGTTCACTGGAGCCAGAAAAAAATATCTGCCTTTAAACTGCTATGTCAAAATTGTGAGATCTATGAATGGGTTTGACAAAGGTAAAAAACACTAATGAATTATAGCTCAAGCCTAACCTGAAACTCCCATCATTTGCCATAAGACATTATTCCTTCAAGTGTTGTGCAAAGATGGAAGAATATAAAGATTCTAAAAAAACAGTGATCTGATCTGCCCCGTAACACAATGAAAAAATCTGGTTTATTTCAACAAGGCAAGGTTTTAAGCTATTGATTCTTACAAGATAGTCAATTAACACTTTTCTGCTGTTTATCACACGAACCAGAAGAATTTTGTGTTTACTTTGCTCCAAATTACTTATTGAATGTTTATTCTGTTTTCACTATGTCAATTTGTGATTAAATGAGAACTCAGAACTTAAGATATCAGAACTTAGCTAAGTAGCACAACTATAAATTGTACTACTATCATAAATTATTTTATTTTTCCTATAAAACTTGCCACTTATTATGTCTTTCTCCAAAACTTTACATTTTCCCTCAAAGAAGTGATGCAATTTCACTCAGAGAACTAGCAAAAATGGACATCAGAGTGTGTCATAATAAAACCATTTTGGACTACCCAAATTTTTGCATGAAAATAACTTTTCATAATGGTTTAGCTAACTGCATCATTCCCCTGGCAATTAATAAATTCAATGCAGTTAAATTTTAATCTTCAAAATAACCTATTGTTGATTTATTGATGGCAAAACAGATTGGTAGTAAATGTATCTATATGAAAAATACAGCAAAAAACTACTAGCAATTAAGTGCAATGTGTCATGCAAGCATTAAAGACAATACTACTGTAACATGACACAAGTTCTATGAGGAGAAATAAGAGATACATTTTTTTAATTGAATTATAATCAGTTCTCTTGGGCAGTTACAGATCGGGAAAAGTGCAACACTCTCTCTTGAAATTCAGGTACTTTACTTTTTTGGGAGAAGCCAAACTGTTTCTTTATGATACAACAACTTCTCTGGTTCCAGTTAAAAAGCAAAATAAAAAAATGTCAATAGGATCATCAATGAGGTAAAAATATTAAGGCCTTTTCTTAAAATGAATCAGGTGCAGATATTGAACTGTACTTTTTCATCCTTTGTCTCACTTTTCAAATGATAATTTCTTCCACAGCCACCATTAAATCTTGATCTATTCCAGCTCTCTGTATGGGTCATTGATTCTAGATGTACCATGGTTATTTTTAAATGTTTCCCTTTCGTAGAGAAAAAGAGGGCTGTCTAGAGCCAGATGGGTAACTTCACACTTCATTTATCAAACCCAATGCATTAGACTCCACCTTCTCTTTCCCACTATTGCTGTTAAATTTCCATATAATTTGGTAACAATTTTCATTATCATACAGTGACCCTAAAAAGTCTATCCAGGTCCGCATGGTTAGTCCAAAACTCACAGCTGTTCCCTTCACCCTCTATTTGTTACAGTAGAATCTAAGGTTCCTCTTACTTTACAGGCTGAACAGTGACCTTCTGTAAGCAGAGGTCAAGAAAGGGTCAGTTCAAAGGGCTAGAGTAGCTCTTTAACAGCTATAACAACCTGTCCATCAGGCACTATCATGCAGTATAAACAAATCTGCGGCTTTAGAAACTCTGGACCATTTCTGTTAACACTTGGAGGACATTCCCTGATTCCTACCTGAACTATTGTGGATCACTCCCACTCAAAGAACAACCTGAATCCCTAGAAGACATGCTCGGACACTTGAGAATACTGATGACATCTTTGAGTCACAAGTCCATGAAGTGGTGAGCCATAACACTAAGTGCACTACCCATGTGTCTTGGGCTACACAGCTGAGATTAAAACTTAAAGGGTAATTTAGTTTGTCAATATGCAGAAACGCTGGAACAACGTAAAGCAAATAATCCAAGGACATGCTTTAACCAAGCAGACACACATCAAAACAGGTCACAGACCTTTCTCTGGGAAAGGCTAATTTTCTAAATGTTGGATCCATTTGTATTAACAGTTCCCAGCATGCATACATTTTTATTTTAAGGTCTCAATAACACAAATAAAACCCATGAAAGAACAGAATGCTTCCATAACTCTACAAAGACAAAGTGCAGAGTAAAGTTTTTGCCAGCTGCCCTCCCTTCATTGACCTAAATTTCTTGAAGTTGTACTGTTCATAATGTGCTCTCTAATGCACAGTGTAAGGTAATTAGAGTCATCTGTACTTAACTTCCAGAGGAAAAAAATTCTATTATCTAATCTAGCTGATCCCCTGATAGCCTGTTGAAAGTAAAATACTGTAACCTATTGCCTGGCCTTTGACAAGTGCTAATTATTTCCTGTCCAAGCACATTTTTCTCATGTAATTCCAAAGTACACAATAGACTGATCTCTAAAACATGGGCAGCCCTGCTCATACCACGGTGGACGTTTTATAACTTTCACCACCGCAGGCTTGATGGCTACCACAGTCAGTGCTTCATTCCAGACATCTAACTGAAGCTTTGATGAAGCAAAGGGAGGTGTATGGTAACAGTCTGTTTATGCACATCATATGGATGAGACTCTCAGATAAGTCACTGGAATGGGAAACATCAAATGGAAAGAAAAAGGATTATGGATATTTAATACTCAAAGGACACTTTCAGAGCTTTCAAGGCACAATGCTCTTTAAATTCTCTTTCAGGTGTTTGGTTTTAGGGAGGCCTGCACTTTGTCTGCTTGTACCTCTCCCCACCCCCACCCAAGAACTTCAGCATTTGTGTGTCAGACTAGCCTAGGTCTACAGCAGCAGCACTGGCTCCAGCCTCTGCTTACACTGCGAGCATGGGCAGGGGCCACAGACACTGTAAACCCCATTGCTTTCAAACCAGTCCCTATGACATCATACACTGGGAAATCATCGTTAAAATAAACAAACACTAAAAAAATATATGCCACTCATTAGAATTGTTTAGCCTCCTCTTATCTCTAGAAAGCTTTTCATTCTCATTCACAACAAAGATGCATGCGTCCCATGGAAAAGCCTGAAGTGATATCTTCAGTTTCCAATGCAATCAAACCATTTGCATTATCTAGTAAGCATGGTGATGGAAGGCAAAACACCCACCCGCCTCAGAAAAAGAAAAATCATCCTTTAAACTCCTTAAAAAGGAAGGAACAAAATGCACATGATAACACAATTTCGGAGATCCACCTCACTAAGCTCTGTTCCGCTCTGAGATTTTAGTTGATCAGCACAGAAATAAAATTTCTTTACAAATAAGAATGTAAACTTACAAAACACAGCCTCTCATTTGTATAATAACTGCTACCATGTAATAGTGTTTACTTTCTACTTAAAGCTTCTAAAATGTTTCAAGTCCACTCACTGTAACGATTAGGAACAGCAAAACCAATCAAGTGTCATGTCCAATATCTACAATTAACTTTTAAAATTCAATCTCAAAGCATTTTCACAAACTTTCCAAAATTGTACACTAAACTAACACAAGACAACTCCTTTTAATGGTATATTTAGTACAGGTAAAAAAATCATTCCAATTAAGTGCTAATTTTGATTAACAAAATCTCATTAAAAATACTTTTGACTAAAAAAAACGTATTTAGTTGTAAGCACAGAACATCTGGTTTTAAAGGAAAGTTGTACATTTGTTAGAAAAAATTCAGAGACTCCTAAATATCTGACATAAATAATAAAAATAAGAAAAAATTATTATAAATCCATAGCTTTAGCAATAGATGTGAAAAAAGATGACATCAAATCATCTACCAGCTGAAGAGAAGGACACAAGGTGGTATATGGTGGAAATCCTCTTTCTTGAATACACATATTTCTGACCAAAGTGGAAGTATGGTGTATCTGTAGTTTGTGAAAAGCATTCATCTGACTACACTCCAGTAACAACTTTTACAAATAAAAGCAAACAGCTTTTTAAAATTGTTAACAACATCACCTGATTTATCACCATGGCATCGAGTTCAGTTTAAGAACTTGAGTAGAAAGAAAACAGTCACGTGATCCAAACTCTAGCAATATGTAGCTTTATGCCAATCTCACCCAACACAACCCAGTGAACACCAGAAGGACACTACAAAAATCATGAGGCTCATGAAGAAAGCAGACAAGAAGGGAATCGATTAGCATCACATGCCAGCAAGGAGTATTGCTGGGACTGTTAGCAACAGAAGAAAAACCTTAGGGCATCTAAGGCAATACCAATCCTGAAATATGTATGCTGCCCATCAAGCTACTAGCAAAAGACTGCACGACAGAAGCACAGTAAGGGAACATTCCACCCCACAAAGTAACGCTGAAATCAGAAGCAGAAACACTGACTATTCCATTCAAGGAAAAATACTATTTGAACAGTAAAAATTGGGGGGGTTGTTTGTTTTTTTTGCTTTTGTTTTTGTTTCTTATATGTTAACTTGCCCCCAGGGGATTCATAGGAGTATATTTGATACACTTGTTTCTAATTTAAGTCGTACTACTTTTCAACAGTTTCTCACCTTGCTGTCCATTCTTTACGCAGCTTCTGTCGCTCACCAAGAGCTAGCAAGAGGCAGCTGATAGTTTCATTCCTTTGTTCCTGAGTGTGTTCCTCTTTTCCAACTTCAGAGAGGACCAGACTTGTCTTAAAGGAAAAAAAAACACATAAAAATTAGAAATAGGAAACAATGTGTAAAATTAATAAAAAGCCCATAAGCAAATAAGGACAGTAAATCAATAGCTTTTTTTATTACAGTTCCACTGCTGACAAATCAATACAGTAAATGATGGTTAGAAATGGCCATCATATATTTAGTATTTAATCAATATACATGGCACATAAGGTAAGCCTTAAAATCTCATTGCCTTAAGTAACACAAGACATTGTGAATCCTAGCTCTCATTTCCTTGAGATTTTTTTCTTTTCTAAATATTTTCTTGTATCAAATCATATCACAAATGTTCCCATCAATACAGCATTCATTTGGGGGATTTCCTCCCTTCCTTTGATCCTTGGTGAAAATAAATAAATACCTGTTTGTATTTTATCTTCTGAAAGGAATTTCTGGTGATGTTCCCAGGTTCTATTTAATCATGAAGTACTTCAAATAATTAGTAAAACTGTACATTTTTTTTTTTTAACTCGTGGAATAAAAGTTGCTTTTACATATATATATATATAAAAATACATATACACACAATAATGGATTTCAGTCATCTGTGGAGTAGGAAGACAGTCTCTGCAGACCAAAAGAAGTTACCAGCCATCCTAAATGTTGTATCACCAGTTAATACTGAGGTAACAATACTGCAGACCTTCTTGTTGTCCAGCAACCTAACTCCAACTCCCTCACTCCATCTTTGCCTTCAAGTACTCACTCACACACCATTTTCTCTTCTTTCCCCCATGCTTCCCCACATCTGCCAGCCTGGGGAAGAAACTGGATGTGCTGATGCTCAGGTGACTAACACACATGCTGACTTGATGTGCAGCAGTTGAAGCACAACAGGGATCTAGAGTTGCAGTCTTTTCATTCAGTGAAGATATTATATTTGCCTTTCTCACCATAATCAGCCAGTGACACTCAAATATTTTTCCCATCCTAACCTTCAGTCACATGTTCTGCAAACATATCAAAGTATCTAAACAGTCTTGGGAGGATGACTGAATGGACAGAGTGCTTGCACAAATCTAGTTTTCGCACAGAAAAGGAGGCAAAAAATATGTTTGTAGCCTGAGCAGTTGTGCAAGTGAGTTTGAAAACACAAACATCACCAAGAGCTGCAACTCCTACTCCCAGCATGGTCTCTCTTAAAGCAACAACATGACAAAACCACACAGCATACTGCCTCCTCCTCAACATCACACACATTACATTCTGTCCTGCCCAAATGTGCACCCACTAAAACTCCTCTGGGGATTCTGTGAGTTCAACAGTTATTATCTTCAGTTTGTGGAAGCAAGAAGACCTATCCTTGGTGTGACTTTTTTTTTCATAAGAAAGAATAATGTGCAGATGATACACTTCTTAAGGTACACACAGTAGTGGTAACACTGCTACTGTCATGGTGGTTTCAAGATAAGCATGATGGGGTTTATAGAGACAGAAAATAATTTTCTTAACACTAACATCAGATGACAAAGAGCAAAAAAGCATCTTCCTCCCCACAACAGCTCTATCAGTTGGCTTATCAAACAGCATCACCCCATCATATGGGACTTACACATCAAAAAGAACATTTCCTTGTAAAAAACCAAAATGTTCAAAAGTCTGCCTATACAGATCACATTCTTGACCCTGCTTTGACATTACAAAGCAAACAAAAAGCCAGAGAGCATTTTCAGATAAGGGCTCCCTGACATGGGTTTCCCTTGCACTGACCTACAACATCTTTTCCACAAGCTCTAGTATCTGTCAACTTTGACAATCCGGATCTTACAGCCTCACTTCCTGCAGCTGCATGGTTTAAAGCAAGATCTGATAGAGAATTTCAGCATATGAGAACATACTCACATGAGATGAAGAGATGGTACATTCCTTAATTGCTGTAAATTAACACTCATTGGCATTCAGAATAAATATACCTATTAAAGCTTTAACTTTTACATTTACCATGTGTCAGACTTGACATGGCACAGTAACTAAAGCTTATCTCTGGATTATAGGATGATCAGACTGTAGTCATACAGATAGGTCACAGTACACCAAGATTTCCCTTTCAGAATACTTGGATGGCATTTATTAATCACAATAGGATAGGAAAATCCACTGGGGATGGTGCAGAAGTCTACACCATCTCCAAGACTGCAGAAAAGCCCCAAGTTTAGTGATACTATGCCTCAGAAAGCTGAAAGCATAACTATTGCAGGCAAGAAACAGCAAAACACCACAAGTAAGTGATTCTCAAAGCACAGAGTATGGAGACCTCATAGTTCTTAAAGAATATGCAGTTAAAATCTGATTTTAAAAAATGATGTGATTAGGGTATTAGCAGTCAGAAAAGATAGGTGATCACGTCTCCAAATAGTCACAACTACATAATGCTTCTGTGTGAATTCTGATGGCCTGGTCAAATAGCAGCTTTGGTACAGAGTTCCACTACCTCAAGTCTCCTCCACCTACAGGAACATCATCATTCTGGAAACTTGAACATAATTTAATTTTTACTGAGAGAACAATTCTATTGCTGCAGCCTTCTGTTAACACCTTTCATTTGCATGGTGATGTAGACAGCTCAAGTCAAACTCAGAGTTTGACACTGATATCATAAACACTTCTCTGCTAAGCCCTGCGAGTACAGCTGCTGCTACCTGGAGGGTGAAATAGTACTTTCAAGCAACATACAACAACAATACATAGCAATTTAACAGATCTACTTGTTTTCTAAGAGTGCCGAGGGCAGTAAGGATACCTGGAATGCAAGTGCAGGGCTTGATATGCATCTTTTAAAGAGGCACATCTTAATCACTTGCTATTCTTATAATCTCAATAAAAATCCCAAATTGTAACAAATAAAGCAGCATTCTGGGTACAATAATATTATAAAACATGTTCCTTTGAAAGTTTTCATTTCCATGTAACTTGTTCTGGGATTTATTTTTAACAAGGGGATTGAATATATACCCTGACTGATAAAGGTCAAGGGTTCAAGAAACTCAGTCAAAGATATTATCAGCTGGGCAAGCCATTTCCTCACATCAACACTGATAAAAACCCATCAGAATCTCGGCCAATCCCACCCCTGCTCTAAAGGGCAGGAATGACCTTCTTTTGAACATCACCATAGTCACACATCCCATCAAAGAAAATCTGATCTTGTGCCTCAATTCTTGTAATGTCCTTTAATGACAGATAATTGTCTGCAGAGGTCTCCTTTGCCCAATGCTGAGTGAAGCCTTCACATTTCTGAACTGGACTCAACACTGACTCAGTGTTTTTCAGCCCACTTGGGACCACAGAGGAGAAGAATAAACAAACAACATAACCAGCCCTACAGCCTGACTTATCTCATCCCTGTGCACATAGGGATTCTTGAAGGTGGTAATGTTTACAAATTGTTGAAACTTACTTTCTTCTGCTTCCTGAGCTTGCAAAAACATATCCTGGACAACCTAAGAAACGAGATTACACAAATTGCTTATCACTTGAGGGGAAACAACTTCTTGTCTCATTGGCCAGCATGTCTCTAAGAAGTAGTGCAGTTAGTAGTTTGAGCAAATCTTTCCCCTTTCTCCTTACAGACCTACTAATGTATTCAGGGCATTTACTTGTAAATCCCAAATGGCATGGTCTTAAAAATATACACAAAACCCACCTCTCAACAAAGCCCAAAGCTACATATGCAGATATAGATATGTTTCAGTTGCCAGTCTAGCCTTCTAAGTTAAAAACAGTATTTAGGAAATTATACCCTTTAGCTTCCTCTTGGTACAGCAGCAGAACAAAACCTAGTGCTCCACTGACATAAAGCAACAGCCATCAGAGCATCTTCTCCTACTATATTAGAAAGGTAGGTGCCAAGATCAGATTAAGAGACCAATATCATGTCCCTCTCATTCCCACTGACAAAATATATCAGTGTCATGGGACTGAACAGAAAATAGTAAAGTTTTACTATTCACCCGGGATACATACTCAAAATTAGATACCTTTTATAAGTCTTAACAAAGATAACCTTGGTATTATAAGGGAATTACAAGAATATTTTTTTCTTAGATACATAGCAGAAGAAACCAAGTTTTGACATCAATAGGCTATTACCCTGCTTAACTGTATGTGTCCTGGGTGAATACCGTGACATGCTTACAAACAAGCATGTTTATAAGAGGCTGACAGAGGTTGCTAAAACCACACTACTACATTTTTAAGTCTTTCAAAGCTAGATTTTCCTCCCCTCAACACAGACCTCTTGAGAAGGCACACTTAAGGTTAGAAACACTGTATAGCTGGAGACATGAAGCTCAGTATTCTGTCAAACAAATTAGCCTTCAGTCTGAACTAAAGTGGCACTTGGGACAGTTTGTCTCTTGCTTCCACTTTATTGGGTCAACAAATCAGATTTTTCACTCTGAGTTGAGATTTAATTTACTCATCACCAGTTTAAATAGGGCAAGCATCTGAATCTTTACTAACCACTTCTACTTTAACATAGCATTCATCTTTCAATTACCAATAACTAATACAGAAAGGAAAAAACAAACTGTAAAATCTCTAAGTAGGGATAAAATTTTAAATGCCATCTGTATCTTCCTTGCTATTTTTGTGAATTTATTTTGTTTTTAGTGCTTTTAGTTTTTGTAAACTGGAACACTGTGCATTTTAGAAGGGGAAAGGGAAAAAAAGAACCTGAAATCTATTAAGCCATGTTAAATGAACATGATAAAAAAGTTAGTAATTGCTTAAAAACCACTGCTTTTAAAATTTTTACTTAAAATATAAGCAAATGCACCCATTGTCACTGGTACAATGGAAGCAGCCAGTATGGTCTAAGTTATCACCCAGTAATCTGGGCACATTAAACCCAATTCTCTGCCTTTTTGTTTATTAATCCACTATGCCAGATATCACAGTTTCACTCAGCAACCCTCATGTTTTGGATGATATTGAAAGATGGCTCATGTTGGTCCAAGAAAGTAAAAAAAAAAGGTAAAGAGGAAAAAAGTGTTGTTTATAGAAGCCAGCTGCTCTGGCTTCGGCGCCAGCAGCTCTTCAGCCTGCTATTTTACGCTCGCAACCCCCACTGCCCCCACTGGCACAGGTACAACTAAATGTTGACTTCAATGCTTCAGAGAGCACTCAACTGATTCTGTACATGATTAATTGCCAAAGACATGGCTGACCATATGGAACAGAGAAAGCATCAAGTAATTCATACTTCTGTATATGATCATTTGGCCCCTGTTGTTTTAATGTACAGGAAAGAGCTAGTATAGCACAGACCTGGTGTCTTGCCCTTGACAGCCCATTAAGAAATCTCAAAGCACCTAGTTGAAGTTATGCTGTTGGCTTTTCAATAGCAGCCTAATAAAACAGAAGCAAAGCTTTCCAACTAGTCTTAAATCTTTCACATACAGTACATTAACCACTGCTGCTAAAACAACTGGTTTCTTATGATAGGAAATGGGATTTGATTTCTAGCCTCTGCATACTTACTGAAAGCCTTTTTCTGACCTTTGGAGGGTTTACAAAATCATTGTTCGTTTTTCCTGCCATTTTCCCAGTTTCTTGCCACAGTGATCCTAATAGATTTGTTTAAGGTTCAGTACATTCTACTCTTACTAGCTGTTATATGCAAACTGTACAACGAAGGTAGGCTCATGGGAGCTGAAAGGAAAGAAATTATTATTAACTGTTCTCTTCCTGAGAGTCAAGAGAAGTCACTGCAACATCTAAAACATAATTTACTTTTAAAGAGCCCATAAAACAAAACAAAAAATTCCTGAAAAGAAGCAATATACTAGTGTGTGCTTTCTTCTATCAGAATCGAGACAAATCATCAAATTTCATTTGAGAAGGAAGGACAGTTTATTTTTAAGATGTAGTAGTCTCAAGGATGTCTGACACAGAGCTCAATGAAAAGAAAAAGGTGCAGACTTGGAATATATGTCAGTATCATTAACCACTTCATATTAGTTTTATCTACTGTTAACATCTTCTCAGTCATATGCAGTCAAAGAAAAATGTTTAAATAATGTTTTCCTGTCACAGCTCTTAAGATGACAGTGCTAAAAAGTTAATCCCTATCCTCACAGATCTTCCGGCAGTTTTGACATATGTTGGCAAGGATGTATTTGCTGGCACCTTCCATTAGAAAATATTTACATGGAGTTTTCCTGTCTGTGGATTTTCTTTTTGTCTAAATTGATCTTCATGGTCTGACAGGCCTTAGGTGAGAAATCCTAATCATTGGACATTCATCAGTGGTACTTTCCCAGGCTACTGAATTCAGCTAACTACTAATAGTCCCAACAGAATACATGAATAATCCAAAGACAACATAAAACTCCATACGCATTCCAGTCATTGATAGAGCACATTCAACATTACAACAGTTTGTCCGAGTTACATAAAATCAAAAGAAATAGAGAATTTTATGAAAGACAATTTCTGTATTTTTGGTCAAAGGCTAAAACAAATGGAGGCTTAATTTCCTGCTGTGAAACCATTGCCACAGAGATTATATATTCTCCCTACCATTACATTCAATGGTTTACATCTAAACTAAGCAAGTGTATAGCCCAATTACAAAGAATGCCTAAAGTTAGACATATGCTTGAGCTCTGTATACAAGTCTACACACATTAAAATGTAGAGAGCCCTGCCTCTCTCTGAGGTATTCACTGCTGACAACAAAGGATGAATACCTGACTTGATAGATGAGTAATTCGACCTAGAAAAACCTACAGAGAGTAGATCACTTAGACATTTCCAAAGAAACTTTAGGTCTTGTCTACATTACAAAGTTGTACCATTTAATGATACCTGTGGATCTAAAGCAGTACATTTTCTAGCTATATGAGTTTAAAGGTCATAAATTAAACCAAGCAGAGCTTATTTGGAAATAACCATTACCTTTATGCCTGTATAAGCGTATTTATACTGGAGTCTTGAACCATATATTTAAGAAAAAAAGGAATACAAACAGAAGTAATGACCGGGTAATTTTTGGTATACCAAACCTCCAGTGGAGAGAAAAAAAAGTTTTAACTGAATGATTTAATGAAGTTATGACAGGTCTCTGATGGAACTTTTACACTACTTACTTACAAAGAAAAAAAAAGTATAAAGATCAACATTTTTGCTACACTAATTGCTTTGGCAGTGTTCTAAAGGTGAAGTATAACCAATCTCATCAAGAAAGAGCAACCAAACCACTGGAGATATTTGGAGTAAGAGTGGCTTAGCATCTTCAGATGTATGGGTGAGTGAAAGGTTACCCTTTCGACACATTCTCCCAGAGCATTGCCCCTCCACCTCTGAATCATCAATAGCACAAAGACTGAAGCAGGCCTATCATGCATAGTGGATTATATGAAGTGTAAAACATTGTGGGGGGAAAAGCTTTTGAAAGAAGTCAGGAAAAAGAAATCACGCCTGCAAGAAGATCCAGCTGACAGGCTAGTCCCTAACAAGTGAATATGTTTGAGAACATTGTGAATGCAAGAAAAGAACATGCCTTTTGTTTCCAAACCTACAGTGTCTTTACCCCAACTGCTGCCTGCATGGCTGAACATATGTTTTCTGAACGAGAATTGAAGCAGAAAGTGTTCTTTGTTATAATTCACTCCTTTGTATACACCTCCCCTTTCCCACTTTGGTCACATGCAAACAGTAGTTACACTGAACACTTAAGTTCTGAAGGACTGTGCAGCAGTGTATGCTTCACTGATTATTTACTATTGCTGAAATCAGTTGAGCTGAAATGCAATACAAGACAAGACTCACTTCACTAATGTGCACTCAGGACAGCTTACATTCTGCAGTACTGAATCACACCAAGTACAACCTCCACATGTTCCCTTAGCCAGCAGATGGAATTTTCATCACCAACAGTTACGCGCAGTTCCAAAAAGCACTGAAGAATCATACAACAAATGATCTTATGTGTTCAAAAGAACTCAAAAGACTACCCTATAATTTTCTTAGTATATCAAAATTAACATCATCAACTACTGTAAATAATTTGGGTGGGGATAGAAGAGGAAAAAATGATGGGCTTCAAAGCCAGAAGTAGGTACTACTATCTCACAAATGCTGAAAGGAACTCTAGTTTGAGTTAAATACTCATAATTTTACTGATTCTCATGAAATAATTTTACATAAAGCAAGGCTTTGCTTTGACTCATCTAATTTATACTGAAGCCCTAATGTGCTAAGCTACATAGAAGTTTCTCTTAACATATTTACAGATGCAAACCTGTATCAAAATCTCTGAACTAGACACCCGGTCCTTGTAGCACTCAAAATACAAAGTGGAATCACTAAACTTAACATACTGGCCAACTAAAAATTACTTTTAAACATTCCCAAACCATGAAGAAAGATGGAAAAACAGTGAGTTCTAGGTTCTCAATTTAAGATTGTATTTTTAATTGTAACTATCTTTTAGTTACTGATTTCTTTCAACAGCACATCTTAGTAATTATTTAGGATGGAAAAGTCTAGAACATCAACATTTTTCTCCCACCACTGAAGCCACTACCTGTTGCCATCAAGCTACTTACTGCCTTAGCCAACAACAGTTTCCAGCACAATGCCTAGTAAAAATAGTCGCACAAAAATTTGGGATATATTCCCATATTCATTAAGTTTTATTGAAATAAGTTGTAACACAGAAAGCCAAGTTACAGAATGGGTTAAACACTGCAGAATGAAGAAGCTGCAAGCCACAGTCAAATGAAATAGCAAGCCACATGTCCAGAAGTGCCTGTGGGCATGCTTTGTCTAAGATACATGCCATAGCAGACTAGCAATTTAGTACATATGCAAGATAACCACATACAGCTGAATTGTATCTTCGAATGACATAAGGGTTTCAATGCCTTTCTCATCCTCCCAGCACTACATGCACCAGGTCTGTGGGTATCCCTGTGAGAATGGAACTCTCACCATCTTGTATGAAAAATGAAGTTTTGTCACATCTGGCTCAAGTAACAGCTTCATTACCCCAGTGACACCATGGCACACCACTATGAAGCTTTAAAATTCATAATCATGTAAGTGCAGTAGTAATACTAGTTGTCATGGCAAAAGGGACACAAAAAGAATTTTGAGCACACTCTTGGGAAGAGCAGCACTCCTGTGTTTTGAGCACACTCCTGGGAAATAAAACCAAACCAGAACCTGGTATACTATATGTATTTAATGTATGGGGAATGCGACATGGTTGAGCAGCAGAGAGGACACCATCACATACTGCGAGAGACTGATCATGGCAACAGCACTGGAAATACACTGTGTTGCAAGCAGGGATCCTTGTTCCTCTACCAAAAAACTAGGCAACCCAATTTCAGTGCCTCATCTTCCTCCAGTTCTGTTACAGTACCTAACTATATTTTATCATAAAACCATGTGCTAGGCACTTCATAGACAGGCCAGGCAGATGGGGATGACCTGCCAGTGAGGGTGGGCACTGCCAAAGGCACAAACAAGTCAATACACTAGCAAATTAAAAAACTGGGAGACTGACAAAGGAGAATAATCAGAGACATTTAGTGATTTAGTTTGTATCAACAGTCATCCAAAATATGTACAATCACTATTCTGGAGGCAGCACTTACAGTAAATATAGATGCCTTCTGTGATGTCAGGCAACTACTTATTTTTAATTCTCTTGCATTTAGAGCATGTTTAGAAACAAAGTTTTGCACATGTCATCCTGACTTATTAGAGCAAAAAGGTACCTAATCCTGTAAGACATATACATATGCCACCTAGATATGGACACTAACTTCCCATTATGAGTGATAAAGTAGAATATATCTTACTAACCTTACATGTGTATTCCTATATATGCCTTAAATAGCTACAGACAGACCAGGGTACACCACAGACAGTGCACCTGTGGCCACTGGTTTTGTCACATCCTCCTCAATTGCACTATGCTATGATGGAGGTGGAGCATTAAGTCTTGGTACATGCAGGCAAACCTCCACCTCCTTCAAGGACAGGTCATTTTCCATAGAGATTCTCATCTCATCCTCTTGAGACAAATCAGTTGCCTACCTCCATCATACTAGGAACTCAAGAATGCTTCTTGCTATTTATTGTTCTTCTGAATGTACTATGTTTAAAACCTACACTTTATAAACTTGTTAAGGCAAACTGTAGCCAGCTATTGAGTACTCTTTTACTGGAACACAACTCTGTCAAAAAAGACCATGCTATACACTGCACTTCCTAGACTTTAGATTTGGGTTTTGCCCATGTTTGCTTTTCATCAGATAGATCTAATGTTGGATATGACATATACCCACATGTTAATAGTTTTCTTCCACTAATAAACCCTATTATCCCATATGAGTTTGCTTTCACTTTGTTTTGATTTTGGAGCAGAATTTTTGCTCTGCTTCATACTCTTAGGAAGGGAGCAATAAAGCTCTCACTAATTAATTTATCTCCTCAGGAGAAAGAAAATAAAAGGTTCATTTTTCATCCTTAAAAGGAAGATTATCAACTCATTAACCCAACAATTAAAAGTATGCACAAAGAAAGATCAAGGAAGTAGCTCAGGGGCAAAATAAATCAGTTAAGAAAAACTTAAAATTTACTTCCTGTCACCTACTAGTGCATTAAAAAGAACTTCTTCTGGAAATACTTTTATTTAGAGTTTGTTCAAGTTCTAAATGTTCTCAATTTGTCATATTTATTTTCCATGAACATTCAGGTATTCATAAATGAATACCTGAGAAAGAATGTGAAGCCTGAATGGCCAACTATTTTAAAACTTCACTGCATCAAAAATCATTTTATGGACAATTTTCATCAACAACACGGCATTCAGCGAGGGAAAATAAACTTTCATCATAAAATTCATAACAAAGAAAACAAACAGCATGGGCAACAGATTACCGTGATTATATGCATGTCTACTACTCTCTGAAACAAGAGTCATGTGCTGAGGACTCTGGCAATTCGACAAATATGACATTTGATGATGGGTTCACAAACTGTGACAATACAATTTGGAAAACAGAAACCACTGTTACTCTGTGACAGCCTGGAACAATACTCTGTTAGACTGCACTGCAATATTCACAGCTCCTGCCTTACCATTCACTAACATCTCCTTCTACAGGCATGTGAAATAAGATATGGGTTCTCAAGTTCAGCTGCAAAGTCCAACTTAAGAGAGAGGTCAAAGGTGGCTGACTAATCACCTTTGCACTCTTCCAGAAGGATCAGTTAATCCACTAGTAAAAGTTAAAGCAATGTCAAGGATGTATTAACCCAACTAGCCAAACATCCTCACTGAGTACAAGCTACAATGGAGATGTTCTCCACTAACCTAAAAAGCTTTTGCATCTCCTGGGGTGCTGCAGAAATGAAAAATAGCCATTTATGGAAAAGGCTTTGACCTGTGTCCTCTCATACAAAAACGTCTACCCCTAAAGATATATCATGATGAGCTATCCTAGTGCTCTTAATGGCTGTTTAAAGTTACTATCCAGCTACTTGACATTCTGCTTTAACACAGCACTGCAGGGCAAATCACACTTCACAGCATTCAGAGTCCACACGTAAGAGATACAGTCTTTGTGAACAATCACTCAAACTATTAATGTGGTGTATATATAAACACTTCTCTTCAAGAGAAACACATGTCATAATTGATAATAAATTTCTCTCTACAGTACTTGGATTCTGAAGTTTGTGTTTCGTTTGTTTTCTTTTAAAATTTGTATTCAGGTGTTATTATGCAGTCTTTCAGAAACACTAAACTCATTTGCAGGGATAGCTCTACATCCATTTAGGAAAAAAAGTAAGTGAAAACATTTCCATTAGGATATGGACTGCCTTTTACCTATATTTGATTTTTTTTTTTCTTATTCATCAACAAATGTTGTCAAGAAGATTGCATGCTGGAATACTTGTATTTATTGTAATACTTATTTTACCATCTTAAATGCTATAGATTTACTTCTGTTTTACAGAAATGTTTCTTAAATTTTTATTAACAGGTAGAAATACTCTAAAGCCAACATTATGTTCTTGCCTGTTAAATGATCTTTCAGGGTTGGCAGATATTATTCTGTTTAAACTTCAATGACTAGTCAATCAGTTATTCTCATACTGGAGAGGTCATTAAGTTGTTCTCTGCCTAATGCCTACAAAAAAGAATGCAGGAAGTTTAGATGAACTAAAAAAATCGAAATCTAGGATAAAATTTCCCTGTCCAAGGCCTAAGAGCACAGCAGTAATTATGAGGAAAAGTAATATTTTGATAATCATCTGTGAAAACATGTTGTCACAACATTTCTGTTTTCAATCAAATACTACAAACTTAAGTTCACACTGAAGAGTTTTCACCTCAACAATGTCCATATTTTTGTCTCAACTACAAGCTAGTAAACAAACCCCAGTTTTCTCCCTTGATTAACAGAGTTTTAAAACCAGCAAAGTACTATTCCTTTTAAGCTACCACTCAGCACATTCAGAAGAGTGTTCTGATTTGTTAAACACGTGTTACTGCTTCATCTTCTAGAGATGATAGTTCCCCTTGCCTTGTTCATTCAATGATTACACTTTCAGTACACACACCGAACACTCTTGCACACAACCCCTCTTGGATAAAATTCCTCACACTGGATGGCTCACAGCCACATCCATTTGCTCTTTTCTTCTGCTGGTATAAATCTACATGGCTCAAAATCAGAAATGAATCAAATTATATTTGTGGTCCAAAATTATAACCAAACATTAAAAGAGCAAAACAATCTGGAACAGAGATATCCCCCAAAAGGGCTTGATTTTTAACACAGTGCAGCACTAAAGAACATGACTTCAACTTTTCTGGCCTACAAAAACAACTACAGATGCCAGCTACAGATTACAATCAGCATTGGCTTTGAAATCACCTAAAATCTTGGGCCAATTCTAGATAATCAAAACCAAAACTGCTGGTAAGATTTCAACAGTGTTTTTCCTCCACACATCAATGACTACAGGTAAAAAAGCTCAACATGTACTTAAAACTCCCAAAATCATTTTAAAAGGCTAGACTTTGCTCATTTATAAACTGATTAAAAACACTGAGCATACTAATTTAATTTGACAGTTTTAGAAACTCTTAATTTTAAACCTCTATATCAACAAAAAGTAACTGGTAAATTGTTCTGTAAAGGGTTTTGGGTGGAAAAGAGCAGTTCCAGCTTTGTTTACTACTTTTAGGATATCAGGAAAGAGGAAAAGCTTCTTCATTTTGTATTTTTTGAGGTGAATCCATTAGCTCAGTTTAAAAAAAAAGAAAGAAAAAGTATCACAGGTCAAAAGACCAAAATGACACACAAAATGCATTGCCAAACTGGCTGTCGGTTGGATGCACAAGAGTAATGCTAAACAACTGTGGTATGGAGACAAAATATGCTTTCTTTAGGAGACTTTTACAATCAGTTATTTAAGCTTTGTGAACAGCCTTGCCTCGCACCCACCCCTCACACATTAATGAAAACAAAGGGGGCCCAGTGACATTGTAACCGTGCAGTGGGGTTAAGCATCTGACCTTAAAGTATGGTGCGCTTGTGCTCAGTGGAAAGGTTCTTGACAATATAAACAAGAATTACTGCTGTTAGAGAAAGGGAAGACAATTAAAAACAATCTAGGATGCATGTTGTACAGCTGTTCTGAGTTTCAGCTACATCTGACCTCTGAAGATGCTACGTGTTTTAGTTCAGAAACTTAAGCCATTTCAGTTTTATTAAAATAATCCTTCAACAAACCCCAAATTTGTATGACAAACATGAGGTTTTATATGAGTAACACAATGAAAATTGTGTATTGCTGGCAAAACACGCCATTGCTGCAGTTAAAAACATGTTGTGGTCTGCACATCTCTTTCCAACACTTAGGTTTACTAACAGCTAAGCAAAATGGAAGTTTTTAAGGCAGCAGCTAAGAAAACCTGTTGAGAAAACAAACAAACAAAAAAGCTCTTTTTGAAAACTTCAGGAGATCAAATCCCATAATCAAATCTGTTGGACAGACCTTTGTGCCCAGGCAGAAAAACCTGTGTGATTTCAGCAAAACTCTGCAGGAACAGTGTCTAGATCAAATTGCAGGACCAGGCAGCCACAACATTTTTCTAAGCTTAAAGTTGGGTATTGTTGATTCCAAACGCAATAAAGACAGACTGCAACTATGGTTAGTATTTTCCTCATACATGCCTACAAATTTTCTAATAACTAAGAGAACACTTAAATTTTTAAGAGAAAGTGACAGAAACAGCTTTTTTTTCATCAGCCACTACAACTACTTGTCCTAATACTGTCCTTAAAAAATAGGGTTAGAGAGAGAAACTTCTGAGAAAATAACAAAGATCTTGGCTAAGTTTCTCAAAACCACAATTTTCCTGCCTGTTTGATCTCTGTACAGTCAGCATAAGCCACTGAAACCCCTCCACAAATGAAAGGCATTCATGGGAAGCCATCAGAAAGCATTGCTCTTCCTCTGGGACTCAGGACAATAAAAGAAAAGTTTGTCTGCCACGTGGGCCTACGACTGAGCTTAAATGAACAAACCATCGCAATATCCTTGGGCTTTGTGAAAGTGATACTTCCTACTTCTCTGGAAGAAAGGAAGTCATATATAAACAGAACAAAGGGAAGAGGCAACACAAGTAGAGCCTCTCATAATAAATATTACAGTGAAAGTTTTGCTCATCAAACCAAGATTAAAAACATATTTTAATCTCCCAAGTTTTATGCCTTTGATGTATGTTGAAGAGGAAAGCTTATATATTTTGTAAGATTTACAACATTTCTAGTGGGAATAGCCTCATATTTCAGGGTTTTTTTCCCGTTCCTGAAATTGAGAATATATTGGGTCAATTCTATCCCTTAATGCTGTGTCATTCTGAGCACTTCTTCGGAGAATAGAAGATGTCCTTTGGAGATTTTTCCACACAAATAGGCTCGTGTTCCATTGAGTATAGCACTGCAAAAATCATTATAGTTGTGTAATGGTAATCTTTGTAAGTATGAAATACTTTCTAAATGCCAGCTTTCCTAGACCAAGGAATGTTCAAATATTTGCACTAAATTCTGTAGCACAGAGAGCCACTAAATTGCATTTAATTGCATTTTTTGGTGGTGCTAAAATTAGGAGGTTATATAAGCTTCAGGAGAAAGGGTAGTGATTTATTATCTGTAATTCCACCACTACAGGCCCACAACAGTCTGATAACAAATGAAGCATTAACTTTTCAAAATTACAAGACAAAAAGCATAAAACTTATGCATCAGGGGCTCCCTTTATAACATCTTCTGTTAAATTCTGGACTACTTTCTTGCCTCCCATACAAACTTCCTGTGCAGCTTTTCTTGCTCCCTCTTGATATGGCATCCACTGCTATGGCAAAATGACTGCACATGATCTCACTGTAGCACAGTCAAATAGCTGCTAACTCCACAGCTTTAGGTGAGGGCAAAATCAAACACCCTAACGGTCCCTTCAGATGTTGAGACTAAACAACTGAAAGTGTCAATGCCAATAACAATGGAAGACAGTGGGTAAGCATGTTCTCTGTGGTTCTGCATGTTGTACAACACTCCTGCTTTGGTCTTAAAACCAACTCTTAACTTTGGGGAATATCATCAGAAGTGGAAGTTTTCGAGTATAGTGGTACAAACATTGAAGTCAAAAAAGCAAAGGTGAACATACATAAGTCTATGGGACCTGATGAGATGCACCCCAGAATCCTAAAAGAATTAGCTGATGTAGTCGCCAAGCCACTCTCAATAATATTTGAGAAATCCTAGCAGTCAGGTGCAGTCCCTAGTGACTGGAAGAAGGGGCATGTTACACCCATTTTCAAAAAGGGTGTAAAGGAGGAGCCTGGGAACTACTGACCTGTTAGCCTCACCTCTGTGCCTGGGAAAATCATGGAGCAGATTCTCCTAGAAGGTCTGATAAAGGCACATGGAGGAGAGGGAGGTGATCAGAGACAGTCAGCATGGCTTCACTAAGGGCAGATCCTGTCTGACAAACCTGGTGGCTTTCTACAATACTGTGACCACCTCAGTGGACAAGGGACAACCTGTGGGTGTGATCTATCTGGACTTGTGCAAGGCCTTTGACAC
>VWZO01013361.1:892923-967244 GCA_013396975.1 Bucco capensis | reverse complement strand
ACAGAAAGGACATGGAGCTGCTGGAGCAGGTCCAGAGGAGGCCACGAGAATGCTCAGGGGGCTGGAACACCTCTGCTATGAGGACAGGCTGAGGGAGCTGGGATTGTTCAGCCTGGAGAAGAGAAGGCTTTGGGGGGACCTACTAGTGACTGTCCAGTACCTAAAGGGAACTTCCAAGAAGGCTGGAGAGGGCCTGTTTGCAAAGGCCTGGACTGAAAGGACAAGGGACAATGGTTTTAAATTGGAGATGAGTTGATTTAGACTTGATACTAGGAAAAAGTTCCTTACCACAAGGGTGGTGGAACACTGGCCCAGGTTGCCCAGGGAGGTGGTTGAGTTCCCATTCCTGGAGGCATTCAAGGTGAGGCTTGCCAGGGCTCTGGGCAAGCTGCTCTAGTTGGGGATGTCCCTGCCCACTGCAGGGGGGTTGGACTAGATGACCTCCAGAGGTCCCTTCCAATCCAGATGATTCTGTGAAATATGCTAGAATTGGTATTTTAAACCATTTTTAAGTAAAGATTACCACGTTGAATATTGGTAGACTTACTTTAACAATTTTGTTAATTTCAGAAAAACATGAAACTAATACAAACCAGTTATAAGTGAAGAAAACTCTGGTCAGTAGCTAGGTGTGTAGTTTAGGAGGTGAGAAGGAGGAAGCAGCTGAGGTGATAAAAATCTTTTCACAAGCTGTAGCTACCCCTATAGAGCTGATAAAGGCTCTCCTCCTAAGTATCATTTCAAAGGCACATGAACCACATCGCTGTCTTTCCAGAAGCCAAATCCCTACAACATCTGGTATTAAAGTACCCTCAATCAGTCCATTCGATTCCAAAGATACAGGAAAGAGAGATGCAGAAAGTTGTCCAGATTTGGTTAACTTGTACATAAAAGGTAAAAGAGAAGGCAGAGATTCAGTGAGAGCAATAACACCATCATAGCAGATTGTCCTTCTTAAGGAAAAGAAGTTAAATGCTGTAAAAGAAGAAAGGGTTATAGTACCAGAAAATGGATATAGATTTCAAGCTAGGAACATTCCAGAAAAGATTATTCTAGAACTATTAGAAAAACAATAATATTATATTCAGAAGTGCCAAAGCTGGAATGACACCAAAGAAATTTCAAGGAGCCTGACAGGGAAGACAGGTGTCTTGTCAATAACTACTGTGCTTCTAAGTTCAGGTACAATGTAAGTCATTTGCCCAAAGCAAATAGCAAGCAAATGAAAGTGTGAGAAGTAATAGGATTCTTGTCTCCTCCTCTACCCTTCCCTTCATGTTCCCATATGGTCTCCATATCAGAGAGGAGAAGCGGTACTTTGTACCCTGGTGTTGCAGTTTTCATGACACTTTACAAGTCTCATTGCTCATTTCACTGCTTTCCATGAGCTACTCCTTAATGACACCCAGCCATTGCTTCCTTTGCTTTCCCATAAAAACAACATACTCAGGAAATAATGAATGTGTATTTGTCTCTTTCAAGTAACTGCAGCTCCTATTTAACAATTTACTTTGCAATAAACTTTTATAAGAGCTTTTTATTTAAACAAAGTTTATACATCTTAAAGGTCTGATATATATATATACACTTGATATTTAAAAAATATACAAATAATAGCCCATGGTCTCATTTCTGAGCTACAACCTACAGTAATTCTCTCATCTCAGTAAAAAAAGCAAACCACAACACACACACACAAAAAGAAGAAAATCACACTCCATTTTGAGTCTTAAACCCAAACAGAAATCTCACGACTGGTATAATTCATGAAAAAGCCTATCAAATTATTTCTAATAGCAAATTGTTACAAAGCATACTTTGTTAGACAGAGTTACTTAAGAAGTTGCTGTGGAAACAAGACGGAATTGGCCCAGAGAGGAGTAGTGCAAGCTACTAACAAAAACATGCTCAAGTGCCCCAAGCTTTAACTTGAATCTTGTTATTCACATTTAAAGTGTTGATACTTACATAAGTTTAAGTTGTATCTTCAGTTCTTTGCTCTTTCAGTCTTCCTTTCACTCCCCGCTTTTTCTCCCCCTCCTCTTGTAGCAGAAAAAATGGATTTACACAAAACTAAAACCATGCTTTACTAAAAACATATATTCTGCTTTTAATCAGGCAGCTCATCACTTTCACACATACACACTAAATGTTCTATCTGCAGACTTTCAGGCTGGATGTTCTGCTGCAGTAAGGCCATAATACAGCAACAACTTCAAGAAAGTTGATTCAAAAATACATCAGCTAACAAAACACTCATGTTGATATATAAAGTAAAATAATACCTTCACACACAAGTCACATTTTTAACTAATTGAATCGTTTGTTGTTAGTAGTTTACATATTAATGTTCCCAGGGCAAGACCCTATTAAATGCTGCAGGGAGTTAAAGTTTAATAGATGAAAATTCAGATCTTTGTATTAATACCTTGCAGTTCTTTTGATCCATGAAAGCAAATACCTGTCTTGTTTCTCTTTCCTGTTCTATCACTCACTGCAGTATTTCTAACTTCAAGGAATAGCATGAAGGAAAGGAAAAATACTTTTGAAAGATGAGCCATCAACTTTCACATTCACTTCATTATGCTAACTACAAATACAGTTTAAGTACAGATGCTTTCTTATTTATGACTACTCTCTTCCCTGTTATACTTTCTCCTTCGCTTCCAAGATTCTTTTTATTTCCATTATCTTTATTCCCATTTCTATTTTTAACCCTTCTCTCACTTTGTTATACTATGTTCCTTCTTACTCTTGCTTCCTTTCCTTGTTCCTCCCTCTTCCCCACAACTTATTTCTTCCCAATTTCTCTCTCTGCTCCACTCACAAAACCACCACTGCCTTGAATTCTGCCTCCTACTGACCCCTCCCTCAAATTCTTTTGCCAGACTACTTGCAATCTCTCTGCAGAAGCAGAAAAAACATTTCTAACTGTAAATGAAACTATTAAAGTATAAGTGAAACACCAAAGGAATCAAAAAAGGAGGAATGAAGTCAGTGTAGTGTTTAGCACTTGTACAAGAGAAATAAAGCTAACCACAGGGCAGCAATTGAATGGCAGACAACAACGAGACAAGCCCAAACAGAAAAGTCATGTAGGAAGCCACAGTGCTGTATGCAGAGTTCCCCCTGGAGCATGTACAGGAAAAAAGTCCCCCTAAAATTTTAGCATGTCTGCTTTTTATCCCACAACATAGGACTAATTGTCCTCAGTGTCTGAGCTGGATTCCTTGCATGCTGGAGCAGAACAAATACTACTTTTCCAACCTATCTGTCACAGCAAACATGAAAGATTATGACAAAAGCAAACCAGCACTAATTTTAGCACCTCACAGAGCTCTGAGCAAAACACCAGCAAGAAAAGCAGAGAGAAAGCTAGCACACAACAGACAGTTAAACAAAATCATCAAATGAGGAGCTGGACATCAGGCCCATGAAAATTAAATGAAGTTTAATAAGTCCAAGTGTAAGGTCCTGCATCTGGATAGGGGCAATCCTAGATACAAGTAGAAACTGGGAGAGGAACTCATGAAAAGCAGCCGAGCAAAGGACTTGGGAGTCATGATAGATGAAAAGCTGGATATGAGCCAGCAATGTGTACTTGCAGCCCAGAGAAAGCCAACTGCACCCTGGGCTGCATCAGGAGAGGCATGAGCAGCAGGTCTAGGGAGGTGATTCTGCCTCTTCACCCTGCCCTTGTGAGACCTCACCTGGAGTACTGCGTCCAGTTCTGGGCTCCTCAGCATAAAAAACACGTGGACTTGTTGGAGCAGGTCCAGAGGAGGGCCACAAAGATGATCAAACAACCAGAGCACTTCCCCTATGACTGAAGGAGTTGGGGTTGTTCAGCCTGGAGAAGGCTTCAAGGGGATCTTATAGCTGTCTTTCAGTACCTACAGGGGGATTACAAGATAGAAGGAGAAAGACTTTTCAGCTGGTCAGATTGCGATATGAAAAGGGGGAATGGTTACAAGCTGAAGATCAGAAGGACATTCTTAACCCAGAGGGTGGTTAGGCACTGGTTGCCCAGAGAGGATGTGGATGCCCCATCCCTGGCAGTGTTTAAGGCCAGGCTGGATGTGGCCTTGGGCAACCTGGTCTAGTGTGTGACATCCCTGCCCTTGGCGGGGGTGGAATTAGATGATCTTTAAGGTCTCTTCCAACCTGGACCATTCTATGATTCTATGATCTTTCCCTCTGTGCTTCCACTTAACAGTCACCCTAGCTGCTGTAGAGCAACATTAAAACACCCATAGATTTGGTACACAGATTAAACAAAGATTATTATAATACATTCCAAGTTTCTGACAGATTGAATGACTTCATCCAGCAGTTCAGGCATTAAGCCCATAGCTGGTAACTCAGTTAAGGCAGAGCTTTTATACACCAGTGGACATGAGTTTCCAGCTCTGCAAAATACACGTTGTTAACACTTGATCAGCATAGTCTGACGATGGATTTTCTTAAAACACCAAGTCAAGACCAGGTGGAAAACACAGAGGCAGGTTATCCTATCCCCTTTACAGCAGCATCATTTCATCTGAGAACATACAACAGTCTGAAGCTTCAAACACTGACACTGCTTCAGTTAAGAGATTTCTCACTAATTTTAAATGGAGGCTTTCTGGCAGACCTATTCATTGCAAAGAGAATTTACTTTCTGATGACTACAGCTTCAACAGATTTGGGCCCCTAAGAAAGAAAGATGCTGCTCCCCTCCCCCCAACTCCAAATTGCCTCAAAGTAATTTTTAGATAAAACAGAATGCAAAACCTTTAGGTTAAAAAAAAAAAAAATCAAAGGAAGAAACACTGCAAAAAACCCAACCCACAAATAAAAGAATGTACCTTTGACCTCTGGTAATTCAAATAGAGTGTTAATCACCAAAGGATTAACACCCTCTGCATTATAAATAACATAACCAGTCATCAGGAAATTATAACACCCCATATAATCAAGAAACACTAAAGTCTACCATAGAATTATGCCCAAGCAGTGGGAGGTACTAAGTTGAGAAACTAACATATTGCATCAGTTCAGCAAGATTCTGCAACTTGAAGCTCAATGCTTCAATGGTTAAACCTCTTCCCTTCTGTGTGTACGGATGTGTGTGTGTGTATATATATATATATACAGGCACACATATTCAACTAATTCACACATTTTAAACATTATACGCACTTTTTAAATTGTTAAAAAATCTATGTGCATATAATCTCTCTTTTTCTGAGCAACTTTATATGATGTTGAATTAAAATCATTTTTAATATACTTTAAGTAACTTCCTGCAGTTGATGTAATAATTTTC
Organism: Bucco capensis; assembly: GCA_013396975.1. Lineage (NCBI taxonomy): Eukaryota > Metazoa > Chordata > Aves > Piciformes > Bucconidae > Bucco > Bucco capensis. The sequence continues at coordinate 961,936 of VWZO01013361.1, read as the reverse complement.
TGCTTAAACAAGGACTCTTTCTCCCTTATTAGGCTCCGCTGTATAACCCAGTGGTATATTAAAGGTAGTATTATTATTTCACAAAAACATCAATGAAGAAATACCTATCAAAACACAAACTCTTTTAAAGGGATAAAAAAAAAAAAAATCAAAGAAATCACTACTTATAAGATTCTGCTTTGAAGGAGACCCACAGCTCCCTTCTCCTTAACCACTTTTGCCGCTCCAAAGCTTACCCTATCCTATTTTCTCTCAACCATACCACACTCTTCTGGTTGAGAGCCTCTGCCACCCTTTCCTACTCTTTTCTGTATCTCCAGACCTTTTTCTGCCATGCTTATTTTCTATTCCCACTGTACCCAAAGGTCCATTCCATCAGACATACAGTTTCAAGTTTTCCAACCAGCACAGCACTTCAACACTCCTGTTGTAGGAGTCCTCACTCCTCCTGCCTTTGTTCCTGTTACTCTGTCAGGATGGCTCCTGGCACCTGCTGCCACACTTTCCTTGGTCAACAGTCTGCTGTCCTGCTGTTTCTCCAGACTTATTTTGACACTCTGTCAAAAACCTTTCCAGGTAAGTAAATAAGTAATCATTAATATACTAGATGAACCACATGAGACAGGAAGTAGGACTTGCTCAGCACTTACTGTTTCCAGCTGTGCCTGTGCCTTGCTAATCAATCTTCTCCTCCAACCTCCCAGACAGGAGGGGTCCACTAGGACCAGGAACCCAACATTTCCCAAGTGGAAAATCAGACCTTTTCTCTATGAAGAACAGAAAGAGCAATTCATCTCAAGGAAGAACAACTCAGTTCAAATTACTTTAATTTGTAATTGTATTTTCAGCTGAGACACAGAGATCAGGGTGAGAGAAGATCCATCTCCTCACAACCACATCACACTAGTTTACCTTCTCCCAAACAATGCTAAAAGAATGTAGTGTCACAGAATCTGGTAACATATCTGCAAGCAGGTAAGGTGGGGCTGGAATGAAAATGGACAGGTCTTCCCATGCATAAAAGTGCAAAAAAGAGGTGGGGGAAAAAAAGGAAAATAGACTTTCTCAGAGAAGTCTTTACAATCTAAACTGCATTAGTGTTTCTCCTTTAAATATTCAGTAAAAGACCCACTCCTTTAATTCACTTCTTCACACTACAGAATAACTAGCAAATCTCACCTTTTTCAAGCCCACCATAAAAACCCAGAGGATTTCTCCAACCTTGTGTCCTTCCACAGCTATAAAATACAGTTTCTAAATGAAATACACTTTAAGGCTGTACCATGAGAAAAAGTACAGCTTAATTAAGTTAACTAAGCTGATTAAGCCATGCTCTTTCACCTATTACAGGAAGTATTTAGCCCTGGAGCCATCCAAAGGGCACCTGAAATAGCTTATGACAAGTCTTGCAGAGATACTGTACACATTTAGTCACTGCGGAAGGGGAAAAAGTAAACACCCCATATGTCAGCATGCCAATGAAAGAACAGAAGGAGTATCAGCTGATAAAGCAGCTCTTTACATCTCATTCTTGTCTGGAAGGTAGGTATTACATTACAAGGGCATAGATGAAGTTAAGAGAACATTACCCCAACACCTCAGATCTGAACGTTATAAACAGTTGCAGAAGGAACACTCTCTCCAAAAATCTCAGTCACTTATGTTATTACTGAGATCTTTGCATCATGTTTACAAACAACTCAGACAAAAGGATTTAAAACTGAATAGATTACAGCAGTCTTATTTTAAAACAATTAAGATTAATCTTTCTCCTTTGCTGGATCTAAAGGAATTTATATAATTAAAAGAATTCTTTAAAATTTTCAAAATGTCTAAAAGCAATTTCTAAAATAAAGACACAGCTACATAGCATTATTCTTATCTTGGCTTTTGCTGGTCCAAGGCTGCTGCTCTGTGTCTCAGAAAGATTTCTGGCAGAGTGAGAAAACCTGGTCAGTATCAGAGTCTTTCCTGGGACCTGTCTGAAGTGTCGACAAGCAGCTAAGCTGAATATTAATACACTCTCCATCATCAAAAGCTGTTGCATACCCAAAGGATGAGAAATATTTTAATCAGCTTTCAGCTTGTCTAGTAGAAGTCACTTCATTCCTTTGGGATTATACATCTATGTGCTCAATTTTTGTCTTTGCGTTCTCTCTATGTATTACTTTTTGAAGCTAGCAGCAAAGAGCCTAAATCTGCTGTTTTGCTGGAAAAAGCCAGCTAATGCTGTGATTCTATTACAGTATTTTACATATAACAAGAAAATGTACATGAAAAGCAAAGAAAAGTGTTGAGGAAAAAAGTCCTGTATTCTGGTTTATAACAGTAGGATTTACTAAAGAAAACAGTGGAACTTTTTGTTTTGTTCAATATTTTTTGCAAATGTTATGTTTTCAAGACTGATTCATCTGTTGTCTTACCCATCTCCTCCCCTCCCCACTAAATTCCTAATTTTTGATAATGTAAATTCACAATTCTTTTAGCATAATGAGCACCAGTAGAACTGACCCATGAATGCATACATGCTTCATCAAGTACATCAAGTGAAAGCCAAGGGAAAAAAAAAGAGTAATGGAACAATGGTCTGAAAAGCCATGACTATAAAACTATAATTGCATGATAACCTCTCCTTTCTCCACGATCATTCCTCTGAGAGACAAAGTCAGTCACAGTAAGGTTGCACTACTGAAGATACCACCTACAGGAGAAGGCATCTAAAAAGTGAGAAATATTAATAATACTAATTATGTCTATTTTTAATTCTCTTAAAAGGATCATAATATTTCAGACTAATATACAGCCAGGACTTGTTACCAGCCTTTGCACTGAGCATCTACATAAACACAATTAATTTCCTGTTACTTCATCCCTGCTTCCTTGGGGACAGAAGTCTTAGCACTGTACGTTCGATACCACACTGCTCTGTCCTATTCCCTGGAAAAGATGATGGAAATCTAAAGCTTAGCTACTGAAAGATTTTCAGATCTCTATTGCCTCAGGGAATTCTGGGACACCCTTGTGTACTTTGGTTCTACACAGCATCAGCATAAATTGTATTTTACAGGCTAATAGTAAAATAATTTCTATCCAAACCTTCCATCAGCAACATGACTAATCATTAGTTTCGAGCGAAGCAGTGAATTCTGTGGTCCTACTACTGCAGATGATTTTAGCACAACACTTCCTATTTCATGACATTGGACAGAACATGAGAAGAATCAGTGAAGGACAACAATGAGTAAACTTATGCTGCCACGTGTCTGAATAACAACAGAAATCTTATAATTCACTTATCCAAGCTGAGTTCCACCACAACATTGACAAAGCAATTGACCTTCTAGCTAGCTAGTGAAGCTTTAATCCATTAGTATGTAGCACACAGCTTGAAGATCAAGGTAAAATATAATTATTAGCAGTGTACATATGCATACATATATACATGCACATAAAAGTAAAATAATCACTTCAGTTTATTACACATTATATTGATCCCTAGGCAGCTAGACAATATGAACTGCTGCGCTATTCCCAGCTATTAACAGTGCACTTTGCAGAACACTGCATGCTAAGCAGGCCAAGCAGGAAGGCACAGCTCCACTGGTGCCATTCCTGCTCATCAGCAAGAATCTGGCCTGTGCTCACCACTCCCTCAATCATTCCATTATATTACAGAAAGTCAAAATGAGTCCTATGAACAGAGAAGCCATTAGTCTGATTGTGATAAACACTCACATTATTTCACAGGAATAATTTACAATATTCACTACACTTAAACTTTACCGTAGAGCCTCTGCTGTGAGAACGATACAGAGTTCAGATTTACTAGTAGTCCAAGAAGAATTGCCAAAACCTGATGTTAACTAGAGACATTTGAGAAAAGCCAGCAATTATCTACTTACTGCAGAACAGTAAACATTGTATTATGTCTACAGTTTCAGGATTATTAAGCAGAAGCATGTGCAGTAAGAAATGAAAAGTGCAAAAATGATTCACCCAAAAGCTCCCGAGAACTAGAACTGGGAACTGCCAGGTGACAGTCAGGGTCAGCCAAAACACAGTAAGCTCCTTCTGTCATACTTAAATGGACAGAACTTGCCCATCTGCAAAACAAAACAAACGAAGTCAAACAAAAAACTTCTATCGGAGAGGGAGGCAGAAATGTTTTGGGTTCCTTCAACTGCAGAATGTTCTCTCCCTAGGACACAGCCATTAAGAAACTCTTTTTCAGTTAGAGTAAAAAATCACAGTCTTGTTTTATTGATGAGGAATTTAAGATCAGAAATGATCTGCAATCTAAAACCTAAGTAAGACCTCAATGTTTTGATCTCCACACTGATTCTGAAAACCACACTTCAGTTATTTGCACAAGTTAAATAGAGGGTCAGTGAAAGAATTAGCACCTCATCCATCAGACTATAATGCTTTCCATAGCAAGTACTGAAGCCAAGTTTTATACCTTTATATTTAAAATGAGAGCTGTAGTTTTGATCAAAGATGAGTTAACTGTTAAAAAACACATTGCAAAAAGACTACCCATGATCTTGTTGGGAATTAGAAGGACTTATGATCAGATCGGAAAGAAAAAAGTATCAGTGCAAAAATGGCAGTTTTTTGGAAGACATCACCTCCTTTGCTTATAAAAGCCATTTGGAAAGTAAAACAGCTGTATTCTATTTTATAGTGGTTACATAGCCACTAAAAACAATAGCAATAAAACCATGTTTAGTAATACTAGTTGTGCTCTGAAAAAATATATATAATAAAATATTACAGCAATGTAGCTGATGACATTTTAGTCACACTGCCATTTGCTTTCACTTTCATTTGAAATCACAGCTTCCCCTAGTTTATAGCAATCACCATGAAAATTATTCCTGCCAAACCACTGTAATTCAGTTTGAACACTAAACCAATTCTTTTTTGCATCTATGCAGCATGTCCATAAACACACATACAAACACACATACACAAATGTACAAAGCTATAAGCTCTGCATCTGATCAATTCAGTGATCGTATGAGAACTAGAAATCATTTTAACTGTAGTTAATCAAGTTGTACATAACAGATATAAAAATGTAAAAAATACAGAAGCATTTATTTTCAAGATATGTTATTCAGTGTTCAAATGGGAGGGGTTGTTTGTTTTTCTTTGTTTTGGTTTAGGTTTTTGTTTGTTTGGTTTATTTTTACCCAGTTTTTGTACTATGAAATAGATTTCTAAGAACATAAAAGGTTTCGTAAAGAATAGTTGGAGTAGTAAAACAACAGCACAACACTACTGCTACACTATTTCCACAGCAAATAATTAGCCTTAATAAATTCCCTGTTAATTAAAGGATCTTTTTCTATTCCAGTATATATCTATCTATAGGGAAAAAATGGTGGAAACAACACACATTTGATACATTCTGCAGTAGCTCCATCATACCGACTCTGCTTTCACTGAGGTTGATCACATAGTTCCTATTAACAGAAAAAGGGCAACACCAGTTTCTAACATATCCTTCCAGGACTGATGCTGGATTCACAGGGATGCAGCAGGAACTATGATCTCAGCTTTTCCCTCTCTGCCATGCTCTGGGTGACTGGCAGTATTACCAAATGCAGTCTAATGCTCTCTAAACTCTCTTCCTGTGTTGTTCCTGCTTCCGAGAACTGCAAGCAGTTGTCCACAGTGCTCATTCCCTATAAATACCTTTGCTCTAACTACAACTTGATATGATTGAGAAGTTACATACAGAAGTTAATTAAAAGAGCAACACAGTTAAAAATCCCAACATGCCTGTGTATGTTTTTGTGTGTAGAAGCACGTTTATGCACATACAGTCACCCTATGGACCAGCTCTGGTAGTCTATCCACTCTGAGAAAACCTTTCCATGTGATGGAGAACACTGTGTAAGCCACAGTGCTCAGCTCAGAGAGAGATCTGCTTACACAATTCAAATACAAGATTGAGGTATAACCTGTATGTGCAAATTTGATTTCTGCTGATTGTGTTACATGTATTTATGTTTTAAATACTCACACAGAGCTCAACCCATTTTACATGCAAGCACATGTATATACTACATGCCACTGTATACATCTGATCGTGTACCAGTATACTGAAGACAGCAGAAAGCAGAAGAGTTAAGCACAAAGCAACAGAATCCTAAGCATCCAGAATTGAAGCTCACCAAGGATACAGTTGTGTGCACAACACCTACAAATGTCAAACTCATATCTCAGGTGCAAACCCACCTAGAGTGGAGCACAGGAAGGGATAACATGCCCACCTCCCCAGCACCATCTGCCGTGGCACACACTAGCAGCCGTGCCACACGCACAGCTGCAAAGGCACCCACTGCCCTCCCACTTGTGCTGTCAGAAACCTTTCTCACTTTCCCATAAGACACAAATTGTCTTCAACTTTTCCTGGCTTATGCTAGTTTATAATATAATTTTAATGTTTTCAGCAGCATTCTCACAGTGTGCTGTACGAGTTGGAAGACTGCACTGCCCTTTCCAGTTGGTAACAGAAACGTTATAGTGGTTCATATCAACACAGCTTAGATCTCAACCAGCTCACATAAGGGTTAAAAATAGAAAGTGCTATCCACTGGTTTGCTCTGATGTTCCTGTAGATATTGTCACTGGATGTATCCTCAGTAGAATTCTATTCAACACCTCTGTCTTTAAGTACAAAGCTGTAGGCTGTAGCAGCTTTAGGAAACATAAGTATCCTTTTTTCTGCTGCACAGTATCTGTGTGTGAAATTCTCTAAAGGGGTTTAAGTATTTACCCTGAACACTATCAGACAGTTTCTAAAATTTTCCTTATCCTGTTGCAAAAACACTTCAAAGAGAATCATAAACACAGTCCTTTGTGCTTTCAGCACACACTTTGTTTTGGAAGCTTAAGTCTGAATTCCCTCAGAATTGTAAATATTTTTTTTTTCCCTGAAAGATGTGCAATACAATTTTACTTCCCCCCCCCCGCTTAAGATTGGTAGTGATTCCACTACACACAATGCTGAATCCCTTCTCCCATTTCTGACAGCTAAAAATATTGGGGTCAAGGAAATTAGTGCCAAAAAAAGGAAAAAAAAAATAAAACCAAGTCTTGGGGATCAGTTTTTGTTGTTGTTGAAGGTAAAAGGTGCATTTCCAGAAACATCAGACTCCTAGCGTACATAAAATATAAGCCTGTCAAAAAAACATTTATTTAAAGAGTCTGGCTTAAACAGATAAGAGCAGCCCCCCAAACGCAAGCAATATGGCTAACACTTGGGTCTTTGAGCTGCCATGTTGTGCCTACATTTCACAGCTCATTAGGCAAATGGGATCCCCATCGCCACATGGCCCTCCAAGAAAGGAGGGGACACTGCACTAGCTGAGCACAACGGCAAAGCTAAACAAGACAACAAAATCAGTCCGCAGAATTGCTGCACTTTTAGCTGACAAGGTCAAACCAATTCAAGTATCAGTTAGGTTGCTCTTTAAACATAATTGGTTAGCTGTTTCAAGTGCCAAAGTCTACAAAAGTTAGGAGGATTTCTTTTATAAGTGTATTTTGTCTTACAGCTTTTCATGGTTATTCTGGAACTGCAATACTCTGATTTAAATACATATTTAAACTGTTTTAATTTGGGAGCGGGGAAAGGGAATAAAATAAATATATTATGGCTTTGGGCTGAGATTTTGTAGCTCAAGTTGCAGCCTAGACTCAATTCTAACTGTCAGGCTGTAAGCCCCTGAAATAGTGGCTTATATTTGAAACTATGACATACTTCGTATGTAGCAATAGTAGCAAATCATGAAATAGAACCTAACAGGGAAAGGAAAAATAGTTTTACAGAAAATAGCCTTGCTCTCTGTTTTCAATTTAAGTGTATAAACTGATAAAAGCATACTATTGAGAATAACAGTAATAACTTGATTATTAAATACAGTTTTTAACAAGTTTTAGAAAACAAGATGAAAGTTGTGGAGAAAGATTCCAGTCTGCATGAATTGCCACTTTGCTCATTTTAACTAGTCACTGTGCTCACTTCTGCTTTCACACTACATTTATAAATTAAAAAGTGTGCTGCATTTCATTATCATTAGCTCCTTTTTAGGATGCCAAACAGTGAAACAAATGGGGTAGCAGTTCCTTGTGTTTCAGTTATACCACTAAAAATCAGTTGTTTAAGATCTATGTTTCATTCCTTTAAGTAGACCCTTTATTGTAGGCAAACAGTTATGATACTAAATATAACTCCAAATCAGTCATACTTTTCTCTATATTTTAATTCTACAATTTTTTTCATCTTGCCAAATTCCTGCATAAATAGGTGGGATTAAATGTAGCCTAGCCTTCCTAACATAATTATATACGTTGTGATTTTAGACTGCAATGAAACTGATATATTTTAATAATCCCAATCTTGGCTCTTACCCACTAAAGTCAATAAAGGTTATTAAGGCCAACTGCCATATAAATACATTGCTGCATTGCTAAATGGACTGTCAAAGCAGGAAATACAATTCATGCCATATAGCACTACTAGAGCCTTCATTTATTTTATTTTTTAAAGGAACACTAGATAAGTCTTCAAAGATTCAATATTTAAGTATAAGCACAGGTTTACTTTTCATTCCACAAACAAAACCCAGTCTAAAACATAATAAACAAAAAGAGACTGCAGGACTTCTACAGTTCTTAGTGATTTGGCATGGTGTTAAAAATTTTCATAGCTAAAATAAATGTCAGATTGCAAGGTTTGCATGATACCAGACCCTGAGAGACAAATTGTCTCTCCACTGAATCTCAGAACAGCTACAGCAAGACTTCCTCACATCACATGAGATTTCAGCTTTTCAGACTTCTCTTTACCCAGAAAGCAAAGCTTGTACAGTCTTTTTTCAAATGGTAACTCTCCCTTTGAATCCAGCAAGCATTTCTCCTGATGTTGCAGGCGATAATGTGTTAATCTTGGATGACTTTTAAAAAAAGACACCTCTCAAACATTTGAATAGCCTTCATATTTTCAAGGGAGGGGGAGAAACAGAAGAAGATTGGTTAAACTGCTTTGGATTTAATGGTTCATAAATTCATAAGGTAATATTGTGGGAAATGTGATGTTTTATCAGAATGTCATTCAAATGAAAGGTTTAACATTTACATCACAAGAGCAAGCTCTAAGTAAAACTATCCTCAGGGAAAGAAATGCCAGGAATAAACATTATGGTAAAATTGTGTGTTTGCTATGATGTACAAAAATATTAAATAGAGCCCAAAGGTTTCAAGACACTGGGTTAAACTTCCTGCAGTATCATACTCTGCTGTTACATTGGAACAATTACAATTAGGAGAATCAAAAATTGTTTTGGAAACTGTATTTTCTTTTTGTAAGTGCTTTACTAAACAAAGGAGGAGGGGGAAGGCACACAGGGACCCCAAAACTGAATTTTACATCACTCTGGATGCACTTAGAAAAGCAGTAAGTCAAGAGTTGTTCAACTCACACAGAAGTAAGAAAAATACAATGCATTTCTTTTGAGAAATAATTCCTTTTAAGCCACAAAATCCTCTGAGACAAGATCAACAATTCTAAGGCAGTTTTACTTTCAGCATTGTGACACATTTTTTTTATTTTAAAGAATCATCCAGCTAAAATTATAAATTTGGAGAAAAACCATCCACTGGAGACTACTGAGTACCTTCAGAAATACCTTTTTGATTTAAGTTAATGCTGTGGAAGCTAAGCATGCACCAAAACACTGCACTTTTTATGTTAAATTGCTGTTGAATTTGTTAACCCACAATTGATTTCCTGTGTTATGGAATCTTAGAGATTACAGCTAACTTGAAGCAACAGGGATAATTCTTGATGTTAATGCTACATTTCTGTGTATTTTTATTAAGTCAGTGCCTGTTGTTGCTTGACAACTGCGGCTCAACATTGCCCCCTACTGTCATCTTGTGAAACATTAATGGACAAAACGTAGGTTAAACCCAAACTCACTCACTACAGCTCCAAGTCCCACACGCAGTAAGCATCACATTTACTTAGAGACTCAACATAACAGCCATTCTCAATTAACATTCTCTTCTGTCTCCTTCAATAGCTGAAATTAATTGTGATTAATATGCTATAAGTCATAAAACTTTAAAGCAGTTTTTAAAATGTAAATTGGAAGCAGCTCCTGTCTTGGCCCAAGCTTCAGTTTGCTGATAAATATCATGGCAAGGCTGTTGAAAGGAGATCCAGTGACGCCACTGCGCTCCTAATTAGAGCCACATGGCAATGGCACACCAACGGCACAAAGCCCAAGCCTGCACAATTCCTGACTTGGCTGCTTTTCCATCTTCTCAACACACAATGCATATAAAATAACAATCAAACATTCTTGTCTCTACCTCATCTAAGCCTGTGTTACAAGAGAATAAGTTGTCATTTGAAAGAAAAACAAACCAAGAGGTTTTGCCTTCTTTCTAAATTGTAAAGGTCATTCAAGAATGTGAGCGCATAAGAACACAAAAATGAGGAAAAAAACCCACATAAACAAGTTATAAATAATTTCTATCCTTCTGTAGCAAAGTTTAAAGCTTACTGATTCCTTGTGGCAACTGATTTCACAGATGAAAGTTCCACATTTCCACACTTACTTTCCAAGTTTGAAACCAGTTATTACTGGAAAAGCTTACACTACATTTGAGCAGCTTAGGGAGTCCCAACATTTCCCTCCAAACTCAGGAGCATATTCTTGTTGCACCATACCTTCAGGGACTCAAAACCACCTCTACTACAAATCACAGTCTCACATCCTCAGTTACAGTACAAACCTTCCCAAGTCATCTGTGAGCAAATTGAGGTAAACGGAGAAATGACTGAGAAGCAGCTTCTAATGCAGACACAGAAGGATAGGAGTAAGACACACTTGTCAATAGAGTTCCCTCTGTGTATAGATCTAGACACTGGCACGCTGGAGATTGTACCAAACACACTAGCAAAGTCTCCCAATGGAGTCTCTACTTGGACAGCAACAGCAAGCAGGCTGACACCACTTATCACTGAGTTTGTTTTCAAGGAAAGCAGGGATGTACTGTCAGGTAGACAGGAATTATGCAAGAAATTGATTTCCTCCTGTTGGTTCTAGCTATGGTGTAAGTGCGCAGGTGGACTACAGACAGATATTTGTACCTCCAGACTGTCAGATTTTACTCCCAACTGTCCTCAGCTGCATTTGCCACTGTCATTGGCAGAGTTGTCTGTCCTGGTGCTGTACAAAAACGTTGACAATGCACCATTTCATGTACCACTTAGAGTGATTGCCATCTTACAAGGCTGTCAAACTTTAAAACCAAGCCAAGTCAGGAAATAACTCTAATCTTGGGGTTTTGGATCCTATTTTGCTCACATTTCTTCTGGCTACTGGAGAGAAATATAAGAGGTGGCAGTGGAAGGCTGACATTGATTCTATTTCTCATGTGCTCTAAATAAAGTTTAAAACCCGTTACTACAGTACAATTAAAAACATAATTGTGAGCACTCTCAGAACTAAGCCCAAGATACTTTAGACTATAAAACTAGTACTTACCATAATCTCCATTTTTCTCCAAAATTCTTCCAATTTAGCCATGGGCTTAAGCCACCAATCAGTGCACGTCAAATACCGCTTGCCTTGAAACCAAAACTGCCTAAGCCACTCAAATTCAACCTGCAAGATAAAAACACATGGTAGCATAAATATCTGTGTTCATTAGCTGGAGTAGGAATGGGGTAATGCATGAATCCAGCTATACCTGAACAACTCCACAGAAAATAAAAAGGTTACCAACATGCTCATGCATAAATGCACCCTTACACCCAGCTGTTTATTTTATTTGTATTCCACATGAATTTGTGACTTGAGCTACTCCCTTCAAACCTAGAGAGGTGCAAAATCCAATTCTTTTCCTGACACGTGGTACATGTGTAGGGCATATTAGAAGTTTGGGTTTACTCACAATTCAGTCAAGTATGTACCAACTCTGCTTATTTTGATTAATACTGTGGGTTTCAAACTATTTGAGTCATATAAAAGCTTGAAGAAACTTGCAGTAATAAAATCACACCTAGTCAGTTGCTGTGGAATGAGAGAGAAGTTCTTCATCTATCACCCAACCCTCTTGATCCCAGAGAAGCTCCTGATCCTTGCTGATCCCTGTGCCGAGCCCATGAACACACCAAACCCCCGAAAGCAATGCCCACATCCCAGGGGAGAAAAGACAGCTTTATGGGACATCTGAAGCAACAGGGTTTCCTAGGACAAAGCTTGTGTGGAAACTGTGCTTTACGAAGAAATTACATCCCCCCACGGAAGCAATTTAAATTCCATCAGGAGAAAGTTAATACTTTTATTTAGAATATGAAACACAGCAAATGTGTTTCTTTACTAGAGAGGTTTTTAAAAATTATTTCATATATGATGGCTCATGAACTTTAAGACAAGAGAAATATAGCTTACTAATATAAATGATATAAATACAAAATATATAACTCATCAAATAGTCTTTAAGTAAGATAATCCCATTTATCTTAATTTCCACTGAGCCTTTTTTCCTTTAATGGTAACCCATAGTTCTGGTCTTTAGGATTCTGTATTTATCTTTCTTGTGGTAGTTATGTTTCACACCAAGTTCAAAGCTGCTTTAATCGTTATTTATATCATAAAGAAGTTTTTGTTTATCCTTGCTCAGCTCCAATGATGCAAATGAAGAGAACTTGCCAAGGTGAAAGAATAAAGAGAACTGCCCAAAGCTGTCACCTAATGCTTTCTTTCCTGTAAGGGTAAACAGAATAGCTACAGAAATCTGAATATGTTACAGTTAACGTTAACTAAATGTCTGGCAATATATGTTAAAGCTTACAATAAAATATATTTAAATTTGAAATGTATAAAAAGAGTATTAAAGCAACTTTGTTGATAAAATATAAAAATGTGATTAGTTGGCAGAAATAGATCTTAAAGTATTTTCAACACACCTGACTGCTAGCCTAGCAACTTCTTAGCAGAGAAGTTTGATGACATCCTTCCTAAAAAGAGCTGAAGGAAGGGTTACTTTTTCCATACTGAGGTATGAAGGATCAAGTTATGGTTTGTTAAAAATCCAAGTATACACAGTTTGGGGAAGGCTAAGCATATTGACAGTTCAACTAGAGTTTTAAGCACTCAATACTTTTTTCTCCCCCCACTTCTTTTTGGGTTTGCTGACCTCCACCATGAAAGGACTGTAACACATGATGTCTGGCAAACATGTTTCATGAAATGAATGACATGAGGCCATTTATCAATGAAATCTTTAAAAAAAGAATTAAAATAAAGGTTACAATATGACTTATCATGACAAGAATCTGTTTCAGTCAATCTGAGTTTTGACTAGTCGCATAGATGTCTTCCATAAATCTATGTAATTTCAATATAATTCAAGTCTGGCACCTTGGCCAAATTTTAAATGTATCTTGATCCTATGCAGAACATACAACTCGGCACACAAGAGCTGCTTTTTAGGTCCAAGAGGTAAAGTTTAACAAGAGCTAGTTAATTTTCTGCAGGATTAGTTGGTCTCATCAGAGGTCAGTGTACCAAATAGTAATATGTGGCTGTTTAACAATGTGGACTTGTATTTACTACAGCTTTCAAACTCAGGTCCACATTCACGTCACAATATCTCAGTTTAGCCCTAAAGTGAATTAATAAAATGGGAGTTCAGAAGAAAAACAATGTTTCACCTAACAACTTAGCTAAAGTGCTTGACAAGCAAGTCCTCTGAACCCCTGAACACACAGCTGTTGATTCTGAAAAAAAATCATCTTGATGAGACAACAGTGACATGATTTCTCTACCACTCTTTGTTTTAGATATATGAAAGCATAAGTACTCAGTTTTACTGAAAATCTCCAGAGATTCCAGTTAGGTTAAGTTGGTTTGGTATTTTTAATTAACACGTGAACACTTTTTACACCACGTCCATTTACTAAGCACATATTTAACAAGAACTTAGGCTATCTGCTTTCAAAGTTCTCATAAAAGCTCTATGTGCTCTTGCTTTCCTTGAGCCCTACTCAGTAATATCTTTTCCTGTAGCAGGAAGGCTCTCTCCTGTGGCCTTGCCTCCTTCCACAAAGAGGAGGTACAATAATAGGAAAAAAACCCAAAACCAAAACCACAACAGTAAATAATAGAGAGAGAAGAAAAGCTCAATTTTAGCCTTAGTGGAACTGCAGTTACAGTTCTGTAACATTCATCTCCTGTGACAAAACTCTCAGGTTAACAGCCAAGGATTTTCTTGAAGAGTTTAAATTTGGAGACTCCCATATATCAGAGCTAATTTTGGTTATAATTAGAAAATATTTTACATGACTGAATAGGACAAAGCTTAAAGATATTAATATATACAAATATGTATCCTGAGTGTTTGAGAAACAATTTTCAGCTCCTAATTAATTTTCACTTATGACTTACACTGGTGCAAGTAAGCTCAGAATCAGTCCTCATAAATGTAACCTCAACATTTGTTCAAGTTGTCCTTTAACCAATGATTAAAGGCCAATTTTAGTTTATAGTCATACTAGGTAGTAAAAGGCCAACAGTTGCATTTGACATTTTGTGAGGCAGCGCTCCTCAGTCAATTATTTAAAAGTATTGGTTATTAAATGCCACACATGTAGGTGATCTATATTTTCTCTCTGCCTACTAGCCAGCAACCAACCATGCTGTCAGCTCCCTGTGACGTGCTAAAACATATTAACCTTCCTTTGGCTGTGTACACCACCAGCCTTTCCCAGCAGTGACCTCAGTGTCTAACACCATATACCTTCAACTTAGCTAGCCCAGGCTTTTCTACGTCCTTGTGCATTCAGCACACTTAAATTTATCTACTCCTGCCATAAAAATAGATTTGCTGTGGGCAAAAGTGACTATACCTCACAAGCAATAGAGCTACCAATTCAATCTGCAGTTTTACTCATGGTAATTAGGATCTAATAACCATGGCTGAGCAAACACCATGATGAGGACAATACACTAACTTTCCAAATCTGAATAATTACTTTGAAACCTGTTACATTTCCAACACAATCTCCAGATGCTACAAAAAACTGTTTTACATCACTGGAAAGAGCTGATTATTTCTTTGGTGTTCACAAATAAAGTAGCCTTGAAACTACCTCATATAACATGAATTACCAGATTTTGCCTTACTCACAGCAAGGAAAAAAATCTTCTTTGAAATGTGAAGAGTAAGCTGGAGATGATCTCTTTTGCAGATTAATTTTTATAGGTATGAGCATTTACATCATCTATCCAGCAGTGTTTTGCTTCCTTAAAAAGCATGTACTTGCTAATGAGTTCCCCCAGGTCCCCTGTAGCTCTGTTTGGGACGTACTCGGCAGCTCTATATATTTTGGAAAGCCAACTGTGATTCAGTAGAGGCCTGAGGTTCACACATTCAGTGAACTCTGTAAGATCATTTATTTCAGGATAATTCAGGATAAATTATTATTGGCCAAGCAGCACTCTAATGGCTTAAAGGGGTAACTTCAATCTCTAACACTACGTGCGCATTGTTAGGGCATTGTACTTCACAGCTGTCCAGCTAATCACTTCTGTTCACCTTGCTACACTCTGCTCACTGGATACCCTGCCACTGAAGCATCTTTTCAGACTTCAGGCCCATAAGCTACTCGGGCAAGCAGCACATGACCACTCTTAATTAAGGTTAAGGTTATCTTTACTTACAGCTACAAAGCATCTACTGGGAGTGAAGCAAGTCACGTATCTAAACAAACAGCACATACCTTGAATTACTCAGCTACTCCTTTGAAGAGTGTTTTAGTGAGGGAGATCATGACAACAAAGTAGAGTCTAAAGAAATATTAAACTTCTACCTGGCTGCCCACTAGAGCTGCTAAAAACCTCCTCAGGTTAGATCTTTCTTTTTCAACAGGAATAGCTCTGTCCAGACACCCAAGACAGGGCTCTGACAAATCAACTCTGGGAAACGCAGCATCAGTAAAGATATCCCCCAGACACCTTACCCATACCTCTTTTAGAGGTTTCTCTGCCCAACACAAAAATAGAAAAAACTAAGTCTCCACCTGTGCTTCAGATCCTCAGTGGAAACTCACTTTATCAGCACAGCAAGTCAATTTTCCTGCCCAAGAACACAGAAGTGAAGGCACAGAATCATAGCTCATTCTTTGAGACTTGCTTTTAGGCTTTCTCCCTCTAGCAAACACAGATAATTCATCCAGGCCTCATTTGGCAGAGCAGGCAGAGCAGTTAATTTCAGCACAGACTGTGAATCTGTGCTAAACTACTATATTTTAGGTTAGTCACACATAGCCTGATGGTGCTGTGATGGTTCTGTTCAGTTAATGATCTCTGATGACTATTTCAGAGGTGCCAGCCAGCAAGAGGGGTAAAAAACCCAAACCCATAACATTTCAGGGAGATAAAGGATCTTGAGCATTGGTTGCATCTAGTTGTCTCAATTAAACCCCGTGAAGAGCTTCAGTTACGATAATATAGCAAATAAATCAAACATGACTTTATTATCACCTCTAGAGATAGGAATACTACCTAACTTAAAGCTCATGATCTCTGATCCAGAAGAATAGAAACAGAGTTCACAAGAAGGCTTAGAACTAGCACAGAAAGCTGTATATCAGATAGAAATACACAGACAAAACTGTGTGACAGTTCTTCATTAATTCCATGTTTGGCTTTTTGCACAATTTTGTCTTTTGCATTTAAAATACTAACAAACTAAGGAAAAAACCCAACCACTGACCAAATCCTGACCACAATGATCAAACGGAAGACTCATTTGCACCAGTAAAGTTTGATTCTTTAAAGAAGCAAAACACATTCTCATTCTTTACCTGCCTGAGAAAATTCAAACCTAAAACCTATATTAGTTCCTGAAAACACAAAGATGTATCATACAGGGAGAGAAAGTAGGAAGCTTTTTTATACAAAAACAAGTTGCATTAGCCTCAGAGATACTTATGTTTTCACTTCAGTGATGTTCAAAAAAGAAATGTGTGTTTACCACAGTGACAAGCCACGAGTAATTTTGTCTACTTGTGCAGTAAATAAATGAAATTTAAGTAGCACTTTAGCATACAGAATTTATCCTTCAAGTGAAGAGGAAACCATAGAATAATAAAAAAATAAAAAGGAAACAAAAGAGGTGAGTGGGTATTCTCTTTTCAAAGTCAGCCTAGATCCAGGGTGTCTACTAAGCCCAAGCGCACAGTATGTACAAGTTAACAATGATTTCTGTTACAGTATATCCCACATGTGTAACAGGAAACATCCCTGTCTGTCACACAGCAAAATTATTCAGGTGACTGCAAACACCAGGGGCTAGTCTCTCACCTGATGTACACGGCACATGCCTTTGATGTTAAAGGACCCGTGCAAATTTACACCAGCTGCACATGTGGCCCTCACTGGGCAAAGCACATATGTGTGTAGTTTTATGGACTGAGCCTGATTGATGTTTTGTAAAACCCTGCATGCATCAGACTTCTTTAAATTGCTCTAAGAGCTGCTTTGCTAAAAGTCAGGGGGTGCAAATCTTTCGCCATGACTATATGCTCAATTTTACCAACTGTAAACACAATACAGATTAAAACGTGTTCTACAAGTTTTGGTAACAATATTCCTTAGCAGATAGCTATTTAAATAGTTCACACAACTTCTAATTTGAGTTAAAGTTACCTATGTTCTATAAAGCTTCTAATAGTGATCATTTTTATCTTAGAAATACAGTGCAGCTCCTTCAAAATGTCTGAATGTAAGAGTGCTGTACAGAAACCACTGACATTTAAGCAAGAAGTGTTCAGAAGTTTGTATTAACTGGTTGCTGTAGCTGTTGTTTAATAGAGATGATCATCAGTCCTTTGCAGTCAGGGACAGCATTCCAGAGCACCTAAACAATCTGGCATTTTAAACTCCTAATAACATAGCCTTGACTACATTTTCTCTAACTTTAAAAACAAAAAAAAGATTTACTTTATTTACCATCTTCAGAAACACTACCTTTGTAAGAGGATGCAGCCCACTTGGTCACATTCCCAACTATCCACTAACAGAGAATATGCCAAATAGTATTTTTTGTGATACTGCCTGCTTCTAGACCACAGGAAGAATAATCTGTTTACACAGTTTCTCAAAATTCTGACTGGCAATTTCAATTCCATTATTAAATCAATGTGTTTATTAAGACTGCAGATCTGTGCTTTATGCAAGAAAGCACTGCCAGCTTCAGTGGTAACTTGTCAAAAGTGTGTTGTTAAACTTTCATATTTTGTAGTACAGAATGACCTGCTTAAGCATGTCCCTCACAATTATTTCCACTATATTTTCTTCAGGATATATTTTTAAGCAGATACTGTGTCACACCTGGCATTGTGTAAAAACAGGGTTCAGCACCTGATGAACAACTGACAAAGTTTTCCTGCTCTAGTTTTTTTTCCTCTCTTTTTGTTAGAGAAGTGCTAGAGTGGTTTAGTTTGTCCACGATGTTATCAGACTCCATGTAATGCTACTGAAACTACTCTTGTACTCTACCAGCAGTGAGATCTTAAGAAAAACTGAGAACTTCATTGGAATGAAGTTCCATTCATTCATTGGAATCAAACAACCAATCCAAGCTAATCCCAATAAGTTTACCCAAACTAAAAAGTCATAAAAGTATATTTCTAACTTACACAGAGCAATGACTTGTGAACAGCTGTAACACACTTAATTGCCATTAACTGCCACGAGCAGACTGGACCTCTCAGAACTTGGCTGAAGTATTTTCAGTGCACATCACCTCACCTCATTATGAATTTCTTCTACTTGCTTTACAACTGCAGGTTCCAGTGATTTCAAAGATAAAGCCATTGAATCAGAATCAGTCTGTAAATTCTGGAGTGCCAGTTCACATTGTCCAAATATATATTCCAATGTTCCTCTTGAACACTATAAAGACACAGTAAAAAAATTATGTATAACCACTTAAGAACACATGCATTTCTCGGATATACTGAACTATTTGCTTCTGAAATACTCAAAGAGAAAAAGTTACAGAAATATATCCCTTCATTTCATGATCTTAAACAAAAGTTGTAATGCCTCCTGGACTTTATCTGTAGTTACTGATATAAATAATGCAAGAGTCTAATCCATCAATCATCTAGTCAGCTAGCACAGCACAGATTAAAAGAGGAAAGAAAAGAATTCCCTTCAAATTTACTTTACAAATATGGCATACAAAATCATGGCCATACCTTCCATTGCTGCCTGGCTAGTTTTTGACAGTATTTCAGAATCAGTTGTATTTGTCCAGTTGTACAGACTCCTAGCAACACTACAATGGAGTTCCATAGCCAGTCTAAGAGCTGTTTGCTTGCAATGTACAGAGAACACGAACAAAACAATTCTGCACTTCCACTCTTTTTGTTTTCATAAAGTTTCCTTCAAAATTAGAAGAAAAATCTGTAAAAATCCTTTTGAAGTAAAAGAAAGAAGATATCTACATATTGTAATTATTTGTACCTTCAGTTAAATTTCCAGGAATAACCTTGAATGAGGAATTTATGTCAAAGTCCAGCTCAATCAGGCAGACTGTATATTTGTTTGGGAAATAAAAGCACTTTTCTGTATTAAAACTTATATGTAAGTACATGTCCCGTGTTTGGTGCTATTGCTTCATTTCCATTCCTGCACAAATTAGGAAAAATAACAGGGGAAAAAAGAAATATATGCTTCAACAGTGTTAGATTTTGCCTTGCTGAAAAAAATTGGCAATTGTAGATTTTCAAAATATCTTTTCACAATACAATCTTTCTGTTGTGTGTCATCTTCAAGTTGTCACATCACTTGAGAACATCAGGCTGAAGCCTTGTTATCTCAGAATGACTCTTGAGACAAGGCACTCTATCACTTTTCTGTTTCTTCAATCCTCATGTGCAGAGAAGGATCCAATTTAAANGGTGAGACACAGCATGCGCAGAGCTGGACCCACCCTTTAGTCCTAAGGTTCATCTGCCAGGGCCTAGCAAGCTTGGACGCTGGCAGCGAGGTCCTTAGGACAGAGGTTTTATTAGAGTGTCCTTCTCTTAGCTGGAAGGCCTCACAGGGCTAAATGAGCTCCATCTGCCCGGGTTTGGAATCAGAGTTGTCCTTCTCCTAGGATGACTGCCAGAAGGCTAATGAGCTCATCCTACCCATACAAGGATTCTAGGAACATGGGTATCACTCCCCACACTTTCCCGTGGGCAATGAGTTTAATGCTTCCTCTGCTGCTGGCACAGTTATGGCACCAGGGGCCACAGAAGACCCCAAGTGATTTTCAGACTGTGCCTGGCTACATATACAGTACCAGAACATCAGCTTTACAAATGACCAAATAGCAAACCATTATTGGTACTTACATCTGCCACTCTGTGAGTTGAGCTGAATCGAGGTGAAAAACCAGCCAGAACACAGTGCTGATGTGTCATGTTGAGATCATCTAGGGACAGATTAGGAAAACCTTAAGTACAGGGAAAAAACCAAACTATCACACAATCCCTCCTTCTGCAATGCCAGTTAACTAGCTACTAAAAAAGATTTGAGAACTGGACGGCAATTTTCTGCTTACATGATTGTTCTCCCAAAGCCTTCCCATGTCTATGAAAACGCTGTCACTTGCACAGACTATTTTTCTGAAGTCTGATCAGGCTCTTCACTTGTTTATGAATTTTTAAACACTATAAATTCTCCAAATTTAAAACAGAATTTTAGAAAACAATCAATAAAAAACATTGAAGTTTGATATATGCTAGAGTGCTATCCTGGCCAAAGAAAATTTTACCAATCAAAGCCTAATCACACACATTAAAGCTATTCACACTGACCTGTATTCACAGGGTACCATTATGATACCAGGCACTGTGCAAGTATGGATGATTACTTGCACTTCAGGCAGCATAATGCCTAAATCAGTTTCCCCAAACTACAGATAGTACTGAAAAGGGCTTGTTTGCACTCAGAGGAACACAGTTTGGTGTTCCAATGCTGGAAAACACAATTTAGTTCTTCTGAGGTGAAGTACCTAAGAAATAAGGAGACCATTTCCTGCAGACATGTATATGGCAAAATCTGTGTTTCTTCTTAATGGATTGTTTTATTCTTTTATTTCTATTACTTTGTCTGCCATTTCTCAATGAATCATCTGCCACATTATGGCCAGATCCCATATAGGGCTACTAGAGCTGGAGCAAGATTTATTAAAAGAAATTAATCACATGTATGATTGTGTACAGGTGGCCAAAGCCATCTTGAAAAACTAAGTTATAAACCTGGAGCCTGTTTAAATAATTTTGAGGTCAGATTTTGACTTTAGAGATGAAGTACTAAGAAGTTATAAGAATGTTTAGCAGGCGAGCTGGTTAGTTGTAAATGTATACAATTATTGACACTGAGTTTCCAGCTACAAAAACTTCAGGTAACATACCTTGTGTAAAAAAGTTACAAAATGGAGTTTTTATTTCATTCAGATCTTCCCACTCCTCACAACTACAGGAAAAAATTTAAAAACTCCCAATAACAAAATTTCACCTAAGGTACTTGGTGCTTTAATACATTTTATACATGCAAGGCCTCTGTAAATTTGGTAATGGACACAGAAAAACCTCAGAGTAAGGAGAGGTTAAGGGACTCGTGAAAGTTTTCATGGACATTCTGGGAGAAAAGTAGGCTTACAGCTCCTAAAACCAATGCTATCATTTCAACACTTGAGCACCCCACTACTATCAGAGGTGGACTCCCTTATCAGCCAAAGTCCTCAGTGATTTTCCTGCTGTTTACAGAAGGCAGATACATTTGGGCATTTGGATGCCACCTACTCTGTTTTAAACAGTTGGAGCAAGTTCATGTGTCCTCTGATCCTGTTCTTCGCAATCCCTGTCCCTGCTCTGTCCACACATCACTTCTGTGGCATGTTAGTGATGATGGTTGGACTTAGTGATCTTGGAGGTCTCTTCCAACCTTAATGCTTCTGTGATTGTGTGATTCATTGCATGCTCTAAACAGCTGAATTACCTGGGCACCAGCAGCAGAACCACTGACAGCCCTGTGCTTGCACAGCCTGTGTCAAAAGAACAGACTAATGGTTATGTGTATGTATACACACTTAACTAACATACAGACACTTAACCAATTCTACTAAATTAATTATCAGAGCACCAGTGAGGTGAGGTGAGTGCAGGTCCTGCTTTGAGAGAATCAGTGACTGTATACACATCACTGCAGACCTTTCAGACATAACAAATACAAGGTAGAAAGAAAGGAAATTCATTCTTAGCCAATCCTTACTAAAAGGACTAGGAACTATAGGCCCTAAACTACTACTACTAGGTAAATTACCTCCCAGAAAACACAAATCACAATGGAAAAGGCTCTCAGAATTAGCAACAGGGATTAATATTATCTTTTCTATTGTCTTTTAAGTGTTCTTCATGAACTTCTTAGACAGTTGTCTTTTTATTTCCTTCATGAAATAGATGACTAAAGTTACAGTGGGTTTTAAAACAATGGCAAAAGCTTTGATATTCTAAACTCCACAAAAATCCACAAACAAAAGAAAATAGCACAAGTCCATTTCACTTAACTACCATGAACAAAAATAATGTTCTTTTCCACCATGTTACAGTTCAATGTTCAGTAGCTCTAAAATACTCGTCCACCTATTTTCAATTCTTCTTGTTTCCAACTGCACACAATGCTTCAAGAGGAGAAAACCAAACCAAATGAATTATACTGTATATATGTCAACACAAAGCACCAGAAAGGTACATCTCCTTCCCCAAGAAATTACAGGTCAATGGAATACTCCTTTCATAACAGAAAGCTATTGGGATGATGTGTCTCTAATTAAGAAATATTTTAATTTTTAAACAAGAAAAGTGTGAACAAACAAAACACAAAGAATTTAAAGGCTGAGCTAAAAAAAACAACAACAACAACAAAAAACCAAACCAAAACAAAAAACACCCAACAAATTTAAAAAAGTCTGGGATTTGCCAAACTTTATGATCAAAGTTTGGCAACAACAAATATGTTTCTGGGGTTCTAAGTCTTAATAACCAAGGACATAGCTTTTGGATTAAATGTGGACTCAAGGAAAAAAAAGGGTGAAAACACTGCAACACATTCAAGATGCTAGAGAGCAAAGAGGGTTCAAGTTATTTTGTGGAAATAGAAGCACATTAAATATCTAGAAATAGTTTAATGAGCCACCACATACATGTGGAAGTGTTTCCATTAAATACTTCTCTTGAACCACAAGCCAACCTCTGCAATGTGTGCCCCCTCCTTCTGGTTGGTTATGAAAATAATTTTTTGATGCTTCTTAAACTATAACTTGCTGGGAGTGGGGAGTGCTATAAGATTCCAAGTTCATCTTCATGCTGTTTTAAAACCCTAACCTTCAAGCAAGACCTTGATCTATGGGAAACAGCTGCAGAAAAGTAAATCTCCCTTTGAAAAAGTCCAGAATGTATTTTTGTTAAGTATGTTTTGAAGTCATGGTAGGAAAATTAGTGAAAATTGTAAATCTGCTTGCAAATCTGGTCATGTCTAAGTTAAAGATTAGGGGAAAGATTCCAATTTAATAGCAAGACCATGACAAGCCTAGTTAAGCATGCTCTAGGCCAGAGCAGATGGGGCCCTTTGCTCACCTCCACGCGTTTGGGATTTATTGCATGCACCCAACACGTTTCATATTAGACACCCCTTGGCTGTGTACTTGAGACAGCAGGGTTCAGTAGGCACTTCCTCTGCAGACCAATATATTATTCTAAATTGAGCTAAAGTGTTTCCGTTCTATGAGTGATATAAAGTTCAGATTTGAGTTTTTAGGCAGCAGATTTGCAGTCATTCACCAGATCTTTCTGGTGAACCCCAAACACACAACTCAGTCTTACTGAAAGTAATTCCGGATTTTGGGGTGAGTTTGTTATTTAAACAAAATACATTTATCTTATTGCAATACTTTATTTGAAGAAATATGAAGTTTACTCATATTTATCACTCCACATTTAGCACTAACATACATTTAAATTATGTCTTAGAATGTCATCTAAAGAGGACCGCTGAGAATGCAGATACAAAGTTAAGACTGCGTTTTCCTGAAATTCTACCCAGAATAACACAAAACATTTTATAGAGCCAGTGAAGAGAGGAACATAAACATTACTAAATGTCTACACATTCCAAAAAAGACCCCCAGTCTCTTTGTTACTTTGATATAACCATTGGTAAGAATTTACAAGTTACTTGTAATTGCACATTACTATCAGAAATGTCAAGACACCACATTAGCTGAAATTTTTGTGTACAATATTAGGAAACGGTACAGGAATTGATAGGATCTGACTTTTTAATTATAAGGAACACACTGAATTGGACATTTCAGTATTTTCCAGCACTCATTTAAAGCAGTAAGCACTATGCCACTTCCACAACTGGAAGAACAGACCTACAGAGTTGGTAGGGTTTTTTCTTTATTTGGATGAATCAATGGTAGTCAGAACAAATCCACAGTCCTACCAATCAGTCCCTGTACACCAACTGGTACTACTAGCTGCAGTACTCAACATCCTGTGGCACAGTCTGAAAATCACTTGGGGTCTCCTGTGGCCCCTGGTGCGATAACTGTGCTGACAGCAGAGGGAGCATTAAACTCATTGCCCACGAGAAAGTGTGGGGAGTGATACCCATGTTCCTAGAATCCTTGCATGGGTAGGATGAGCTCATTAGCCTTCTGGCAGTCATCCTAGGAGAAGGACAACTCTGATTCCAAACCCGGGCAGATGGAGCTCGTTTAGCCCTTTAAGGCCTTCCATCTAAGAGGTTAAACCTCCATCCTAAGGACCTCGCTGCCAGCGTCCAAGCTTGCTAGGCCCTGGCAGATGAAACTTAGGACTAAAGGGTGGGTCCAGCTCTGCACATGCTATGTCTCACCTAAAAAAAATCCGTAGCACAGGCTCGAGGGTGCTATCTGCTAGCCTCTTTTTATCAGCATGCTTGGAAAAGGCGCTGATGAGGAGCATGGATGGAGCCCTCCCTGGATCTTCGTTCGCGAAGCCTAGCCACGACCGACCGACTCAACATCCTACTGTCTAGATGCCTTGCATACTGCTGCTACTGCTTTTAAAATAATGCCAGCAAGACAACTCTGTTTGCTGAGGTCCTGGAACGTATGCATATAGAAATGCACAAGATAAATGAAGTGAAAAATGGCTTCTTTATTGTCAAGTTACTTTTTATACAGTTTTCCTATTTTACCTTTTAGATGTCATCCTCAAGATGTCTCCTCTTAAAACTCCATTCAAAAAAAGTCCTTACCATAAAGAATAGGCTAAAACTGTATATGTTCACTTACATTGTCTTTCACTTCAAAAGCAATTATAATGACAGTTCTGCTCTACATAGAAACTTAATCAAAGGGCCAGTTTGAGAAGAGTCTCTCAGCCTGTATAAAATATTTTTAAAAGCAATTGAGGGGAAAAAAATACAGAGGCTATGGAAATGCAGAAGAGATTATCAAACACCTGGCCTGCAGAGCTCAGATCTGTAGCTCTCCACAAAGTATTAATAAGAAAGTGATTTACACATCTTCAAAAGAATGCTTAATCTATCCTTTGTTTCCATCCAAACATGATCATGATGTTATGTGTTAAGTAAACTACTTTCTGACCTGCTTTTCATATAGCATCCCTGATAATATTTCAGTTACTGTAAATAAATTCCATCAAGGAATTAAAAAAAAAATGTCCTTATGATCTGGTAACTCAGTCAACTACAGTCTATGGTATTTTGTAATAAAAATACCAAAGTTAGAGCCCTTTTATTAATTTCCTTCTGACTCTGCTGCCCAAAGCTGTGTATGCACAAACTTTCCAGCCAGGAAGGATTAGATAAGAAGTTTACTTGATGCTCAAACTGCTATTGCACAAAAATGGATTAACAGTTCCCTTTCCAGGAATGTTTAAATGCCACTTAAACTTCACTTTCACATAGGAAATGTCAGCCTCCTCCAGGCTGCTACTCTAGATCCTCACAAATACAGGAAGGTGAGGCACATCCACACTACTGTGCCAAAGGATCACATCTTAACACTATCGGTTCAGGTCTGAACACACTTAAGAGCACAGACAGTCCAGTTCTTTTACACAAGATACTTCATTGATGACAGTGCACAGGATTTTATGAGGTAACTAAGAACAAGGAA
Organism: Bucco capensis; assembly: GCA_013396975.1. Lineage (NCBI taxonomy): Eukaryota > Metazoa > Chordata > Aves > Piciformes > Bucconidae > Bucco > Bucco capensis. The sequence goes on along the minus strand of VWZO01013361.1, from coordinate 935,650 downwards.
TAGTATATTTTTTTTTTAAGATTGCATACAAATGTATTGCTTGTAGTAAGTAAACTGTTTTCATATTTGTTGGAAAACAAAAGGTAAAAGTGAAAAAACACTGATCAGCCTAACAAGTTGCCAGTACCAGAGTTCATTCTAATATGGGATGTTTGTTCCATGGAGTCCACCTTTCAACTCACAAACAGGGAATGCTGCAGATGCTCTTGATGTCTGTCAAGATAAGTCACTAAACAGGCATACATGATGTTGTTCATGTTTTGAGTTGTATAATCACAGAATCACAGAATGTTAGGGGTTGGAAGGGACCTAGAGAGATCATCTAGTGCAACCCCCCTGCCAGAGCAGGATGACCTACACCAGGTCACACAGGAATGTGTCCAGGCAGCTCTGCAATGGCTCCAGACAAGGAGACTCCACAGCCTCCTGGGCAGCCTGGTCCAGTGCTCTGGCACCCTCACTGCAAACAAGTTTCTCCTCGTGTTAATACTAAACCTCCTGTGATCCATCTTGCTCCCATTCCCTCTTGTCCTAACATTGGATGCCACTGAGCAGAGCCTGGCTCTCTCCTCCCGACATTCACCCTTCACATATTTCTAACCATTCCTGAGGTCTCCTCTCAGTCTCCTCTTGTCCAGGCTGAAGAGACCCAGCTCTCTCAGCCTATCCTCATAGGGCATATGCTCCACTCCTTTTAATGATCTTGGTGATAATTTATAACTAAATTTGTTAAAAAAATTAACCAGGAAAAGCACAAGCCAAAAGAGAAAGCAACAGATTGTGTCAACAAACCTTAGCCACAGTTCCTGCTTCATTCTTTTAATGGAAAAACCTTAGTGTGTCAGCTCAGCTGCTCAAGTAAATTACCCCAATTTAATTTTCTTTTCTTTAATCCTCTACACTTGAGACATTGAGAGTATGACAGCTCTGTTCATTATGATCTTAGTATAATCCCACTACTAGAAAATAACATGTTTGAATATACACATGGAAAAATATAGTAGACAAAGCAAAGTGTCAAGTTTAAAACTGGTGACCAATAACACAGCCACAGACTGGCGTAATAGTTGAAACTTCAAGAATCACACTAGCGGAAAGCTCCAAGACTGCTACAGTCACAGCTGACATAATAGGTAGCCACTCTAAGTCAAACTCAAAACCAGGAACTTTTTTGGTTGAATGTACAGACACAGATGCCCACACTCACTCAGTAAAACCACATCAAGAATAGAAAAAAAATCAGGATCTACAAATACAAGGACAGGAGACTTACAGCTCATTTTATCACAAGATCTGGGGAAATTGTGCTTATGGCCAGAAGCCTGACTTGGACTAGAAATTTTGACTGCACAACAGACATTAAAGGTTCAAAAAGGTATTTCCTTCCTTAGCTGTAAAGTAAAAGAAACATCAGGAAAAAAAGTTCCCCAAAATGCAGTAGAAGTAGGAAGAGTAGGAGGAAGTTACCAGACATTCTAGCCTGATCTCATGTCTTTCAAAGTGAGGAAAGCTCTAACTGAAAGGAAGGTATGGCAATTTATCTTAAAATAAATGCAATTTTCTCTATTTTAAACAGAAAGTTCAACTTAACCCTTAAAAATTACCAAGCATCAAGTAGAAGTCTCCTTGGTGAAGTGGTATTGCTAATCCAGGTGTCTCTATGTCCCATGCTACCTTCAAGCCTACGTGCCAAACAGCTGGGTCTCTCCCCTTCAGTTCTTTAGCACTTTCTTCCACAGCTGAACCTTTACAGAGATAGAGGGGAAAAACACCATAAAGACAATAAACAAGGTGAGAAGCATAAAATACAAAATCTGGCCTAACAATACAGACTTAATGATGTTCCACATTGGTACAATCTTAATAGGGTTAAACTTTCTACAATCTCCATTTGATATAATCACCATCTCCTAATTCACAAGCACATAATAGGTTAAAAATAATAAAAAAGCAGCACCATGAGATCAAGATAAAAATTTCATGTTAACTACAAAGCAAAGGCAAATCAAAGCAAAGTTTGTAATGGGCTCCAGTTTTTCTGAAGTTGTCAAGTACATGTAATGGGAGTTTTAGTCAGTCTTCACTTTTTTTTTTCCACATTACTAAAAGTGTAAGCATAGATGAGGAAACAATAGAGTGACATTGATAGAACAAGAGATAACTTCTGGAAGAATTTCAGCTTAAAATACCAAAGCATTTTATGAACATTTTCATTTGTTTATGTACTTGCAATTAAACTAAATAATAAACTGAGGCAAAGGTGAAATAATAGGCACAAAACACAGTCTAGACCAGCATATTTGAGCGAATCTTGGAATCATACCTGTCATTCTGTTCTCAAAATTATTAGTCAAACATGCCAGATAACATGTGCAAGACCAATGAAGCTTCAATACATTTGTCACAACTATTTTCTCATCATTAAGAAACATGAATGTGTTGAGCTTGGGGAAAAAATAATCCACTCATAGAAAGAGTATTTAGAGCTTAATCCCTCAGAACTATTTTCCTAAGCTTACTTCACTGCAGAGTATAAACTGAAAGATACAGACAGCACTTATAACAAGGTATTTGGGAGCTGTGGTATAACAGTTTTATGGCTGAAGTAACAGAGCAGTTTGACAGAGGGAGGATGAAGTTTTAATAAGTAGTTGGCACAGAACAGCAGTGAACAGTTAGAAATCATCAACTATATGGCATGCCTAAGTTCCTGTGTGTGTCCATTTCACTGTCCAATTCAAATGTGCCTTATGTTTTAAAAACTTGTCTTCATATAATTCTAGAATAAAAATACTGAAGATTTCTAACTCTAATTACAATATGCCATATAAAAAGAGGGTGACCTTGAACTCACACTTAGAAAATGTTCAAGTCGTTCATCTCACATAGTTACTGAAATGCTTGTTCAGTTGGGAGCAGCCTTTGATAAATTGTCTTAATTTTCTATGTCAATTAAATATTTTCTAAATTTAAGACACAGAGAGCCAAAACTTTTTAAAAGGCCAATCTAAAGTTCTTAGTTAAAGCTCCTACTGTAAATTCAGTCCCTGTATTCCCTCCCTTTACTGCTGCAGTTCTCATCCAGCAGAAGCTTTGGCTCAGGAGCAGCTCTAGGCCTTTCTATCAAGGAACACACAAATGAGAAAACAAGAGCTAGCAAATACTCAGAAAAATCAATACTAAAGTCTTCAAGGGCCTTTCATATTTTCTGCCCTGTTCAGATAAATCGTAACTTAATTTAAGAAAAATGTTTTCTGAAAACTGCAAATCGGATGGCTTTCCAGGCATTTTTAATGCAATACATCATGGATATTATAAAAAGGGGTAACCTTTCTGGGTTAACTCTCTCTGTTATACTGCTTTCCCATTCACTTTGGCAGCAGCACTGTTCACAATATGGCACCAATAAAATATAGAACTACAATCAGAGACAGAAATTTCAATCAAAGTTTCCTGGGGTCTCCTCATAAATCCAGCACCTTTGGAATGTGCTCGTTAAAATGACTTATTTTTTGCAGTTTGATAAATTTTTTATTGCTTAAGCACAGAGTTCAAATGTAGCTCACAGTCTTCTTTTCTCTATATTCTCAATTATTGCACCTTATAATTATCAGCAGCAATTGAAACTGATTGCTCCTACCATGTTATTTTGGTAACAAATGGAAGCAAGCTGCTACTAGCTTTTAAATTCAAGGTTTTCTGAACGTGAAAGCAAGAAAAAAAAAGACACCTTAACGTTTGTAATATATCTCTAGGTAGCACTGACAAACTTTTACATAAAAAGATGATATTAAATTCTCTATGTCACACCTCAAGCATGACTGAATGCTGTATATTTATCGATATAATTACAGTTCCCATTTAAGTGAAGATATTTGTAGGCATCTAAACCATAGATATTTGAGAGTAAATCATGTGGACCTTGCATACACACAGCACCTCAAGCACATGTATTTATTTTGGAATAGACCATACAGAAATGGTCAAAATGAAAGAGCATTTAATAGAAATATAATAAAACTATCTGCAAATCTGAATTCTGTTCATCAGAGATTCATAGAACTTGGCCCACCAGAAACTTTTACACTTGCATCCCCAATGAAATGGTGCAACCAGGCAACAAGCTCACCACAACATAACAGCAATCCTTCACGAAGTCTGTAATTAAGGTAGAACCATGAAGGAGACAGAGAAGGTAGCTGCAGAAAATTGGCCACAACATTATACTTCTAACTAGACAGCTCAAATTTCAGAGATACTCCAGCTCCAAGACCTGATTTTATCAGGTTTGGGACATGGTTAGGTTCATAACAACATGAAACCTGTTTTCCTGGATCTAGTTTAGTTATTGTTCCACAGCACAGAAAGTAAAAGTAGTCTTGAAAAGTTTCTTTTTTATTTGGCATCAACATCTTCAGGAAGAGCTTAAGAGTTTTTTGATATTCTGAAACCTATATGTTTTTTATTCAAGTCAAATTGTAATGTCAAACTATATCCTAAATGTAATCTTTCAAGATTATTTCTCAGACAACAGAATCACTGCCAACATATCACTAGCATTAGCACTGTAAACATCTACTTTGTCATTAAATCCAGTTGACCATTGTTATATAGATAAAAAAAATTACAGATTGATTGATTTTTAAAGAATTCAAAAGAATTTGGGCACGTGTTCAGCAATTAATGAAATATATACACTATTACTGTCTTTGATAGCAGTTTATATATGTCATATGCGAGAAGTCAAAAAAGCAAGGCATACTTTGCTTTCAGCAGCTGCTGGGAAACAATGAGTATCTACCCAGAGTTATTTACTCTACCTCAGTAGTGAAAAGCCACAGCATAAGAGGTTAATTAAACTGTACCAACATTTTAACTTTTGCTTGAAACTGACATTCACAAAACCAAAAATGGGAAGATTTGCCAACATAACTTAACAATTCCTATTGGAATACTGTGCCCAAATATATCAAGAACAAAAGCACTACAACAAGATGAAAGAATATTCTGTCATGCCTTCATTCTTGCAAGAGTGACTTTATTTGATCAAATCAGTGAGAGCATGGTTAAAAAGAACCTGCAACAGGTAATGCAAATTATTATCTCTTTTCTTAGAAACTCAAATAGATTCAATTCTACTATGACAGGAGTAATAGGATCATTAAAAAAAAGTGAATCTCTCAGGATATAATTTCAACTGGACAGAACCTACAAGTTACAGGTGTGACCATTTCACTCACATATTCATTTAAGTAGTTATATATAATTTTCTACATGCCATTTCTATTCTTTCCACAAGCAGTATTTCTACTGCATTAGAAATCATTTACTGTAATTGTTCTCATCCTGTACAAACATCTAGTGCACAACTTTTATCCATCAAGCAGTACATAAGAAGGATTATTGGTCAACTATAAATTTAGATTTACTTCAATTCTGAACAACTTCTGTAGCTTCAGTTTTTTTTCTTTTTTTAACCTAGTGAGGAACCATACATCTGTAGAGAATTACAATCATTTTGAGTTGTAATTACTGTAGAAATGAAATAGCCATCATTAGGTCAGGGCTAGAATATTGCTTCTAACATCACAGTGTGAGAAAATACAGCATTTCACAAAAGAAACAAGCATAAAGGCTTCTTCCAGATCAGTTATTAGTGCAACTAACTGCAAGTTTGTTAAACCTTCCATCATTACCTTCTCAATGAACAGAGCCAGTTGGTTTGGTAGTTCAGGAGATTTATACAGAGGAGAGGTCTTCGAGCAAGAAGAGAAACAAGAGACTGTAAAGAATCTAGAGAAAACTACTTATCTAACCTCAAACATTTGGGGGAAATTCAGGTAAGAGAAAAATACACACGTTCAGTGACTAAATTATTTTCCATCTCCTTCCAGTTGATAACTAAAGCAAGTCTCCACTTCAAAGAATATCTTTAGAACCAACTACTGCTCTGCCAAGCAATAAAACCTCCTACTAAAATACAAAGACCTGAGGGAAAACTGTTCATTAGGAAATTTTCATGGATAAAATCCAATTTTTGAAAATGCCTGTATTAAACCACTATTTGGATTGCAATTTGCCTTTAGAACGAGTGCAGGAAATAAAACCAGATTATTAGATCACTATATTAAAATCCTGAAAAAGTTTTTACCTTAATGCTCTTATGTGATTGGAAGTTAATGTGTAACTAAAAATCCTAAATTGGTCCAAATTTGGGATTGCTATTCTATGGCAAAGTTTGAAAAGTAAATTAATTCTGCATAGTGTTAGTGACAGTATAATTGAACATACAATCTGTCATGCATTCAGTTCTGCATATGCACAACTGCCACTCATGCACTTTCATGCACTATACACATTAAAGCAAATTTCCCAGCTTTCTATGAGAGCCTGCTCTTATCACTTCAAAACCTACTTTTAACCTAGTGTAACATAATGAATTTCATTTTAATGTTAATAAAAGCAAATACTATCCAGATGAGCATTAAGTAAAACATCTCTATTATTTTGTTGTTCCAAATGTATCTCATTTGACGTTGCTCTGAAACAGTTTGACAATGGAAACAAGAAAATTATCAGTGATTCTAATCAGAATATTAGCTTGTTCAAATATCTTATGTTAGTTCTCAAATTTCTTGTCTGGCACATTAAAAATTGCTTCTACTCCAATTAATACTGATCAAAGTTTCAATCATTAAATTTTCATTATGGCATCAAACATTGAACAAGTGAACAAGAAAATAAAGTTATTTCAATTACAGTAGTGTCTGATTTATTACTATTTAATCAAATAAGTAGGTACCAAACAAATAATGATGTATAACTGCAAATTAGAGTAAAAAAAAAACCATAGAACCCAAGTTGTACATTTCTAAACAGTCTGACAAACAGCTGCTATAAGGCAGTAATTTTGCTTGACTCCTAGGGCTCCTGCTGTTAACCCTAGTGCCTCCCCCTGCTAAGAGGCAGAAATAGAGAGATGACCAAAAACTACACAAAGTCGAGGAGAAAAGAGAATCAAGCTAGTTTTAGCAAAAATCTGTATGCTTAATTTATGTTTACATTTACAACAGAATCAGCATTTTCTCCCCAAAATTATTACTCCATCTAATTGACATCTGCTAAGGAAAAAATGTCCCAAAATTTCAAAAAAATTCTGACTGCATCTACTCTTTCTAGTATGTATTCTATAATGATTCTGTCATAGTCTATTATAAACTGCAGGGAGAATTTAATGCTAACTCAAAACTAAATGAATTCAAGAAGAAAGTACTAATAAAAGATACTAAAGAGTAAATATATATATGGAAAATGGGAAGAGGAGTCAAATTATGATTCTACAAAAATTTAACAACAATCTTCAAAAAGATGTGGGGCTTCTTCATGCTTCACTGTTATGGAGAGCTTGGTAAGAGATGTAGTAAATAGACAATCTTGAGATATAGTGCTTTTAGTTATAGATTTTAGATACAGTTTTTATAGATTTAGTTTTTAGACAGTCTTTGTTAACCACAGAAACCACCAAGACATCAAAGTGATATGGAACCAGAAAGAATAAAGTTATAAGCACTAATAAGTTTATAACCAACAGCAATTGAAAGATACAAAATAGAAATCAGAAGAGAAAAAAAGACAATCTATTCATTCCTCTAAAATGGAATAGACTAATTACTCCTTCTGGATGCACTGGGTAGAAAACTTCAACACACACAGGTATTTACTGTCACTAATTACAATGCAATATTCATCAACTATAAACAGGTTCCCCTAACTCCAATCTATGAGTAAGGAGGCCAGCTATAAATACAGCTTCAATTCAGGGATATACACTGACAACCACAACCTGAATAGAGCCAGAGGTGAGTCCTGCTTTCCCATAAAAGTACAGTACAGGACAATCCCTTATGATGCCCTGAGGCCACACCTTGAACTCCCTATAAAGATCACAAAACCAACCTGAGTCACCCTCAAGCGTGATCAAGTGGAATTCAACTTGGTTTAGATTTAGATTTGACTTCACAAATACTTTTCCTCCTCAAAAAACTGTCATACTATCTCCAGGTACAATATTCACCATCTCCTGCCAAGATATTCTCCCCAATATACAATCAAATTCCAACTGCATCAAAAACTTTCAGAATAATTCTAAAAATACAAACATTTGAAATAGCAATTTTTTTTAAATTAAATGATGGAATGATCAATTTATTCACTGGAAAGCCCTTAGCTTTAAGTCTTCCTATCTACCTTTAAATCCTGTAGGGGGAAAAAAATAAACTTTTAATTTTAAGTGTATTTATGAAATAATATTTTTCTGTGGCAAAACCATTAATTACATATAGATAATATAATTTTTGGTCTAAATATATCAAATAGTTCATTCTACTCTCATCAAATCATGCATAGAATTTGCAGTGGTTTTAAAATAGCATAATTTTTAGCTATCTCACTTGCTGAACTTGAAATCAAATCAAGTGACAAGTTATGAATAAACATACAAGCTTTCTTTTTTGTTAATTTATAGCTTTCTGAACTAGAGACTCATTTCTTTCCCCTTCACAAGCAAGTTTTATGTTAAAAGTTTTTAGGCATATTACAATAAATCTCACACACACTACTATTACTTCAGGTTCATGTTTACATTTCTTTAACTTAAAATGTTACTGAAAAAGTATTTATCTACAGTATTACTGAAAAAATAACATTTATGGGACATAAAATATCAACATCTTTGGCAAATAAGACAGGAAAAAGTTCATGAACAAAATTACACTTCTACTGGACAAGGAATCTCTTCTATTCAGTTTTTCTAAGCCAGCTGATGTTTCATGTCCAGGAAATCATAAATATGATTATTTCAGCTGAATGTTAAGTTACAAAATGACCTAGAGTTTAAAAACTAATAACAAAAGTAACAAGAGAATGCACATGAAAGCATAAGCTATTATTTTTACATCATGGTCTTTAACCAAAAACCTACCAAAGTCAACGTGAATTCTTCCCATGTTTTGAAGTAAACATCAAAGGCTTTTTGGAAAGACCAAAAATCAGTTGTGAATTATGAAACAGAGCATTTGCAAATTCAAATCAAGTGTCTTAAATTCTAATCTTGTTTGCAAAACTGGAAGCCATTAAAAAACTCCAAGGCTTTGTTGAAAAATTGTCAGGGGAAAAAAGAAAAAATTGAAGTCTTCATGTCTGTTCTTAAAGAAAGATAAAAATGTAAAAGGTACTTTAAACTAAACCTGAAATACTTAATGACTTTTCAACTACACTTCCCACCTCCCTCAATCCCCAAAATACTGCATTTAAATGGATTTTATATAACTAGGAGCCTGCAAAGCCTGTCAGACAAGAGGTCTTTCAATGGAAAACTTCTCCCCCTTCCCAACTACAGCAATGTTGGCAAATCCTCCACAAAACATGCATCAGCCTATAGCATGCCTAGACAAAAGGTAGATGCTTCCAAGTAAATACAGTAATACTTTTATATAAAACCAACTTAAACTGATCTTTCCAATGAAAGAAGAGTAGTAAAATCAGCATAAAGCAGAAGCAAGTCTGTATATGATAAATAACACAATAAAGAAGGTACAATTATACATTGTACAGGATAGAAAATACGCACATGCTTTAACCTGAAATAAGTATTTGACAGATTTTGATTTCCTGGCTCTTAGTCAGGAAGTTAATCATGCCAACTTTTAAATCTACTTAGAGAACAACTGATATGCCAGCTGCAGTAAACACTGGTATATTGTGTATAGATCTTACTAGAAATAAAGATAGGGCTTCAATACAAAAAGTATCACAATGTATGCAGAAGCACGTGGCAACTGCAGGCTCCCATGCAGGTGTGCTCATGCACGTACATACAAGGAAACATGAAAGAGCTTCAGGGATTTAAGATCTTTATATCACTAGACAACTCATACCTCCCACTACTCACCTTCACAGCTATAACTGTATACAGCAACAGTTGACCTTTCAACCAGATTCTCGTCATGGTGCCAGCTCACTGCCATGTTACCCATTCCAAAATAAGGTTCTTGTTTCAAGTACAGCATTTGTAGTGGATCCATATAATTTAATAAAGTCACATTATAAGATGTTCTGTTCTTTAGACTTATGCAGTCGTCCTCTGGTATACCACAACTGCTTTGATCTTTTGCAACAGACTCTTGCTCCGTAAGAGAAGCAGCAAAGCTTTGTTCCCTATCTGTTACAGTAGTATCTTTAATTTCTTTGGTCTCAAACAAATTCTGTCCTTGTAATGCCTTGACTGCTTCATCATGCAAGTAGTTATTAAGTTTAATTAATGCTTTACAAGCATCATGTATTTGAGGACTGCAGTATTTTATATCATAACCTTCAGTAGGCCAAGGAACTGTAAATAATCTTGTGTTTAAGTACTTGTAAGTGCATCCTGGGTTTCCAATTAATATACGGGACACTGGGGTAAGGAAGTCTTTTCCTTTGATCCTTACAAGATCTTGAAAGAAACAATTATGGTTTTGCAAGGTCAGAAAGCCTTCTTGTACCATTTGATGAAGCTCTCCGGGTACTGTATCAGATTTTCTGAAAATCAGCTTGGAATATTTGGTCTTCCACTAAAGGAGAAAAAAAAAAAAATGTAAACAGCAAAAGAATTATTCTTTTTACAAGAACCACAGCATTTCATATATTCCAGAACAAACAGGGCTAAGTTCACAAGTTATCAGGTATAAGTCTAGAATATGGTGAAAGAAAAATACCAGTATTTGTTGTTTTCAGATTCCAATATAATGCACAGACTGTGGATATGTACCAGTGCCCTGAAACCAGACAGTATCACTAGGCCAAGTATCTCAATAAATAAATCAATCTGAGGATTCTGGCAAAAATCAATAGACCATACAAGCTCCCCTGATGAATCTGGAGATAACACTACCTTTAAGCAAACAAACAACTGAATACTGAGGAGTAAGAAAGCAACTCAGTTTTGCAATGGTTGGAAAGGCCAGTCTGTCTCATTCTGATACACAGAATTCTAAAAGGCTATACAATAAACTGAAATAATTTCATATAACAACAATTTTTAGGGCTAAAATAAAGTGAAAATGTAAATTTTCAATAAAGGTCAACATTCTGCTGTGCTGCAGCTCTGTCTTCAATAGTCCTTGACACATACTAGTCCATTCTGTTTTCACATTCTTCCATGAATCTCAAATAGCTCTCCTATTTTATATAAGAGTTCTCCTTTTAGATAAAAAGAAAATTTCCAAACTTATTTTGCTCCCCATCTGCACACCTATAATATCCTTTTTCCTCACATCCTTTTCTGACCACACGAGTTCTGGTACCAGCTGGAGTTCAGAATCCAGCAGTATATGGAGGCAACATCTCCCAGCAAGGTATAGTGCTGCTCATCACAGTATCTTGATTTGTATGCAAGATACTGCTCCCACTCCAGGAAGGTTTGGATAATTTTATTTTGTTAATCAGGTTTTCTAAGGAAGTGAGTATCACATAATCACACATTTATTGATTGCCTGTAAATCTGCCTTAACTACTGCTGAGACTGGAAAACTGGACAAAAACTAAAGAACAAGTTCTTAAATAGACTAAATTCCTATGAATTTCATTATAATTAATAGATAAAAAAGAAACTGATGCAAACTAGTGCCCTTAGTAAGGAAAGGTTGTAATGTGAGCCTAGCAGGTATCAATTAGCATGTGTGAAGCTCCCAACAACTCACTACACCTATTGCCTTTTGCCTAGAAGTTAGTTGCTAGTATGGGGAAAAGTAAAAAATAACAAACTGATAGTGTTGTTGAGGTAAAAAAAAACAACTCAAATTTTAAGGTATTAGGCAATGGGGCAGGAGCACATGGACACGAACCTGATCAAAACTTTTACTAATGTAATAGCTTGATGAAGTGCCTTTAAAAACCAACAAAAAAAGCACAAAAGCATCACACTGACCTGCAATCCATCTATGGGCTCCTTCTGGTACAACTCAAAACCACGTTCCTAGTACTATCTACTTCCAAGTCAGATTTGAACCTACCTTTCAGGAAATTAATTTTAAAATTGAGAAAAGGTGCCTTTAAAAAACAAACCAGGCAGTAAGGCAGTATGCATGTTTTCTACTGCATGAAAACAGACTTCTGCATCATAACATATTATCCTACCACACTGAAGAGGTAGCTTTATATGGTCATTTGTTTCTGCTAAAAAGAGGAACACGAAGGGAACTCTATTTTAAAAATAATGATTACACATAATAAAACCTAGTTTATCTATAAACTTTGCCATCATTTCTTGTGAATTTTTACAGTGAAGCTAACTCCCTTTTATTTAAACATTCTTATGGTTTTCAAAAACTAGCTTCCTAGAGAGAAAAAAAGCTATAAGAGTATCTAGAGAAAATAACTTCTGGCAATAGTATTTACATGCTTAACTTTAAACACCAGTGCTTGAAAATAGTCCCAGATACCTGTTTGAAGGTCCCTCCAAAATCCCCAGTACAGAACACTGGATCCCAGCTTTCACTGAAAGAACTGAACATAAACTTGATAATTTGCCTGAGTTTGCCCAAAGCCTGAAACAACTCCTTTAGATGTCATTAACTGCCCCGTTTGTTTTAATCAGTGCTTTGTATCTGTAGTCTTTGAACAGCACAGTGAAAAAATCCTTATAAAGAATAACTACTGAAATCAGCAACTGCAAATGTTAAGGATTCACAGCTATAGACTAAAGCCAGATGCATGCGTCTGGGCTGATGGGAATAAGCATTGTTTCACAATCATATGTAATAATTACAGAACATATCCTGTGATATATAAAGATTATTTGTTTCATTATGAAATAAGTATAAAAGAAAGTACACTGGCAGTTCTATAGCAGTATCCCAGTATTTTGTTAAATAATTCTGTGTGTTGGACATTCTCAGGTCAGATTAACCAATTACCATATTACGTATGCTATTATGGCACATTTTAAGTCATTAATACTACAGATTTTAAAACCATTTAATATACTAAACTTCTGATATGAATCATACATATGAAATTCCAAACAACTATTACAAACAGGAGGGAAATAGCAATATGATGTAAAGCAACTAAATGCCTGATAACTTGCACTAGAAATGAAGTACACAGATTTTACAAAGATAACAAGATTATATTCCCCTCCTGAAAGTAGTAATGCCTTCCACATTTTTTTGCCAGCCAAGTCAGAGACATGTTACTTTTGGTTACCTTTGGGTTGTGATTTCAGATTACATGCTTAAGAAGTATTTTGTCATTAAGTTTTATACAGCATGCTTAGGATTCTACCTTAAAAAACCCCTCACACTGGTATCTCAGAAGAAATCAGGAAGTCGAAATGCATTTCCGACACATCACATGAAATCAGTTTGGTGGTCTTTAAATTTCCAACCAGTCACTGTGCTATGTCCTACATAAGGAAAGCATTAAGGGATCAGAACAAAGGGTGAATGCTGGGTTCACACTGGACACCTTGTTGTTTTGGGGGGATGGGGAAGGGGGAGTAATCATGTACTCTGTGTTGTAACTCTGACAGCAAGTATTAAAGGTCAAGTCACTGTTCACTCTGAAAGAAGTAGGTATGTTACTGACAACTATGGGGCAAAACCCTCCACATTTGATGCTTCTTGGGTATGTTACAGACATGATTTTAAATCTACACAGGCTTTCACTTCTAATGCTGGTACTCAACACGGAGAATTACCCTACAGGATGACCCAAGTGGTAGAGTAAAGCTAGAAATCAAGCAATAAGGATGTTTGATAAGCAACCTGTCACTTACATCCTGAAATTACAGTTTGTACTTCACACTTCAGTGAATTGCCTTGTTAACAGACTTTTTCTTGTCTATAACTGACTTTCAACATTACATTGTTTCAGCCTATGGTTTGGGGTCTGTTTCCAAAATCCTTCATTAGGCAAGACAAATTGAAAGAGCATGTCAGTGAAGTTTTGCTTATGATAGAATTTCTCAGTTTTGTTCAGATTGTACATTTCCATACTTGACAGGATACTGCAGTTTTCACTCGCATCCTACCTAACTCGTCCAACGTGTTCAGAGAATAGAGCTTTATAAGGGGTGGATGCTTAAAGGACTAATGCAGCTCTCTCCAGGAAAGACAGACTATAAAACTAGGCTATATGTGGAATTTTACTTTGCCATTTTGTTGTCTTCAAGTTCTCTTTTCCTTTCCATCTGTAGTACATTTAAGTATTGTGGAACTTCTAATATCTACAATTGTGATTAAAGTAATATTTCATAACTACCATAAGAATTTAGAAGGTGCTTTTGATACTTATTATTATCACAAATACTTAAAAATACCTAGAGTGCATACAAACACTACAAAAAGTATAATTCTATGTGATGGAAAAAGAATGTATTAAACTCTTTCAAGGCTTGAGCAGGTCTGCTTATCTTTTTCCCATTGTCTTATATATTTATGGGTTACTGATACTAAGCAAATGAGATGCCACTTGGGCAACCTTGGCTCCATCTTCTCTTCTTACATCAGCTCCATGAGGCTGTGGATTAGAAAGATGGGGAAAAAAGATGCTGTGCATAGCAGCACTTGGCAGCAACAGGTACAAAAGAAGAGAATAAACAGGAAAAGATGCTAACAGGACCAGGAAGAAAACGGTAAGCTGCCTGAGTTTCAAAAGTGGGAAGAGCTTCTTTTTCAACATGTGTTTAAGACTGAAAAACATGTGTTTGGGGTTTGTTTTTCTTTAAAAAAAAAGAAAAAAATCACTCTCTTAAGCTCTTCTACACTATTCCTTGCCCTAACCCACAGAAGTGCCTTTATGGTTAATAGCAAGCTATGTGCTTTTGTATTGTTATCCTTACAGCTCTTAAAGATCCCTGTCATGAACTTACTTCCACTGTGTTCAGCACTGTGAGCATACGGAGAAAACCATGCTTTCCCTAAGCATCCTACAACCCAAATGAACAAGAAGGGTGAGGGAAGTATAGAGATTGTTCAACATCACAGCTGTAATCTCATAGCAAAACTGCAGCTTGACTTCATGCTTCTGAGTCATGGTTCAGTACCTGACCCATAAACACATCTTTCCTTTTCTATAGCGTGGGGTGTGCTAAACTTTTCTTGGCCTTTGAATCCCATAAAAGAGAAACAAATCCTTGCAAGGAAAGAGTCAGACCTATTTTTATGCTACCAATACACCTTTGAGCCACATATCAATACAAGAAAGGTGACATGTCTGCAATGCAAGCATGCTTGCTGTAACTGTTCAAACTACGAAATTCTTTCTTATGCTTTTCATCTTACCATGTCCTGATTTGATCTGATTGAACTTACAATTCTTGCCATATGTTTTGTAGCTGACCTAGAAAGATCCAAGATAGGTACAGAATATTCTATTGCTTTCATGATATTCATGTGGCTACTGGGCCTAGTTTTCCTTTTATTTGGTTTCATTTGAGGTATGCATTCCAGTTTCCATAGTTTGTTTTGTAAGCAAAGCCTTAAGGGTTACTTATTGTACAGAAGTAGTATTAAGCAAAAACATTTCAAATTTATATGTTAATATTTTTGTTATTTTGCCAAATATGAACTATAAAGAATAGGTTTCTTCACAACTCAAGAAAAAAAACCAACACATTCATAAAGCAAAGAAACCTTCAAAGAGTGACAACACAGCTTACCAGAATAAAGCATGTGAAACTGATTCACTGTTACACGTTACCTGGTACTCAGGTACTCATACTCAGGACAAAATCCTAAAATTAAACTAAGCTCATAAAGTTTTCATTCTTGAATATCCCAGTTCTAGAGAAATTATTTTACACCACCTGGAAGTATATTATGAGCCATCAGGATACATTTTTCATATCAGATTTCACAGTGCCTCTTCAAAGAAAGATTTATTTGTTGTTCAGTGCAGCCAGCCTTTTAGGTTAAAATAAGAACAGTTAAAAGAAATACCATACCAATTGATGGAAATCAGGATCGGCTGGTGTCACATAGGGAAGTCTATTCTCTCCAAGTTCCTCAAGAAGCTTTTTTTTCTGTTTTGAAGGAATAAAATTGAAACAGAAAATTAGACTAAAAACCAAGATACAAACAGCCAAGTATAGAAGTATTTGAATTAAAAAGACAGAAACATTCAATTCTTTTTTTTACTAACTTCAATTCCGGAAAACTAAATAGGTAAAACAGATGTAAAAATTTAAGTGGAGCTTTTCTGCTTACAAAGCAGTAATTCAGGTCAAATAGTTTAAGAGCACATGAGTATTTTTCCTCCTAGATTTCTCTTCCTCCCTTGTTCTCTTAAATCCTTTTTGCTCCTGTTTTAGACTAGAAGTATCTCCATCAATGTTCAGTTAACATGACCAGTAAGAAATTGCTAAGATAAAAGCCCAGATTTCCCCAGACTGTATTTTGCAGGGTATTATTAAGAAAAACAGAATTTTGTGTATGCATTATACAATTAATTGTGTAGCTAAAGATTTGGCAAGTGCAAGAGACACTCAAAAAATGTCATCAGATTTTTGTAATCAAAGAATTCCATTGCATGACAACAATCTGAGTAACTTGATTCTATAGTTAAAGATGTCCCTGCTCACTGCAAGGGAGTCAGACTAGCCAACCTTTAAAGGTCCCTTGTTTGCTTTGCAGACAGGCTGTTGGTATGTTGAAGTCATCACTGGTGAAACTGAGTATACTGTAACTTCAGATTAAGTTGGCAGAAAACAACATGCTAATTTGCTGCATATTCTAAAATAGTAATAGTTCTTGACTACAAAAAGCTTGCTACAATTTTAATGCACAAAATCACTGTAGATTGGCTTTGTTATATGAAAGACAAACCATATTAAACTGCCTTCTCCAAAAAAAAACAAAAACCACCCCAAAATATGTTTCATCATGGATTAACATCTGGGGGAGGGGGAAGAAGAGAGATTCTGACAGTATCTCTGTAAAGTACCAGCCTCTTGGCAAAAAGCACACAACATTAAAATGCACTCTTGTGTATAGGTAGTACTAGATCACATTTGATTGTCAGATCTGGCTAAGTGCCTCTCTTCAGCTTGATGTACAGACTAATACACACAGCTGGGTGGTATAACACACTGCTCATCTCTTATGCAAGAAGCTGTCACACAGATGTCAAAAACATCAAACTCCTCACAAATACCTCCAAAAGGTAAAACAAGAGAAGAAGCGAAGATCTGGCTATAGCAGGTGGCTGATGTGTGAGCACTAAGTTACATAAGCAACACTTATAGGCTCTTCCAATACAAACTTGTAAATAAATCTTTTTTTTTTTAACTGCCTTTAATTGAAGGCATAAGGCATCAACATTCTTCTAAATCTAATTTTCACATTTTAAAAATACAACAGTGCAACAGTTTATTCAGGCACCAGTATTATGTTACTTACGCTTTAAACACTGGTGTTATTTGTGTATATACATTAGCCATGCCAATAACTCCTATGTGGAAAACCCCTATAATGTCATCATGCACTGTGCACTCTTAAGAAACCTTGTTAAATGTTGTACTTGGGCCTTCAGAAAGGAGAAAGACTCTGCAAGTGTCTTGTTTTGTAGGCTGCTGCTGTGTTAACAGATCTATTATACCTGACTGATAACTGGAAGGAATACCAGAAGCACTAATGCCCACTTCCAGTGTGTGATGAACTTCCTGCAGACATCAGCAACCTCTGCTCATCTATAAGTAATAAACAGTTTTACTAATGAGATGGTTGGTTGCAAAATTCAGGAAGTGGAATAATAATAATTGGAATCTCTCCATCACTATACTTATTTTTTCCAAGTTTATGGCAATAGCTCTGTTCTGTAACACACAATGCATTGTTACTAAAACCACAGCTAATACACATCAAAGTCACAGGCCAAAATGCAGTTATGTTACACACACACAGTCTGTTATTTTCAAATTAAGTGGTATAAAGGAAAGATGGGACTTAATGACATTATCTGGCCAAGAAGCATGACAGTGTAGAAATTTCTGCAGCTGACACATTTCCCTGCAGGGTGTCAACACCATTCTCAAAAGGTTTCATTTCTCTCTTAATTGTAAGACAAAAGTTCAATATCTAGGCTATAAAGAACTGTGAAACCCTTAGTTTTTTTTCACACATACAATTTCCACTTAGTTTCATCATCAAGTAAGACGACAACAGTCATTTTCCCATTTACAGACCTTAGCTGAAACAATGTATTCTAAAAAAACCTAATTTTATTGAAATAACATTCAAATATTATTGAAATCAGTTCTGACAACAAATTTAAGAATGCAATGTCACCACAATTTCTAACATGTAAAACTACCAAAAACATTAAAAAGCAAAAGTCTGGGGTTTCCCCCCAGTAATTAGCATAAAAGGCAATGAAGAATCTATTGAGGAAATTGCATTTAACAACACACGGGACACTTAAGTCAATGAAAGTAGCATTCATCTCTAAACAGATAACCCTGCTTGCTGCCCTGCATTTCACCTGAATTCATGGAAAATGTCAGCTTCACTACCCCAAGTAACCTCTGTGGATCTGGAGCAGCATCCCACCCAGGAAACACGTAGAGATATAAGTTTATAGTTGTACAACAAGAACTCACTCTGAAGAGCAGTTAGAACATAGACCCTATTCAAACTAGCAGAATGCCCAAAACATAGCTGTTACTATTCTGGAAAATCTCATCTCATTATTCCCCAAAACAGATTAAGAAAAGATGGTATTTTGAGGCTTCTAATAAGCACATTCCTGACCTCTGAGGGGATACAAGAAACCTTTTTTTCAGCCATTGATTTTCACCTTAGAATCAGCATTACGCAGAATGAAGTAAGAGATGAATAATGCTATGGAAAAGATACATGAAAGAAGACAATTCAAACAAACTATTGCATTTAACAATTCTAACACCATCATTTGTAACTGAACAGTTGTCTAACAGACTGATATTCTTTCCTGCAAAGGTACTGTTTGGCTTTGCTTACTAATTTTAACCTCTCTTACCCTTTCTCATAAATCAACAGCCCCAGATTTTGGTTCACACGTACACACAGAGCAGTCAAGCATGCACACAACATACCTGACCGATGTAACTGAAGTTAAGGCTAATTTATGCATTGAAGCAACTTAGCAAGGTGTGAAAAATGTCTTTACTACCAGTACCTTCTCTCCCCCCACCCTAACATGTTAAGGGCCCCTTAATTGTTGTTTTAACCTACAGGAACATAGTTCCTTTGGCTAGTGCTCATTAATGGAACAGAACTGGCAATTTTCTTATCCAGTTGAGTGTAGATTTGTCATACATGGATTAGCACTTCAGTAATAATAAAAAAAAATTGAAATGATCACTTGTTCAAAGAGCCACTTTTGCTAAAAAAATATAAAACTAAAAATGCCCCATAGCCTCCTCCATATAGCCATCAATAAACCTCTATCACCACTGAAAGCATCCTGACACCATCATTCATATATTGGTCCTTCTCTTCTTTGTGCATCCTCCTCCAGATGATATCAGTTGGTAAACGGATCAGCTGTACTACGTGAAGAACTAAGAACATTCAAACTTTGTTTGAAAACAATGATCGAGTTTCAATCACATCTCCAGTTCTTCAATTTTCTTCTTACACATACAGACAAATGAGCATACATGGAGCAAACTGGATACTTTTAGATCAACATGTTTGTGAATCAGAAGGAATAGGTAAGGACACTGGGTCATTTCACCAAGAACTAGCCAATAGCTGCTGAGAAATTAGATTTCCTAATCAAGTAGTTCCTAAACAGGTCCCCTCCAAAGAACCAGCAGACAGAAACCTTAGTGACTGTCACCAATAACTGAGTCTGCATGATGTAGCAAAAATACTCCTAAACACCCTGTCCCAAGAAACCAAGTGGGTTTGACCAGTTGTGAAACAGAGAATGAACCAAGGACCTCCAGAATGAGAAACAAAGAGCTGACACAGCTTGAGGTACAGACTCAAAACCTTTGTGACAGGCTTGTAACTTGCATAGATGAAGACAAAGAACTTCCAAACACACACGAGCAGATCAAACAACTAAATTTTTTCAGAACTACTAGTAAGAACAAAGATGCAATTCATTTTCCTGTGGCTTTTAACCATGTCCAGAAAATAACAAGCCTAGCTGGATGTCTGTTCTGTGTATGTTTTGATGGGTAATGGTAGAAGTATCCAATATGAAGAAAGGATACTTAAAAAAGGAGGAGAATTTAAGTGTTAAAACACCACCTAGAAAAAACAGCAGTGATAAGTGAAAAGAAAATGGATACTTGAAAAAAAATAGATATTTCCTTAAGTATTTAAGTTCAGCATCAAGTGTGGTTTCCAAAGTCCCCTTGATAGCACTGTTGAAGATAGTGTTAATGCAGAAAGAGCAGGTGCTAAGTGCAAATGCTTGTGCCATGCAATCAGCTCCAAGGAAGATCAATAAGGAGCTAGAGCATTAAATTTCACATACTGTAACTGTCATGCCCATTACAGAGTATTTGAACATCTTCATAGGCCATTACAATATTGTTGACTCTTGAAATTTTTTTACAGAACTAAATTATTTTTCAGAGATTTTATTAGCACAATAAGGATGATGAAAGTATAAAAACATGTCCAAATAGTGACATTTGAAGACCATCACAGCCTTCCAAGACATGATGTCTGATTATTTAACTGTATTCATCACTCCAGAATGAAGACCAGAAGACGGTTGAAAGCCTTGAAGCTACAAGGAAATGTATTCCAGGAACACTTTTCTTTTGTGTTAGTCACATTTCACCAGATACCTCCATTAAAATACATCAGCTCTACATTTACAAGGTAATTCTTTAAAGTATATGCCACAATTAACAAAAATACTGCAGACAGAATAGACAGAAGGAAGGGGTATGCTGGGTCCCCTGGGTTTCAGCTGCAGAAGCAGCACCATGCTTCTTGCTGCTGCTCTTCAATCTTTGTGATTTGTCCTTTTCAAGGACATGATAAACACAGATTTTCCTTCAAACATTTCTCACACTAGAGGAGTCTTTGAACAGAAGCTTTGTGCAATTCCCCCTTCTCTCCCCAAAACAATTTAAAGGCAACCATCCCTGATTTGTTATCACGGTTACAACAAATTCGGTGTCATACAGATTGTCAACGTATTTCCAAAACAGCACAAGTACCGAGATGTTATTTTTGAAGCTAAACAGGAGCATAATGTTAATACCATTGCATCACTCTTTACAGACTATTTCCAAGGAGATAAAAATTACAGATCACATTATCTACAGAAATTGAACATATGTATCAGTATTTGTGCAAGAGTATTCAGTAGTATTTCACAGATTTATATGAGGAACTTGTGTAATAAATTCACACACATTGTATTTGTAAGAAATTCCTAATTTCACATAGATTATACATTGGTCAAATGATAACACTCACTTAGAAAACCTATAAACTACAGTTGTTGCCTCAACTTCATATGACAACTATTAGTAAAACACCTGAATTTTGCCATAGAAGCTCAAGAAGGATATTGCTATAGGAGGTTTGCTTAAAGAAGAGGTTTGTTGATTTTGTTTGTTTGTTTTAAACAAAACTTATTTAAGAAAAAACCTCATACTGAACAATGCAAACCTCATAGTGAACCATGCAGACGTGGTTAGTTTTGCTTACTTTGAAGGCTTTGTTTTGTTCACAACCTCTGGAATATGCCACATGGGGAACAGAAAACTAACATTTAAGTTGGCAAAGAATGATTAGCAAAATTCAGAGTCTGAAAGCAGGTTAGGCAAGTTCAGACTAGAAACAGGGAGCACAATTTAAAAGAAAGGATAATTAACCATTGGAGCAGCTCACCACTGCGTGAGATGAATTCTCCCTCATGGGAATTGTCTTTCGTATCAAGTTTGGGTGTTTTTCTAAATGATACATTTTAGTTCAGTGGTTCCCAAACTGTTTAGACCAGCAGTCTACAATGAATCATCCATACTTAAGAGGTTCTGCACATACATCCTAACCAAATAAACTGGAGGCAGTAGAGTCACACTGACTGAAAGTCTGATGCCTCTTATTCCTCTGTTTGGTTTTGATTCATCACTTTGCCAGCCACCAGTGGTCAGTGAATCAGGAGATCCTGGTCTGTTTCACTGAAGTCCTAAAGCTGGTATTGGAAATTCTCTTCTGCCTCACAATTCATACAGACTTACACAAGAGTTTGTTGCAATCTGTATTTCACAGTACTTTGAACATTTCCGTTACTATCACGAGGTTAAAGATCTACAGTTAAAGGAAGGACTACTCAATTTTCTTTCACTCACATTTTATTCCTAAACTGATTTGGCATAATTTAAAGAATAAGCTTCAGGTAAAATACAAGACAGCACTGATCTGCTACGGAAGAAGATCTGTTAAGCCATTTCCTTTGTGCCAAACAAAGGCAAATTTCATAATGCAACTCAATATTTTGCTTAAGAATACATTTATTGACCACACTTAAGAACTGTTACTTTTTCAAATACTGCTATTTTAATAAAGCAATCCTAAATCTTGCAAAGGCTAATACTTAATTCCTAGTGTTCATTTTTATTACTTGCATATACAGACCTTAATTCTTGTTAACTTTTTCCCTCACTTGCAACAATCAGGTGTAGTTTTGTAGAGCAGCACTACTCAACTAAAATGAACATGCACAAAAATTAAGTATTCTGTGTACACTTCCTCAGGGAAACTTTTATCTGTCCTTTCTCCCCTTACAGTTATATTCCTAACTGCTATAAGACTCTAGATAGTCCTTGTACTACGGTACAGTGTAATACAGTAGTGACAAGTCTTTTTAAAAAAAACATCTCTTCCCTTCTCCATGCTCTTCTGAAATACAGGCTGGATTTCTGAAGACGGGGAAAAAAAGAGAGGCTGGCAGAGAGGGCTATTCCAGATCCTGACACAACTCTTCTGTACTATTTGCTCCCTTCTGCTGAAAAAGAATCCTAGACTTACTCTATCGCATACTCCTACTCCCAAATTTAGTAACTATACAATTCCCACAATGAGTACTAACTCCTTCTAGAATGGCTTGGTTTCCCTGTCTAATCAAAGGAAGAAGAGAGACAGCCATAGTGATCTGTAGCAGACACTCGTCATAGCTAGGCTTCGTGAATGAAGCTCCAGGGAGGGCTCCATCCATGCTCCTCCTCAGCGCCTTTTCCAAGCGCGCTGATAAAAAGAAGATAGTGGATAGCACCCTCGAGCCTGCACAATGGATTTTTTTTTAGGTGAGACACAGCATGCGCAGAGCTGGACCCACCCTTTAGTCCTAAGGTTCCTCTGCCAGGGCCTAGCAAGCTTGGATGCTGGCAGCGAAGACAGAGGTTTAACCTCTTAGATGGAAGGCCTTACAGGGCTAAACGAGCTCCATCTGCCTGGGTTTGGAATCAGAGTTGTCCTTCTCCTAGGATGACTGCCAGAAGGCTAATGAGCTCATCCTACCCATACAAGGATTCTAGGAACATGGGTATCACTCCCTATACTTTCCCGTGGGCAATGAGTTTAATGCTCCCTCTGCTGTCGGCACAGTTAACGCACCACAGGCCGCAGGAGACCACAAGTGATTTTCAGACTGCGCCTGAGCAGACACTAAAGCTGTACCAGAACAACACAGACATGTTTAATCAACTATGTGGTTACCTTCAAAACTGAATCCATTAAATGATCCAATAAAGAAAAAGCACCAAATAGTCTCTTACTGTATTTTTAAGTAAATGTTTTTATATGTCATATAAGAACATTACCAAATAGGTAAATTAGCACTAAGAAAGGAACAGAGATGGTAAAGAGAGGTAAAAACCATTTCTAAAACAAAAAAAAATCCTAATATGGAAGTACAACTTGGCAGAAAGAAGGACTGTTCTGAACAGGCAAGTCTCTGTCCAGATGAAAACACTGCAGACACCTTAAAATTCTAAACTCTCTTGCTCCCTTAGAGGGTATGTCAAAGACAAGACTAAATAAATTTAATCTCCTTCAGAATATCTAGAAGGACTGGACTCAACCATTTTATACTTTGGTATGGTGGTTTTAAATGTTGGGGTACACTAACCTGAAATTCAAAAATCTAGGCCACTCTATTTGACATATAGTATTATGCATGTCTGTGTTAAAACCATCTGAGAGACAGAAGCTCAGATGCATTAATAAGGGCAGCTGAGGGCAAAGAACTGACATTAAAAGAAAGCTGCTAGAGCCACCTTTGTTCTTATTTGCTGGCTTAACGTGCTCTATTACCTTCCCTTTTACAATGGATTTGCTTCAGCAGTAACTAGAATTCAAGAAGGGATGGTTGAAAAAAAAAATGAACATAGGATTGAAAAAAAAAAGGGAGGATTTTAAAATTAAATTAGACAACTGCCAAAGCCTACAACCAACATTTAACACTACATCTGCTGCAATTCCCTTCTACTGCAAGTGACAAAGGTTTGATGGTCTCCATGCAGAACTAAGCTTCCATATGACATATGCCTCAAATCACTATTAGAATTAATTCATTATACAGGAATTTAATTTGATTTTTTGTTGTTATTGAGGAGTTTAAGTAAAAAAGATTACCTTTACCTAATAATTTTGGGAACCTTTAACTCTTATCTGTCCTTGCCACTGCATTTGGACAGAACCATAACAGAGATGCCTACCACAGCATTTATTCAAGGACCTTTTTTTAACATTTTTTTTTTATTCTCAACATACTCATTTGCAACTAGTAAAGTGCAAATAAAACAGGAGATGCTTAACTCAGGCTTCCACCTGTATTTTCATACTAAACAGAGTAACTGTTTGAACATCATGACAGAAGGAATATCACCTTTAACATGCTTATGAGAATTGCTCCTCTAGAGCCAAGCACAGCAATCTGTACCAAACTTCAGAAACCTGTTGTAATGCTTTATGAAGTATGCCACTGTTAAAACAGTGTACTCTAATTTCTGTAGCTCCCCATCCAATTTCTGTTGTTCTTCGACAAGTTAACTGTTCTGTGCTTACAAGTTGGCAATAACCTCTTTAAAAAAAACTCAAATTTGTTTGCATTACACACCACAGGAATTTTTAAAAAAGAGTTAATATGTATCTATTCAAAACTATTGTGCAGAAAATAGCTATGTTGTACAGGGCTCAGGCTGTGACCTGCTTAACTTTATTCATAGAATGCACAATCCATCACGTACGAAAACACTGAGGAAAATGTGAGGTGTTAGTAAGTACTGCTGTTAGTGAGAAATTCTGCTAATTATTACACCAAATAAGCATAGCCAACAGGCCAGAGCTGTGAGAGGGCATGTTTCAGGGCATTAAATGGCTGCCTTGGATGGAGATGAATATATTACACTATGCCCTTTAACAATAAAACAATTTCCCTGACACTTAGAAATCCAGGCAGCTCCAGCAGCACAGATGAAGAGCTCAGGACTGTAGTTGGCATACAACGATGTTTCAGTGCCACCTAGTGACGTGCACTTTAACTTCACTGTCTCTTAAGATTTACAGGACATGAAAAGTTCAAGAGCTAATTCAGCTCAAGTGCGGAGTCCACACAGCACTGAAGAGAAGCCTCACTCGTTGCCACAGAAAGACAAAGAGAGGTCATGATGAGAAACTCCTCCCCTTTCCTTGTAACTCAAACTATGCTTCCTTAATTAGCTGATCAAGTGTTACATATATTTTTATTACAGCCTGCTCTTACAGTCAAAAAAATCAGGAGAGAAGCCTTGTATGAAAGGACAAAAACTGGTATATTTTCAAGCACACACTACACACAAGAAGGCTGAAATATCTTGACTATTTTATGGAATTGATTTTAGGAAAATATTAAACTTAATTTTCAAAATTCATTTTTCCCCTCCCATTTGAATGGGCTTCATTTATTATGATTATTTCCATCTGGAGTGCACTAACAGCTTAGTGTTTGACAGAACACAGACTTCGTACCTTTATTCCTTGCTTGCATTTTGACATTTTGAATGCTTGTGCTACTGTATTTACTCTCACTGCAATGGAGATTACAGCTATTGCACAGCTCCCTTATCCTGTTGCACTTCTGCTGATTGGTACTGCAGTTAAATATTTCAGTTGACATGAACTAAACTTTGCAGTACAACCTAGCCCAAGAAAAGCTGTGAAGGGACTTACATATTTTATGCTGAATATAAATTAATGTGCATTGAATGCCAGCATCATTGTCTACAAATGCAAAAAGAAAAATTCATACACTTAGATCAAGTTTAAAAGCACAGAGTGCAAAAAACATGCCAATATAAACCCTGACATTACCCTCTGCATTACCTCACAAGATTTTTATAAGAAAAGGCAAGGAAGTCTGTATGCTCACTAGCCATTTAGCAAGCACAGGGTCACCATTTACTTATGGACACTTTACATATAGATGAAAAAATTAAAAATCCTGCATCTGGACCCCACACATCTATCACCATGAAATGGATAGAAACTTATTAATACTTTATAGTACTAATTTCAGTACAAAACCACCCTCAACAAAACTGCTTTCTATTACTGGCATTAATTTGCTACTTCAAGCGTCTCATGACTCCAAATTCTTAGCTTCATTAAGCTAAATGAAACCAATATATTTTAGGATATAATTTTGAACTGCATACTACAGAAGGAAACAAAATATGAAAAAAAAATTAAAACCCCCACAAGGTAGACTTATTACTACTAGAGGGGGGAAATTAAATGCCTGTTCTGATTGAAATATAGCCTCTATCACAGAATTTAAAGAAATATGCTTAGAGATTGCTTTATGAATAATTTCTCCAAATTCTGAAGCTGCAAAAAGTAAGAAGGATAAGAACAAGGAGGAATAATAGCCTTTAAAATACTACTCATGAAAACATTAAGGCTACAGTAGAACTACACCTGCAGAAAGGGTTTGTCTGCAAGTGCTCAGATCCTGCCCATTACAGTCTGGACCTTGAAGATTATACCATGAACAAAAGCTTCTTCATTTACACACTGAAAGAATCTCAAATTAAAAGTCTCACCCTGATAGTTAGATTAAGACAAGACAATCTTGTGGTTTAAACCTTCTATTGTATTAGGCGAAAAGTTATGACGTAAAGTGCCTAGATACAAGGAATATGGGGCAAGTTTCAGACAATGGCATGAGCACACTTGGGCTTCTCTTCAGTTCAGTCCCTGTTCAAAACTTTGCCGCTCACACTCACTAGCATCAACTTACTAACATTCTAGCTCTACATCAACTTTATAGCCACAGAGGAATGCTTCTTAGAACAGCTATCACCTGCAAAACTTAAAACTCACATTAAATTTCTCTCACATGCCTTTTGTAATACATTTTTGCAGCAATGTAACATTTTTTTCTCCTTGCAGTATACCAGACCCTTCCTCCACAGAATTGAGAGCCTCTCCTTAAAAGCTGGAAAAACTGCCTTACACCTCAAGAAACATGTGACCGACCAATACTCAAGTGGTCATATGCTTCAGATATTCATGACCATTGATATTCTCAAGGATGTTGGTCACTTGCAAACAGTGAATGCCTACCCATGCTGAAGCCATCTCTAAGAAATTAATCGCTAAGCATCTTTGCAACAAAAGCAATAAACAGGGAAGAATTCTAAGCAGAACAGTTTCCAATATCCACTTTCAAGGTCTTATCTATGCCACAAAATATTAAAACAAAACAAAAAACCAATCTTACTCATAACGTAAAGCAAATAAATTCTAAAATATGGTCTATGTTCACTTTTGCTATTACAAGAAAATGAGTATATGAAAAACTGGCTTGACTGTACTCCATTTTACTTCATTTTCAATATTAATTTGTTTTAATTACACAACATGACAGATCATTAAATGCAGACAGGTTCATCATAGTAATACAAGCTTCACAGAATTTTAAAAAATTCAATTTACTGTCACCTTTGTTTTATTTTTCTCCTGTAACTGAAAGCTATTTGGAATGCACTAAATAGGATAAGAACCTCTAACAAAATTCATCTACTCATCAGTATAAGAACTAAGTTGTTATCCTATGTTTCTGATACAGTAATTTCCTTTTAAAATTATGTGGAAAGTCAGGAGTGACCTATTTAAACAGTGCAATGCAAGCAATACAAACTGTGCTACAAACACAATTTGTGGGTTCCAAAAATACCAAAACAAGGGCACATAAACAAGTATCATGCACTTCAAGAATTCTGGATATCAATAAAATGTATTAATTCCCATAAAATTGCTCAGCAGTGAAGTGTGCATGAGGGAGAAGGATTTTGCTTCTTGCTTTCAAGAATTCTTGGAAGCAAAAGTACACAGTACAAGTTTCTTCTGGACATAATTCTCAAGACAGCTCCTAGACTAGAAAATCCAATGTAAAACTCAGGTAAAGCAAAGCAGAGTGATTCTGAACTTTTAGTAACGTACAGGTTAAAATGTGCTTTTAGTTAGTATTAAACATTTGATTATTATCCAGTTACTAATTCTTATTCCTGAACTTGGTAATCACTTTTACATTATAGTAGATATGGAGTGGTAACAACATCAGGAGATGTTTTTATGATGACTACTTCTTTTCAAGAAGTCCTTGAAAACTGCCTTACTCCACAGTGAAGATTCACAGATTTCTAAGTGTCCTATAACATAGGTAGAATGAAATATAGTAGTTGTGAATCCCAAACAACTGATTTTATAATACATGCCTTACAGAGAAATGCTCCTATTTATTAACAGAAGGTTGTCCTGTAGAAAGCTGTAGCATATTACACTGGGTGTTATCCAGCCTATGACAGAGACAATCTCTTTTCTGCTGTCAAGATGCGTTTGCTATATGTAAATATTTAATATTATTACCATCATTCACTCAGTGCTCATACTGTCTGTTCAAGCATCTATTACTGTCTGCTAGATACACTTGAGGATAACATTTATTCATGTCTACTGCTCAGTCACATGCAGGCTCTACTTCTCAAAGATTCTTCAAAGTTCAATAATTTATTAAACGCTGAGCACAAAGGTTTGTATCATTTGCAACAATGCCTGACTGGAGAGCATGCAGAACTAGAATCTTGTGCAAATATAGGCACTGAATGCATGGAATAGGCTGTAGCAGTTTATACATTACCAAGACTGTACTTTTACTCAGGGCTCTGTAAACAATTTAAATTACAGCAGTAAATTTTATGTTACCAGAACTCCCAGGCAGAAATACAGATTTTAACAGAAGTACATTGACTGCATCTGAGTTAACATAATTCTCTGAGAACAAATCAAACATCAGTGGTTGGGTTTACCCTTAGTTGTTGCAGCGTGCAGCACATTTTGTATTTACCTGAACTCATTGTACTATATAATATATATATATCACATGTAATGGCAGATTTTATGACAATATTATCACTTGATACACCTTCCAGTAAAATGCCCTAGGAATCAGACTTTCAAAACACTTCAGTCCTGTTAAGTCAGACAAGACAAATTGTCAGAGTGCTCAAAAGACTCGCCTAGGATTAAACAGGTCTCTTCAAATCAGTCTCTCATTTTATATGTAACACAGAAATCTGGATATGAAATATATAAATTAAAGCATAATATTTCATCTTCTATAGCATTAATTTCAGATGCCTAGAAAAATGTCAAATAAGGACAATACAGAAGTGACTGGGTTTTCCGGGTGCTTAAGGCTGCTATGTTTGTTCAGTCTTTGAAGACTTAAGCAGAAGCACCTAAGCAGGGAGAGCTTATAAAAGTCTCATTCAAAAGAAAAAAAGAAAAGTCTCTTAACAAGAAGATATTAAAATATAATACTGTTATATTTTTAAGGAGAATGTTGTTGAAATAAAAGAAATTAATTAGTTATATGAGAAGGAAGTCAGTCTAATAGTCTGAACCAAGTTCTTGTCCCAGTGGACCATCACCCTTTATGAACACATGACAAGATCCAGCTATTCATCAATGAGGTTAGAAGAAAATGAAAATGTTGAATTCAAAAGATCTACCTTTCAGTTAACATCCTTAATGTAAATTAGGGTTAAATGTGAATAAAATTAATATTTAATCAGTTGAAAAACTTCCATTCCTTTCTTCTCTTTAAACACTAAAACTTAATTATAAAATAATGTAAAACAAGTGTAAATTTAAAAGAATCATTTTGAAGATTTGCATTAATAGTTCAGGACCTATTGACACTAAAAAAAAGAAAGAGAATCCCAACATTATGTTGCTTTAAAGTAACATGTGATTCTATTCCTTGCCAACAGGCAGCAGGAGCCCAAAGACATAGGGGAGTGCTGTGGGAGGGAAGAAGGGAGACAGCAGCATGGAATGACACTACAGGAGGACAGCAGAGGAAGGCTGACCTAGGGTAAAAAGGCTGTCAAGTATGACTGTAAAATAAAAAGTTCATGCCATATAGGGGCACAATACAATTTTTAATTATGATGCAGCATGACACACAGAAAATAGTTCAAAAATCAGGAAAAAGTGTCTGACATCAGCACAACAGCTCTCCCAAGTCTTGCAACTCTTACCTAACCTAAACTGCTTCCCCCTCCAACTTGGATCATGAAATCCTGCAGTGAGTCTCGCAGGTCTTATGCGTGGTGCATTGTGGTTACTGTCACACAGCCTGCACTTACCATCAGTTACCATGCTGTCATATGGGAAAGCTAACAATTACTTTCTGTTCTAACACACAACGTTTTTTACATGGTAGAAGAACAACATATAACAGCTCAGATTCTGATAATTTGTATCTCCATGAAAGGCAATTTGGCTGTAAAGAACTGAAGGGACTGACTCCACCATTTTTCTCTATGGAAACTTTGAACTAAACCCAGGAGAGAAGCTGTTTCCACAAACAGTAATGAAATTCAAAATCTCTGAAGTATTTCCCCATTCCTTTCTGAAACATAACTGAAACAATTTGTCACTTGCAAAACTGACAGACACAAACGAAAGACAAGAGTGAGCTTTCATGGGAAGCAGCAGTCACACAGGGTATGCATTTCAATACTGAAAACCCAAATCCAAGAACTTCTTTCAAATCAGCTTTTGACTACTCCAAGTTGAAATCTTTACCTTCTTCTCTTACAGCCTAAAACTTCCCTCTGGACCTGCTAAAATTCTTTTGACTAAAAATCTCTTGAAACTATACCTACTTCAAAAACTTTTGGCTTCTATGAGGAGGTGGGATGCTCTGTGAAAAAAACAGTCATATAAGTAACACAGTGAATTCAAATACTAATACCATTCAAAAAAATAAATCCAGCAGCACTTTCACTAAAACATACCTTTCAAAATTTCAGTTTTACTGAAGTGAACACAACCACTAACAGACACCACTGCTCAAGCTTACAAACTGTACTTGAACATAATGCAACTTTTTCTTCCAAAGGGAAAACTCAAAACCAATTGAGTATTATGGTTTACCTTTCCAAAAACAGGCAAGCTCAGCACTGTACACCCTATTTCTCCCTGGAACAAGCATAGGTGGTCATTTCAATTCTGCCCTTCAAGTTAAAGATATATATATATCTAAAGTTGTTTTTATCAAATAGCATCAAAATAAGAAAAATTGATTACCTGCAAAATACATTTTTCTACAAAGAACTCAACATTCTGTTGAAACTATAAAGGTTTATTAAACTTGACCATCCCAAGGCTGGTATGCTGTTAGATCCCTTTTTCTAGTAATTTAACTTTTGCTAACCGAACTTTACTAATGCCTAGTAAAAGAAAACAGTCTTATTTCCTGTCAAAGAAAAGGTTTTCTTGCTCCTTTCTGCAATCACTTTGTTTACCTGGACTTTGTTGACTGTACTGTAGCAACAACATTTTCAAACCTGAATCTCAATTAAGGCTGCCCTCATTAAAAATATGACCTCTCACCTTTTATGAAGCACTGTGAACATAAATTACATTTTGTTGTAGCCCAAAGGTGATAGAGATGAGAGCAGGATAAACAAGGTATAATACAAAAGCCAGTTGGGTCAGCCTTTCATTACAGCCCTTCCAAGCGCTATTAATCTCACTTGTAGTTGGTAGGCTGCAAATAATTACTACTTCTAACCTATGTTGTACTCAAAAGTAGCAATAAGGACAGGTCATGCAAGACAAATAACTCTTGGTCCTCATAAAATCACTTCAAATGGTGTTAGGTGAACATCACTGCATGTTACTTAAACTCATCAATTGTACGTCATATCA
This sequence comes from Bucco capensis, assembly GCA_013396975.1. Taxonomy (NCBI): domain Eukaryota; kingdom Metazoa; phylum Chordata; class Aves; order Piciformes; family Bucconidae; genus Bucco; species Bucco capensis. The sequence goes on along the minus strand of VWZO01013361.1, from coordinate 903,392 downwards.
GTTCTATACCAGAAATAACAGATAAGAATTAATCAAGGAAAATTCAAAGCAACTATAAAATAGTTCTTTAGCTTTTAAAATGCAAATAGGAAAAAGTTCAGCTTTATTTATCTTTTAAATCAGGCTCCATACTTAATGTAAGAAGAGCAGAAGCGTACTTATCAGTCTACTTGGTGTGTCTTGTTTACCTTGTTAATTACAAGAATTAACACTGACCTTTATAACATTAAAACAAAAAAGATACTCATGTTGGTAGGGAATAAGAGGATATTGGGAATCACACTTTACTAGGCAGCAGCTCAGTAAAACAAGTTCAACTTGATACCTCAATGACAGTTGTCAGTACTGTCTGGAGAACATATAGTTACTTCAACATTACACAGTAAGAAGAGGCTGCTGACAATGACCAGGCTATTAACAAACTTGCAATAAACTGGATACATAAAAAGTAGTATTCCTCCAAATAAACTGTTAGCTTTAAAAAAAATGTTCTACTGAGCATAAGTAATGTTCAAATGGTTGTAGAATAAAATGAATTTAAATACTGCCTGAGAGTTCTGCCAACTAACAGCAACCCAGTGCTTATTCATCTGAACTAAATGGCTAAGCGATAACAAGGAGTGGGGAAAGAAAACCATAAAAATTTTGGATTGTGCAGTATGAACAAAAATTCTATGCCATATGAAACGATACCAGCATCTTAGACATAACTGGGAGAGACACATACATGGTATGCCAAACAGAGATCCAAACTTCAGGGCCTCTAAGAACTACTGTAAGATGAAGAACACTGCAGAACATGAACTGAAACTTCAACGCTTTGGATTTTTTAATCTACTGGTCAACTAGTAAGCCAATTACAGACTTACTTCTCTAGTCCTCTATCTGCCTCAAAGATTGTTTCAAGACCTAAACAAACTCTCATATTAATAACTTAAATCAAATAGTCATTCCATCCCTAAACTAGCATATAAACAAAACCAGTCTGTTGTAAAATAGTGACATCTGCAGATGTAAGTAGAAGCTGTAACATCTGGTTAAATTTGGAACTGAAGGGAGTACAATGCCAGCAACGTCAGCACAGCTACATCACCCTAAAACAGATCTACCTTTAATGATCAAGAAAATGAAGATGATGAAATAAATTAAGTACAGTGCCTAGCTATACAACTACTGAAAACTTAGGAATCTGCCCAAGGACAAAGGTAGACATGAACAATGACAACAAAAAAGGCAGATACTGCAAAAAAAATAGTAACTAATGTTCAAGAAAATAGAAGTAATTCTGAAAAAGATTAAGGTAACTATAGGCATTTTAGGCACACAGCCTCACAGAAGCAGTGTGGAAGGACCCAGAGAAAGATCTAATGCTTTGGAAATCTCTTCTTCCCCCCCTTCCAAATAAAAGTAGACATTCCTATATTTCAAAGGACCAGCCATAAACCCAGGTAAAAGCCAGTCCTTATGAAATACAATGACAGATTTTAGTACCAGGAAACAATGATTTTGTCTACCTGCATCTTTCTTATGGTACTTCATGGCCAATTACAGTAAAAGTTGCTCAACAGAATGCATACATAAGAAAATTCCTGTCACAGAGCAGATGCAAATTTAATTACTTAAAGTTAAACCTTCCATCTTGTCTAGAGGTCCTTCAAAAATGCAACTGTAAACAAGCACTACATTGCAATCAGGTGTCAAGGGTTTATTTGATCTCTTACAAAATATGTCACAAATCACTGGCAGAAAGTGGGTCGAGAGGGAGAACAAAGGAAAAAACTGTCAATGGACTAGGTAGCTCATGTGAGCGTGCCTATTAGTGCACTGGATCTCTCTGCTCCTGTCTAATGCTGTCCATATAAAACCTTCTTAGCTTGACAGTGTTCTGTTATCCTGCATTTGATGTAATTTTTCTGTAGTAAGCAAAAAAAAACAACCAAAAAAACCTGTGAAAAGATGTGATAGAGTAACCAGAGAAAACATAGAAGATACCAAAAATTACTCTGCTGAACTATCAGTTTTGTGCTTTTCTTCATTTGTTTTATGTTACATAACTACTAAAAAGCTGCACATTTTTTGAGAAAACATTCAAAGAAAAGTTGGAAGTAAATTAACTTTATAATAGACTTATAGATGGCCCCAAACAAATAAAAGGTAACGTGTTCTCATGAAGAAAATGACAATGTACAACTGGCTGGAAGCAAGTTGTATGTGATGCTCACGTTTTACCTTTCACTGCAACTTCAAGTGCCTTTTGGAACTAGAGGTAAGATATCATACAGATCTCTGCAGTCTTCTAGTGGTCCTGAAATTTTCATAGATCATTGCTCATTATGAAGCCCTGCACTACAATGTAGCTCAGAACAGATGGAGTTTAAATGACAAAGTATCAGCAATGTTAAGAAAGTTGTGAATACACAAGAGCAAAGCCCTATCTTTTATGGCAGGAAGATTGGGTAGGTATTTTATTTGGTAGAAGAATCCACTCTATGTACATAAGTATACAGTTTCCTGTACACACAGTTAAAACCATTTACCACATAGTTAAAAATACAATTTAAAAAATTCAAGCTCTAATACACCAAACCTCTCTGAGTTCTTCTGACATCTCTGGAGTTAAAGAATAGATGAATTGTGCAACTTCAGCAGCCAAGACCAACTGGTCTGCATAGTGCAGCCTGTGTGTTATAAAGTCCATGGTGGGAGGATGGCAGAGGGAACTAACCCAAAACACACTGTGTTACAGTAGCCCTGACAGTCAGAGGCAAGGTAATAGCTGCAGGTATATCTTCTATAAGACTGCCCAGAACCACTAAGCAAAGTCAGACCAGCTTTAGGGCACATAAGCCCTTCTTCAGACCTATCTAACTTTTATAACTTTACAAGTCTGTCTAGTACACATCACCTCTACCTATCAAACTTGTCTTAACAGAGCAAGAAAAACAATGACAGTTCAAAACCAGTATCTTAAAGAAGAGCTTAGAGAAGCCCCACTTAATCTGATAAATGAGGCTAATAAGTTTCTCCTTCACACAATCAGAATTACCCAAAACTAGAACAAACAAAAAAAAACCCCAAAAAGACTATAATTTCCCTCTTAGGCTTGCAAAAATCAAGCCTTCCTATATTGATCTAAGCTGAAAGAGCAGATAAAGAACAAGTAGAGCTAGGAAGCCAACTGCCAAAAAGGTCATTTCAAATTGGCCAGAATTTGATTAATATCCACCGTCTGATGCAAGAGATTCATCAGTAGCAGAAATAATTTGTGCTTCAATAACACACAAGTATTTCTTACTCTTGGAAAACAAAATAAAAGGTGAATCAAAGGCTAGAGGCAAATGGACAAATGCTGTATGTAAACAGGAGGAGTCCCAAAGCTGCTTATTTACCATCTTCCTCTAGTAAAAAAGACAACTAGGCAATCCAAGCATAAACCAGAACTTTACAATCTGATATATTCCCCTACGGAAATCTTCATTTGCTGCTTTAGAGGGGTAGTCCAGTCTCTCCCTTATCTTGAAATAAAGGATCCTAAACCCATGAAACAGCATTGGGGAAAAAAAGCAAACAATTGGAGTTAACAAAACTACAAAAAATAAATCAGCAGCATTTGCAAGCTCCTCAAATCTGTAAATGAATGAGGTAGAAGGTGAAAAAAGGACAATGGTAAGAAATTGTCAAAATTGCTAACTTGGGAGGGGACCTATACAGGTTGCTATTTTTCCTATTTAAGCAGAGTTGTATTTACCAAACTGACAAATTTGGTTTAGTTATGTTTAATAGATATGCATCTCATGTGCACTTTGTTGCTACCAGGCAAAGAAACAAAACAGCTGAAGCTTTCCCACCTGGCTCCCCTTATTAGCAGAATATGCCCCTTAAAGAACTTGAACAGCTGATACTCTCACTTCTTTCTTCCAAAAAAAAAAAAAATAAGAAATTTTCCTCTAGGTTCACAAAAAAAACCAACCACACACACAAAAAAACCTAAGAACAAGATCTGAACAGATGAATAAAATAATTTAGACTTAAACCTATTAGATAAGAGAGTAGTTGCAATTACTTTGCTTAGAAGTGACTTTTTTAAAATTCACCAGATAGATCTAGGGCATTTTTGTTGGTAAATGCAACCTTGAAGTTATTTATCTAATTCCAATAAAATTTAAATAGTGCAACACATGATTCATCTTTCCATATTATAAACTGTTATGTACATTAAGTGGATGATATTATTAACACTAATGTTTCTGTAGGCTATTCATAAAATAAATGGTTGACAAAGTAATTCCATCTATTACACGTGGTGCTCAATAACAGCTGTAAATGGGAAAATTGCAATAGACATACTGAGTAATAATCAGAACTAAAACGACAACTGTAACAATATATCCATTTTGTAAATGTTCTGATTATAGAAACACACTAATCTGTAATTCTTCATCCCTGATAAACATTGGTAACAAGACCAAATTCAGATTATACTTTATCCAGTTACTGTCTAAAACAGCTGCAAAAACTTGATTTATTAATTTAATGAAATAGATACAATCAATATTTTGTTTACTCTGATACAGAAATATTTGCAGTATGACATCAAATCACTATGCCTGCCTAGAAACCACAATTAGCAAAATGTATCACACCTATCCACATGTCGCTACAAAGGTGACATACACAGTTTTGCCAGCATAATGTCATATAGCTATACCAGCTTGTCAGTAGAAGTTCTCTAAGGCTTCTTGTTAACATTCACAGGCACCACATGGTCCCAGTTTAGAGCTTGCAAGAGCAACTGCTCATGTCAGCAAAGAGACTGAGGTAATTTTCCAGTTTGAGAGCTTTGTTGTTCTTAGCTAAAAATCTTTTAATTACATCTGATATTTTAACCTTTTTACTGTCATACATGTACTAATGTCTAGAAATTATCTGTAGAAGCACAAAAAATCTACATGGGACACTAGAAACAAAACTGAGTAACACTATAAGGTTAGCCAGGAAAAGTCTGGCTCATTCTAAGAACAAGCAGAATTAAAAGCCCTAATATTTGGGATAGAAGGCACTAAGTCATCTGACACAAAATTGCTGCAGTCAAAACACCAGAAAAGGTTTTCCGTAAACAGTGCTGATTTATTAACAGGAAGAACACTCAGTGTGGCAAAAACCAGGGATTATTACATAAAGGCTCCGTAGGAAAATGCCATCTATCTTGTATTTTCTGTCTCTTTACCAAAAGTCACACAAACTTGCCAGCTAGAGACGAAAGAGTTTGAGGTGTGGTCCAGCTTCATGGTACTGACCAGATGGGGAAGATGCTGTGATTGGCACAGAGCCCAAAGAGAAAGAGATCTATGGGGAATTAGGGAGAAGCAAACATATCTGACAGCAAGACAAGATGATGTCTCTCCCAGACATCATCCATGGGGATCCTTCATTCCCCTTTGCTTATATTGTCACTGCATATGCACAGGATGACTGAATATATTATGCATGGGAATTAATCATGCCACTGGCATTGTCAAGAAGTCACTGAGCTTTTATTATGCATGCAAAATTCTGCCATTCTGTGCAAATGGATGAAATTTGAAATTCTCAAAGAATTCCAAAACTAAAGGAGATATGATTAGGCCCAGAGTCACAAGAGTAGAGGATATTCCACATGCAAAGGAGGTATGGTACAACTGAAAAGGTCCTAAACACTCTCTTTACTGACACAGTAGTTCAGACTTAGAGCCAGGTACTTCTCTAAAGGACTCAATGGCCAAGTCCCAGCAGGCACTTATGCATCAGCAAGCTGTGTATTCTCCCAAATGTTGTTTTTATTATTTTTTTTGTTTGTTTTATTTTAATTGTAGCTATGGTAATATTCCATTCTTAAAAAAAACTTCCATTTTTTCCTTGCTTACAGCTTCTCATAAAACAAGAAATAGCAGATGCCCAAGCAAAAAAATTACTTGCCTTTAAAAAAACTCGATGTACTTACATTACCAAAAAGCCTCACCTTAATCTCAATATAAAAATAAACATATCCACAATTTTCTTTTTCTAAGTGATACTGGAGCTGAGTTTTAAAGTGACAGAAATGAGAAGAAGAGAAGTAAATGTGTTCTGATCAGGCTGCTAGGTTTGCAAAAATCTTCTTTCTACTCTGTTTGGCACAGCAAACATAACTTACACTCTCCAGCTATGTTAGTGTAAGAGCTAGATAGGCTTAGCCCTTCAAGTGTCCTTACAGTAATAACTCCTTTTCAGAAAGTGACAGTAAATCACTGAAACAACAACAGACGCATCTAAATTCATTTACATATAGTTTACGTAACAATCACTGATTACATTCCAGTAAAATACATGCTAGGATATTAGATGGAATCTACTAGATGTCTGGCTTTTTAATTCACATTTTATTGATTCTCCATCATTTAGTTTTGTGTCACTTTCTGCTTATTTGATCTTCCCCCAGAAATACCACATTGCCTTAATATTTTAACATCTTCCAGAAAGTCCCTGTTTGCTGAGTTCTTATTTTGTTCCTTCATCATTCATTGCCTGCCTGCACTATTGACTTCATTCTCTATTTTTCCAAAAGAACTGGATTACCTCCAGTTCTTTACTTGAATTCCTTGGAATTTTACTTAAAAGTAAAAAGAAAAAAAATAACAAAACACATGATTCTATGTTTTGTTTGTATGAACCAAACAAAAAACATGATAAATAAGTGGACATGTTAATGCCAGTTTCTAAACTCTTTATATATAAACTCATGTAAAATAAGGGCTAGTGAAGTATGGGCCAACATAATATTGAATTTTATACAGACTTAGAAACTGAAAGAGGAAAGTTCTGTAAAACAATAAGCTTTTACTTTATATCCATCTACTACCCCTTTCTAGGATGTCATTAGAGACATTCTATAACACTTGATAAATCCGAATTTTGGGACTTAACTGTTCATTCACTTTTTAATCCACATATCAATTTATAACCATACTGAATGATATAAGGATTAAAATGATACTTCTACAAGTCTTGCTATACTTTAAGAGTTTCACCCCAATTTTATTTAATTTATCAGCTCCTCATACTTAGAATTCTATCAAGTGGAAGTCAACTTCATAGCACCTGATACTATGGCATAGCACTAGCTTAAAGGAAATTGAGGACTTTTGAGATACAATTGTCCCCACATAAGTACCATTTCAACAAGCTGAAAAGAATTAACTGCTTTAAGCCCTTTTTCAGGATAGTCCGACAGCTATCTCCTCTTTTCCATGCTTAAAAAAAACAACAAAAAACAAACAAGCAATTTCTAAACAATTAGGGCAAATGAAAGCTAAATTGTTTAGGTTTCAGAAGAACATAATACCAAAATTTTCAGGAGCTATCACTGATCTGATGTAAGTGAATTAACATTGACTTCATGGTTCAAACTTATTCTGCTATAATTCAACCCAATACCAAGAGATTTCTACCTTCTTTACGAATACTCAGAGCTTTTGGATACAAATAGTTTCACGAGTTTCATTTGCAAATGGCAGAAGCTAGACCAAAGTTTATGCTTTTTACACTTAAGTGCATGATCAACCCAACTTGCACAGTACACAGGCACATTAGAATTTCAAGACATGACTCAGGTGATGCCAGCTTTTTGTGTACCAAAAGGCCACAGACAAGTAGCAAGCAAACCTTGAGTGTCTGAAGTGGTCAGAAGGAATCTCCTGACATCTCCTGTGATAAGAAGGGTTCACACAATAAAGAATCTCTGCATTTCTTCACAACCTTGTTTGGTAACATAAACCAGTTCTTTCTTTTTACCTCCAAGTATATTTTAATTGTAGCTAAAAAAGTCAAATAATTCTATGCTAAACAAATATATCCCAGCTTTTTTTAATTTTTGTACACACCAATATGAAGAAAGTGACAATATAATCTGCCCCAGGCAACTCTATCACCGTCCACAGTAGACAGGTCATTTTCCTTTTCATCAAAGAGGACGGTAGGTCATCACATTTTAGTACATGTTGACACTACTGCTAGTAAAAAGAGATAAGAATCCAGTGCCCTGAAGGTGCCTTAACCTCTATTTTACCTAATACAGATATTTCACAGCTCTTGCATTAAAGTCAGAAGAGAAACAGATTCGTACCCTGAAAGAATGCACTACAAAGGTCTCAACCTTTGTGACAAGCTGGTATTTGTACTGCAGAGAGTATAGGTGACAGCAAAGCACCTCCCTTAAATTATCTACCACTCTGATTTTGGGCAATAGGATTTATTTTTCTCCTTTAACACCACAGATGATCACAGATGTTTAACCTCTCAAGTACATGCATGCAGTTTTTGAACACCTCTGGAATTAAAGTAGGAAGCATATGTACTCCTCCTGTCATCCCAAAAACAACTTCAGAAGTTTCTTTGCTTCATTAAAACCTATTGCTTTCAGTCAGGCTATTCTTAATTCAAAACACAGAACAAAAAGACACTTAACTGCTGTTGTCTGTAGTCACTGTGTTCTCACTTTCAAACATGTGATTCTAATGTCTATATAAAGTAGGAAAACACTTTATATAGTGTTCTTTATTTCAAGACAATGGGAAAAGGCACCATATCCTAATGGTTAATACATAACCATTTGTGTATCACAACTTATTGCATTTTCTGTTAAGACACCTGTTTCTCCACACCCTTCTAAAATAGTGGCAAGTTAAAAAGACCTGCAGGGCAAGAGCAAGAACATCAAACTGCTTGGTCATTACACAGATCAGACAGTATTTGCAAAAGGGCATTTTCTATTTGGAAAAATAGAAAGGGATGATCACATGTGCAGTAAACTGCATAATGATGCTCAGTTTCTTCTGCATGTAAGTGTAAAATATTACTTCAAAATTGGCAAAAGAGCAGCCTCTGGTTAAAGGAAGAACAGGTATTCCATACTTTAAGTGGAATAATAGTTTTGTGCTTGAAAATTCTAAACTTTTTTCCCCAGGAACAGAACTACAAACAGTATTATTAACTCTCACCTTGATTTGCACAGTGATAAAAGAGGGAACATCCTTCTGAAAAGGAAAATATCATCCCTTTCTTTTGAAAATAGTATGGTCTATAAATTTTGGTAACATTTTTTTTAAACTATGGAGCCCTAAAAAGTAGTTCTGAGATCAGAGACAATCTCAAAAAACATAATGGCTCATTACTTACTTGTATACTTAAATGCACTTAAAAGATTGCATATGTGCACATATATATACTTTAAAAATTCAGTCCTTCACCAAAACATACTGCGTAGTTATATGCTACTCAAGAAGAGAGAAACATAAATCAAAACTTAGTAACAACAACTTGGTGACCAGAATAAAGTATTCCCAAGAACACGATTGTAACATCTAATAACAGACCACTTTATTTGCCAGAGAATTTTGCACATTTATGGCATGCATATATATAAATATATGCATGCAAACATACCAATGCATGTTTTTATACTCCATCTCAGATTAGGCACATATTAATGCATTAGCAATAACTGAAATTGAAGAATTAGACTGTTATTAAACAGTAACAGCACTTAAGATGAAGAGCAAGAAGATGAAAGACTAAGAGATAGCCATGATTTTTTTGTGTCAGTGTATCTGAACTGAGGTCTCTTATCACATGATGACACTGTAAGCAGAAAAAAACAAAAAAACAAAAAACAAAAAACCCTGTTTTGGGAAACATACAGAGGGTAAAAAAAATTACAAAAATACATTAAATATATGAAAACACTTTTTGTAAATAAGTAATGTAACCACTAACCACTTTTCATTATTTTATTGTTTTTACTAAATAAGCATGAAGATGTTTTGAAACTAGAAGAAAAAATAATTTTATAGCCACTTAGCTAGATAATGCTATTTTTATGCTTTTGATAGAAGTCACTATGAACAAGCTATAGTGAATCTCCATTTTTAAGCTTATATTTTGTGATGTCACTTTGATGTATCATTTCAACTGCAATAGAACTAGAATATTTTGAGACATATTTGAAATTAAATAAAATAAATTGCAGTTACAGATGGCTTTTGCCCAAGTGAATAGTGAATATTACACTAAAGCAGGATATGACTCTTCCAAGCATGAAGCAATTCAAAGTACTTGTTAATATATGATAGTTTGCATAAGTGATTTACCTACACACCAAGTTTATGTTCCTAACTAACCCAAGGGTACAATTCCCATTCCTTAAATTAAGTATGAGGTTCAGTCCCAAATGTCTTCAGCATTCATTATCAGAAGATACAAATGTGTCTGCCTGTTAAATATTTTCCATGTCAGGCATTTATCACTTAGTGAATTTCAGCCTGACTCTTCATATTTAATGTTGATGCTCTTTTACACACCGTTATTCTGTACTTGAGAGAAATGACCACTTCACATTGCCTTAGGTTTCTCACTGTTTGATGATAAATTCTATCTTCTCTTCAACTCTTTCAAGG